>JACEIK010000239.1:475425-545558 GCA_018107945.1 Datura stramonium | reverse complement strand
TATCTTATCATTATCATACATTTATCACAAATCTCATCTTTCATGAATTTCTCATGAATGAGATTTTCCATTCATAAAGCTAGAAACATGATTTTTACTTGAAAACATTATAAACTCGCCCATGCTTCATAATTAAATAGTAGAAACATATTTAAATTGTACCCATGTAAAGAATTAGGAAATTCATGCATTGGGTTAAAATCCAATAGATTAGTCATAGATCATTCATGATTTAGAGAGGGTTTGGGTGTAGGTGTGAAAGGAATCACCATTCATTACCATACATACCTGCTTATAACTGATTCTTACACTTCTTTGAATGCCCAATAGGAAATTGAAGGGAAATAGAAGAACACTAGCTTGATCACCCTATCTAACCTTTCTACCTTGCATGCATGGATGAATGAGGCCTAAAATGAACTTAAACCCTATAAAAGCCACTATTCATAACTCAAAACGACATAGTTTAGGTATTTGGAACTTAGAAATTATGGAAAAGCCCTTACCAAATTCACAGAAAATAACTTCCAAGTGGTCCCAATGAGGGACCTGATGACTCGTTACCTTGGGCCACGACTTGTGGCATTATTTTTTTAGGTACACTGCTTATCTGATCATCTGGGCTCGTTGAATACATGATTATTAACATGGGTATCTTGAAAACATACTTTCATCATAATATCTTATCATTATCATACATTTATCACAAATCTCATCTTTCATGAATTTCTCATGAATGAGATTTTCCATCCATAAAGCTAGAAACATGATTTTTACTTGAAAACATTATAAACTCGCCCATGCTTCATAACTAAATAGTAGAAACATATTTAAATTGTACCCATGTAAAGAATTAGGAAATTCATGCACGGGATTTAAAACTAATAGATTAGTCATAGATCATTCATGATTTAGAGAGGGTTTGGGTATAGGTGTGAAGATACCATTCATAACCATACATACACCTTGTAACTGATTCTTACATTTCTTTGAATGCCCAATAGGAAATTGAAGGGAAATATAAGAACACTAGATTTATCACCCTCTCTAACCTTTCTACCTTGCATGCATGGATGAATGAGGCCTAAAATGAACTTAAACCCTATAAAAGCCACTATTCATAACTCAAAACGATGTAGTTTAGGTCTTTGGAACTTATAAATTATGGAAAAGCCCTTACTAAATTCTGAAAATAACTTCCAGGTGAATTAATGAGGGACCTGATGACTCGTTACCCTGGGCCCGCGACTTGTGGCATGATTTATCAATTACCTTTGCTTATCTGTTCATCTGGGCTCGTTGAATACATGATTATAAACATGGGTATCTTGAAAACATACTTTTCATCATAATATCTTATCATTATCATACATTTATCACAAATCTCATCTTTCATGAATTTCTCATGAATGAGATTTTCCATTCATAAAGCTAGAAACGTGATTTTTGCCGAAAACATTATAAACTCACCCATGCTTCATAACTAAATAGTAGAAACATATTTAAATTGTACCCATGTAAAGAATTAGGAAATTCATGCATTGAGTTAAAACCACATAGATTAGTCATAGATCATTCATAGAGAGGGTTTGGGTATAGGTGTGAAAGGAATCACCATTTATAACCATACATACAGCATAGCGGATTCTTACACTTCTTTGAATGCCCAATAGGAAATTGAAGGAAATAGAAAGAGACACTGGCTTGATCACCCTCTCTAACCTTTCTACCTTGCATGCATGGATGAATGAGGCCTAAAATGAACTTAAACCCTTATAAAAGTCACTATTCATAACTCAAAACGGCGTAGTTTAGGTCTTTGGAACTTAGAAATTATGGAAAAGCCCTTACTAAATTCACGAAAAATAACTTCCGAGGTGGTCCCAATGATGGACATTATTTCGTTACCACAGGCCCCGCGACTTGTGGTATGATTTGTGAGGTACAGCGCCCGATCTGATCATACGGGCTCGTCATGAGAAACCTCATGACTCGTTACTATTTGACCATGACTCGTGGTCACCACCCGTTATATTACCTTTGCCCTCCATGCCAATTATTTTTCTCAACGGTGACCGCGACCCTCCCGATGAATCATGGGGGTGACACGACTTGTAGGGGTCCTTCCGTCGAAGTGCACTACCTCTCCTCTTCTCTTTTCCTTCTCACTCACCCCGACCCAACCCTAATGACTCATGGGGTCGACAAAGTCATGGTCATGTCATTGAGTCCCATTTCCACGAAATTCCAAAACCCCTCTCTTTGGCCTCCCCACGAGTCATGTCACGACTCGTAGGCTACTGCGGGTTATCTCACGACTCGTTCTGTTCCTGGTGCCAGTTTTTAATATTTTCTCAATTGAACTTACGGGTCGACCTTTGGGCTTCCCAGGGTATATCTGAGCAATCTCTGACATGCGCCGGGCATCCCGGGCAGAAGAAAGAACCTCTGCACCGCTTCTTTCTTGATTTGTGTGCCCCCAACCATGTCTGCCGACAAAGCTGGGATATTAGAATCTGTGGGTATGCTACCCTGGCCCCTCTCAAACCTGATGCTCACCCCCTCGATCATGCCTAGGCTTTGGATGGCACATAACATTGAAGATCTTTGGGGCTAAAGATTACTGGTGGAGTGCGCAGCCGGTGCCCACCTCCCGGCCTCAATTGAGAAAATCCGCAACTCTCGATCCTAGCCCTCTTAGCCTCTATTCACTCATATGTGCTACCTCCATCTGCTGGGCATACAAGACTACCTGAGGGAAATCCATATCTTGATAGAGCATGTGATCTTGCCCAATCCTTATCCAAATAGCACCTTACACCATGAACAAACCTGCTCACCCGCGCCTATGATCGGCTACCAACTCTGGGTGTACTTCGATAGGCGAGTGAACTCGAGGAATAATCTGCATCATCATTCTCCCTTGTTTAGATTCAAGAACTGCGGCTGCCTTAAGATCCCTCATCTCATGAGGGAAGAATCGATCTAGGAACGCAATATGGAACTCCTCCCAAGTAGCGAGGCCTTACTCAGCGGCTATATCTTTCCATTGAAACCAGAGATGTGTGCGACCCCTTTTAGCGGATATTAGGCGAACTCTATACATTCAAGCCCATGACCTAGGTGATCTTCACAATCTCATCAATGAACTCATGCGGGTCCTCATCTGCCTTTGCACCCCTAGAACTCTGGTGGGTTCATTCTCAGAAATAACTGACTCGACCCACGCGGCATTTGCCATTTTGCGGGACATGCGCGGCGGCCACCGGTGACACAGTGGTCAAGGCCTACGCGAGCATTCAAATAGCTGACCGAAACTCAACATGAGCAACCGACTCTGGTGAGTGGTGCTCCTAAACCCCAGTAGGGCACATGGTGCCGAGTTTCCATTTCCATCCTTGTTGTTTCCTTTCCCATTCCTTCTACCATTTAGTCTTCGGGGAGCCATGCTTGTGCAATCACAAATAGCATGAATTAGAAGGATAGGGAGATATTTCATCGCACGACATAGATCATGAAAGAAGGGAACATTTCGTAGCCCCTTCGTCATATGTGTGGCGCACACCATGAAAAGACTCTGCCTAAACGGGTTTTGGACACCCTAGGATGCTTCAAACCTATTTCTGCGATACCATATTTTCATGACCCAAACGGGCCCAGTTGAGACACGGGACAAGGAGCCCCGGAGACTCAAATCGTCCACGACAAGAAAATTCATCTAACTCAACTACTAAGGCGAGGTCAACATAATATTCGAAGTGAAATAAACATAATAATCGAGAATACACAATCTAAAAGTTGAATAAATCTTTTTATGCGAAAAGCCTCCTAAGCTTGATGAGTTGATGGGACGGTACACAAGCGACTCGAATAAGATGAGAAACTGAAAATACATAGAGAAATCTAAATAAGCACGGTCCCTCCAAGGGTGAGCACTCACAAACGGTGGCAAGATGCTAACTCTGAAGACTAGCTATGAATGAGTTGAGTGCGAGTGTCGGGAGCTTGTATCATGAAACAATACAACATAGAGTATGCAGTTGCTTGTAAAAATGTACTCAGTGTGAAGGTAAGTAGAGCACTTAAATAGATAAAAATCATTTAAGATATGCATAATGCAAACATAAACTAGGGAACGAGAGTAGGGCTTGCATTCTTTCTATCGGAAATAATGATCTCAACATAACATAACATAACATCATAATTGAATCGATTGACTCAAAGCTGAAACCTGATAGTCATGAGTAAAACATAACATTGAGTAAAACATGGCTTTAGAACATATACAGATGTATAAATATTATGAATGATGAACATGCATAACTAAAATCATGAGGAACAATGGGAGACTAATCTTTTGATCATCATACCATGATAGAGCTTATGTGGTCCCAACTATCACACTAAAGTGGATTGAGTTGTTCAAAGCCTTTCTGAGGCTAGGGATGATACCATGATATTGATATCAGGCTCGTGGCCCAATTAGGGAAGGGGATAGCTCACAAGGAGGTCCCGAAAATAATATATAATAATAAACTACATTGGTGCGTAGTTAGAAGTCAGGGTGATCAGAAGCTCTTAGACTACTCGGTGCTAGACATTACTCCCCCAAAACATGCATATGCTCTCCATTGTTTTTCAACGAAGCTTTCCATCATCAATTGACGAAGCTCCAATAATCAAGATACATCTAAAATATGAAATCATACATATGAGAAGCGTTGCTCAAACCATAGCAAAGATGAAAGATAATTGGGAGTCTTCGCTCCAAAATAATGTGGTAAGCTTGATTCGAGAAATCATAAATACTAATAGTTGTGAACATGTGGGCATTTCCCAATACTTTCACATTCTTGAAAATACTCAATTCACATGAAAACATGATTATAAACATGGGTAGCTTTAAAATATGTTTTTCATCATAATATCTCATAATAATTATACATTCATCATAAATCCATATTTCATGAACTTTTCATCAATGGGCTTTTAAATTCATAAAACTTGAAACATGATTTTTAATTGAAAACAATATAAAACTTGCCCATGAATCATAATTCAATAGTAGAGATATTTAAATCATACCCATGTAGAGAATTTGAAAAATCATGCATTGGGTTAAAACCCCAAATATTAGACTTAGGAAATTCATGATTTAGAGAGGGATTGGGAATGGGTGTGAAAGGATCCACCCATTCATAACCTACAACTTTGATTATACGATTCTTATACTTCACTAATTGAACAAGGAAAAATTGAAGAATTTCAAGAAGAACAAGCGATCATCCTCACTTTCTATATTTGCATACATGAACGAAAATGGCCTAAAATGAACTTAACCCCCTTAAAAGACATCATTCATAACTCAAAATGACGTATTTTAGGCCTTAGGGGATCTCGAGAATTCTGGAAAAGCCTTACTAAATTCCTTGAGAAAATAACTATCAATCAGTCCCCGCAGAGGACATGATGACTCGTTACGTCCCGGCCCGCGACTCGTGGCATCGTCCATCAAGTACATTGCTCATCAAGTCATACGGGCTCATCACGGGTGACTCAATGATTCGTTACTAGTGACCATGACTCGTGGACACCACCGTCATGTGCCTTTGCCTTTCTTTCCTTTCTCAATCACCACTTCCACGACGAGAATAACGAGTCGTGGGGCATTCTGACCGAGGTCACGTCCGTGGGAATTCGAATTCCCAAATTTCAAATCACCTTATAGCCTCTGCCGAGTCACATCAAGACTGGTGGGCTTCTCTCTAGTCACCTCACAGCCCGTTCTATGTCCACGATGCAGGTTTAGAATTTTCTCCATTTCAACTCTCTAGTCTAATCTTTGGGCTTCCGGTATACTTGAACTGGAGGGCACAACGGCGATAATGGTGCTAGCGTTATTGATCTGTGGGAATGCTGAGGATGTCCACCACCAGACCTCTGGTGGAAAACCAGCTATGCATCCCGGCCACATTGGCCTCTCTCTCCCTTCCCTTTATGCACCACCTTTATCATTAGGCATACAAGACCAATCGGAAGAAGTCAATGTCATATGTAGCATGGTGGTTCTGTAGTTCATGACAAAATAGTCCGCTACTTCATTAACAAATCTTCCAACCAAGCCTTACGATGCATTACTATCTTCGATGCATATTTGGACAACGGGTGAACTCTAGAGTATACTCCTAGACAGTCATGTTGTCCTGTTTCAAGTCAAACGAAGTCGGCCGCCTTGATTTCCCTCATCTCATCGAAAGAATTTGTCTAAGAATGTGGTTAGAAATATTCCCAACCAATAGGACTCACTCGGAGCTCCCCAGGCTATCTTTCCCTTTTACCTATACCATATATGAGTGACCCCCTTCAACTAATAGTATGCTAAGTTTACACACTCCTCTCCCTTGTCCTCCCATAATCTAGGTGATCTTTCGAATCTTGTTAATGAACTCATGTGGCTCCTCATCCACTCTCGACCCATAGAACTTCCCGGATGGATTAATCTGAGGAAATCCCCGGACTCTTATCGTCATTACATTCCTATTCTAGGGAATGAGCCTTTACTTTGTTGATTGACACGAGCAGTCAACACTTGTGCCAACATACGAATAGCTTCCTTAAACTCGCGGGGGCAACTTTGCTCGGGCACGAGATCAATTGGGGTTGGTGGGGCTTGCGGGTGCTATCTCCATTGCCATCCTCATGGAAATTTCCATTTCTATTTCTATTTCTTCTTCCATTAACTCGACGTAGAGGCATAATTTGACAACGCATAAGCTGAGATAGAGGGAGTAGAGAGAGTTGAACTCATAGCACGATATTGAATCATGAGGATAATTTTCCTAAAACGTTTCATAGACTCCTCATCGAAGTGTGGCATGCTTCACACCCATGAAAAAACTCTACTTAATGAGGCTTTCGGACACCCTAGCAAACTTCAAAACCTAATGCTCGATACTAAGGTTGTCATGAACCGAACATAGGCCCTATATACGCCAAACCTACAATCATAAATTGCTCCAAGTCAACCCATGGCATGAACATGATAACTAAAGATCAACACAAGCAAAACTTATAACTGAATTCTAAAATAGTGGATTATATCAAATGCAACTTATCGATAGCGGTAATATAATAACCTTTGTGTCGAAGTGAATATGCAAATTATGTAAAGCCTCCTAATAACTTATGAGATGCTAGGACAATACCCTAGCTATTACTAAGTCAAAATCATTGACCATAAAAACTGAAAGATAAATGTCCTTGGAGGATGAGGACTGCATGAGTGACTCACGAGTTGCAACGAGCAAAACTAATGACGCGTCTAAGTCCACTTGTGCTTGGACCTGTATTATGAAATGATATCTTGAGTTTTCAAGGTAACTAAAAAAGCAGACTTAATAAAGTATGACTAAATTCATATATATCATAAATCTAACGTCATAAGATTCTAGGTAAGGACTCATGCGTTATACGAAAGATGAATAGACATAAACTAGATCTCATAAGCCGGCCGGAATATTTAAAGTTGATGAGAGATTTATAAGTAATATTCATAACTGATCATTAGGTCAAAGCTGTTGAAACATATCATAGATAAACTTTCATAACTCGGATCATGAGGAACAATGGAGGCTAGTCATATAACCGACACTATCACGATAAAGCTTACATGATCTAACTATTATATAGTAGGCGAGCCGTTCAAAGCATTTCCAATGATAAGGGTGCTACCATGATATCGATATCAAGCTTAAGGCCCATTCGGGACGGGGAAGCTCACAAGAGGTCCCAAAGTAAATGGATAATCCTACATTGAGGCGCGTAGTTTCACCCTTATTTCCGGAGATTTCATGAACCCCCTAACCTACTCGATAGTAGACATTTCTCCTAAAAACATGCAAAATGCTCTCCATCATTTTTCAACGAACATGAAACCGTTGTTTTTTAATGAAGCTAATAATGAAATTACATGCATAGTTTGAAATATGAATATGGGGGAGTCTTGGCTCACAGCGAACATACCATAGTTTGAAATATGGTATAGAATATAAGAAAATCATATAGTAAGCTAATTTATAGAGAACTAAGCTGGATAATGAAAACATGCTAAATACGAGTGGGCTTATCTAAAATATGAAGATCATGCATACATGAAATAGAATTCACTAGCTAAAATCAAACATTCATATATGGCTAATCTATAAGCTTATACATACATGGTAGATACTTCATCATACTTGAAATTATCAATCATAAACTAACTTTTTCATGAACTTACATAATCGGGCATAAGCTTTTAAAATTTGAAAACATGAATTATAATCAAGGTAGTACATTAAATCTACCCATGAATCTAAAAACATTCCTGAAACATGAGGCAAATTGACCCATAAATAAATCATAAATTTCATAACGCTGGTTAAAACCCCATAGTATCATACACTTGACTTCATGAACTTGAGGAGAAATTTGGGCATGACCCAGGTGAAAGGAAACTCTCATTAATTTCCGACATACCTAGGTAACGTTCTCAACTTGACTTTGATAGCCTAAGAGATTTGGAGGAGAATTGTAGGATTCTAGGATGGATCTTAAGTGGAAAACCTCTAAACTTGCATGCATGGAAATTGAATACATTAGAATAGGTTAAGATCCCTTAATACACTTCTTTTAGGGCTTAAAATGACGTAGTTTAGGGCTTGGGAGAGTGATAGCCAATGCCTAAATTACACCTCTTAATGAGATGTTCAGCTTTACAAGCCAACTAGGGTTGAGGTTGAATCCCACGAGGAATATGGAGAGGACCTCAGTTAATGCGTTTAATTAATACCATTTGTTTCCTGATTTCCTAGTGGGTAAATATAACACGCCGAATGTTTCTAATATTAGATTCCAGACTTAAGGGGGAGAAATCAAGCATAAAATGGAAATTTTGCGGGATGAAGGCCGGTGCCGACGGGCCACGGGAAAGGCTTGACAAGTAATGCGGACTGTCCATGCCTGCAAGTCAGGTTGATCGTTGGGTGCGCTAGGTGTTTGGACAAGGTCTTAGGCAGTGGAGGTGATGGAGTGCGGGCAACGAGTCGTCGTATGGGAGCATGACTCATGAAGTGAGTGCGTCGGTGGAAGTTGGGAATTTGGTGAGCTTGGGGCATTGGACTTGATAGCTCGGTCACGGATTTTTAACTGACCCCACGACTCGTCGGGCGCCTCGTGGGATCAGCGGTGACTTCTTCACACGCATATTTCCAGGGAGTATTTTTATAAAATCCCATGTTCCTAACTTCTAAACCTCATCGTTTTGAGTGCTATTTGGGATGTTTTTAAGGGTCCCTTTAGCCTAGACTTTCATTCTCTCAAGATACCTCTCAAAAGCCCTTATTCCTACTCTCCCTCTCAAGATTCAAAGGACCTCACCAAGTGTTTCTCAAGGCTTCAAGACCAAGCTCAAGGGGGGAATTCTTCGAAACGGTATGCAAGTTTTCAACAAGGATATTCTTCCATCCTTGTTCCTAATCATTTTTATCAAAATATCCAATTTCAATTATTCTAGAAGAAAATGACTTAGGGTTATTAAGTTGATGGTGAATTCTTCTATTATTCTGTAAATTTCAAGACCTAATATGATTGTTAGTTGACTACGATGTAGAATAAGTGGGTTACCTTAAATTATGGGTTGGGTGGTGAAAAATGTACGGTTATAGAATTTTCTTCACAAATGGTTTGAAATTTTGAATAAGGCTTTACTATTGTACACTCAATTAGTGTAATTACTTGAATCCATGTTTAAATTATGTGAAGATTGAACCATTATCCCTAAGAACTTGAATGTGCCATTAATATATATGTTGAGAAGAAATTTTAGTTTATGGGCTTGAATAATTAAATTAAAGTAATATGTCTCTTACGTTTTTGATGCAATTGATTAGGCATGAGGTAAATCCATGATAATGGTCTTGTTAATGTATTCTTCTCATGGGTCGAGTAATTATCAAATGGGTCTTATGAAATGAAGACATATGCTTCTCCCATTATCTCATTGAATATGTATAAGTTATGAGTCAAGTATATGGTTTCTCATAAATCTTGAATTATATGAATCAATGTATGTGTGTTAAGGTATTAATCGGATCTATGGATCATGAATGAATCTATGATATATGTCGAATGATATGAATCCGGAACTCAAATGTTGTGAAAGTATTGTGCATGATGTGAATCTAAAGATGCTCACTAATATAAGACTCTTTTGAGTAAATATTTATATAGATCCATGGCGATATGATTTATGATGATAAATCATGGGAATGATACTTTAGAACATTGGGCTTGTTGTTAGTAGTATCCCGGTCCTTTCGAAATGAATGTTGTACAGGGAATTAGCTCCAAGTACTTTTGTCTCTTGTTAGCTACAGTAGTTTATATGATAAGATGTTATTTTAATAGCACATGTTTAATCCAGAGAGAAAGGAATTTCCTTGGTAGAAATGTTTCCCTTGATGGTCGGGGAACTTCCTTAGTGAAAATGTCTCCCTTAGTAAGTCGGGGAACTTCCTTGGTCAGAGTGTTTCCCTTAGTCAGTCTGGAACACTCTTTAGTTGAGAATGTGTTCCTTTGGGCAGATAATTTACACTCCATAGTTGAGAATGTTCCCTTAGTAAGCCAAGGACTCTCCGTAGTGAATGACTCCCTTAGCTCATTTTATCGTTTTAAATCAGTGTGGTAGGAGGAAGTCTCGGTTATTGGTAGATGATCGGTATATGACCTTTGTACATCAGGTTCGATGACGTTTCCATGAAATGAGATCAAGGAAAGTTCCATATATCGTTTAGCGCCGGTGTCTCAGAGGATTGATGCATGCTAAATCAATGATATTAAGTCGAGAACTTCCTTAGTCGAGAATGTTTCCTTCTTAGTCAGTCTGGAACACTCTTTAGTTGAGTCTGTTCCTTTGTGCGGTGGTGCACTCCATGGTGAGAATTTTTTCCCTTAGTTATGTAGGGACTCTCCATAGCGAGAACAGCTCCCTTAAGCTTATGTTATCGATTTAAATCAGTGTGGAGGAGGCCAGGTCTTGGTTATTAGTAGATGATCAGCCATATGCTGACCTTTATGCAAGCCAGGTTCGATGGCGTTTCCATGAAATGAGATCTAAGGAAAGTTCCATATAACCATGTTTGTATCACGTGGCTCTCAAGAGGATTGATGCATGCTAAATCAATGATATTAATGTACTTGGTTATTTCCTTATTATATACTTGTGTATTTATTGATCTATATTTATCCTGCATGCTTACTACATTCCAAGTACCAGCAGTAGCCTTTTGTTCTATATCATCTCATGATAGATTCAGGTTTCCGGACTCGGCCTCGTGGTTAGATCGCTCCATCCTTTTGGTACGATGGTGATCCTCATCTTCCGAGGGCACAAATTGCATTTACATTTTCCAGTCTTAAGGGTTAATTTAGAGGCATCCCGGCAACTCATCAATTTAATAGAGGCTTTCGGGCTGCGTTTAGACAGATTTAGCATTGTATCAAGTATGGTTAAAAGGTCTTTATGGTTCATATTAGATTCTCATATTTCTTCTGCTTGTTCATGTTGTTAGACGTTTTCCATGTTAAGTGTATGCTATGAAATGACTGATGGGTCGACTTGGAGCCTCTCGAGGCTCATATCCCCATGTTGACGGTCGCGTCTACTCTCGAGGTCATGAAAGGAATTATAACATGAAATAATGTAAAATAGTACGAAAGAAATGAGTAAATTCTTGATTAAAATTGATTTATTTCAATTAGTGAGTTGACTAGGATTGTGTTCCCCATGACTTCATAACAACAAGGCATTTTATACTACTGATCTATTATGGTGTTTAGCATGAAATATCGGTAAGTTAACTTCACCTAAATGGTTTGTTCCCTCTAAACCAAGATGATTATCACCACACAACAGTCCGTGTGCGGATGTATACTCTATTGGTTACACCCCGTAAATTCTCGACATGTAGATGGCCTATTCGCATGTTGGTTAAGAGTTTTGAATGCCAATACATGCTAAGAAAGGCCCAGGGCGGACGGATAAATTCGTCGAACCATCACGGGAGGCTGGGCGAGAGCCCCTCCGCGATGGCAACGTGCCACGGAGGAGGGCCTACGCGTTGGCGCCATGTCACAGAGGCTATCCGAGGCCAAGTATAAAGCCTCCAACTTCAGTTTTATTAATATAATTCATGAAAAATTTCCAGAGAATTCGAGGGAAAAAACCGAGGGCAGTTCCTTGATAATATTCATCCGATTACGCCGTCAAACGCGGTCCAAACTCAAATTAACTCAGATGCCGAGGTATTAAGCGTGCAGGAGCATTCCTACGGTTTAGTTTCGCGAAATTCAGTGGCGAATCGTTGTGCTTTACTCTCCCAGAGCTAAGGCAAGTGGAGGTGCTCCAAATTAGTTTCAACGTACTCCTAGCCTAAAGTTGAGTATTTCTCCCTTCTAGACTTTCGAGAAACTACTTGAGTTTTCGACCGTTTTTCGATAAGACAAAGTTGGGCTATAAATATATTGAAAGTGATATTTTCTTCCAGTTATTAGCGTATTTGGTGTAATTAACATATATATGAATGCAGTTGGGAGAAATAGCAGGAAATGTAGGCTGAGCTACACCAGGTTGAGTGGAAATCCGGCCAAGGTATGTAAAGCTAGTTCCTTCGGCAAGTTAGTAAATCTGTATAGCAAATAGCGTGAACTATAGAAGAAAATTCAAAAGTCGAGGTGAGTCAGTACGCCAAACTAGCAAGCATGTTTTATAATATTATGATATCATTAAGAATAAAAAGTTAGTAAGCAATATCAGACGGTCAGATATATTCCAGATCGGTATAGCTCATGAGAATCAATTTAATGCGAAAAAGAGATTCAAAATAGAATAATAAAACATGGATAGTATTTTCGGATCAAAACATGCTTGCTATATATGATTATTGTTTGTTGAAACGTTTGTGCTATGAGGGCCCCCCCCTAGAGCTTCCTTACCGCCCAGGGGTTAATAAGCGTAATGGAAGCTAAGCCCTCGCCAGAGGTGAGAATACGTCACTCAAAGGAGTGGCATGCGGGTCCGTAGTAGGACAAGATGGGATGCGGCATTCCCCATATCGGCGTCGGAATAGCAGTATAGCTTACCACGGCCAGCTTGCGCCCGGGCGGTTTACGGTTTACAAATACAGATGCGTTTGCAGATACAGGAGTCCTCGGACTCGAGATACGAGTTATAGTCAGACAGAGAAACTGAAATGCATACCTAGGGGGCCGTGCAGTGCTCGTAGTTAGTAGGTGAGTGCGGTGATTTGCTTTTACGGATGGTTTTTGACGGTATGGGTGTATAGATTGTGTTGGTTGGCACCTTTTGACAGGGGCTGGTATAGGTCCTTGTTTTGTTATATATATATATACTTGATATCTATTAGGCGTAGACAGCGGGTCGCCATGACGGCAATTATGCTCCTACCTTACCTTCGGTACGGATAGGCTTACTTGAATTCCATTAGTCCGAGTGATTTGAATGCTCTCTTGTTTCATTCTAATTATGTTGCTTATATCTGATTATGTTCGATTTTCTTTATACTACGGTGCCGGTGGTGCGACACCACATTTGGGGTGCTGCTTGCCTTTAGGTACTAATAGATGAGGAGTCGATCCCTGCGTGATCCTAGCCGGTAGCAGAGTCATCGGATCACGTGTCCGGGCAGTATTCAAGGTTTGCATCTCATTTCAACGGTTGTTTGTATGAATGCGGGTAGGTGAAATTTTGTCCCCACCATCTTATGAGTATTCTTAGAGGCTTACGGATTTTGTATATATACTGTTTGTTCAGAGTACATTTGGATGACTACACGCAAGTGCACGTGGTAGAACAAGTATTAAGTGGCTCAAGTAAGCCAGTATCGATCCCACACGGGGACTGGAGTACGGGGCAAATCTACTCAAGTGTCAATCAGCGTAACTCTAAAAATGCAGACAACAATGTTAAAGAAAAGTTTTTATATTTATGGTTTTAATTTTATACTAAGTCTAAAATTGAAAATACAAGTGGTGAACTATGAATGTGAGCATCTTTGAGGCTAAAACGAATATGTAGAGAAATAATTATACAAGTTGGTTAATCTTTTCTCCCAGGTTACAAGTCGGAACTTATGCCTATGGATTAAAACTCTCGTATTTAACCCAACTTAAGAATCATGAACCTTCCGCCTACATTTTACGTGATAAGAAGCAATTCATGTTCCCTAGCCATACAAAGCCGATTCCACAATTGACTAATACGACTTTAAGGTATATTTCTATCACGAAGGTAAATCAATTCTCAATTTTCCTAACTAAGAAAGATCATATCCTATTAATTCACAACTTTCCAATTTAGCACTCTCTCAAGAGAGTGAAACCGTATCTTTTTAGATTTACATTAACATTGGCCAAGCATCCAATGCAGTAAGAACAAGAATTAATAGAACAACCATGGAAGAAAAGATGAAGAAACCAAATGATTAACAATCACATTTCAATACAATTGTTCTTAACCTCGTAAAGTGAAATTAGCCACTCATTTGTGGATTGAACATCATTAAATGAGTGTAAATCATGCAAACAATTGAAAGAAAGGAGAAAGAGATAGAGAGAAACCCTAAGATTTTCGTCCCCACAACACACGTAACCCACGTTCTTGCTCCACCAAGTCAGAATAATTAAAAATGAACCTAAGTGTTCTATTTATTTTGGTGGGAATTTTTCCCGGAATAACAAGCAACGTGTCACCTTGCAGATGCATCGAACCTTGCCTCCAGTGACACGGTGTAACCTTGAAGCTCTACGGAATTTGGTCGTCAATTATTTATCTAGCATTGGCATGACATGCAACGCGGGCTTGCCCAGCGTGACACGGTTCAAACGCGTACCTTCACTAGAATGTCAGAGTTCCGGAGGTAATTAGGTCAACGTGCCACGGCACGATTGCGGACCTTCTGCAGGTGATTGCCAATTTAATCCCTTCCGACGGAATGCATTCGCGATGGCGTGACACGGCTCCATGTTGAGCCTCATTATTTCTTGCTTTCCTTGGCCATTTCCTTGCTCACTTTCGAGTCCATTTCCGATTCCCCCTACATGCATCTTAGCCTCATAAAAAGTACATTTTTCCTGCAAAACAAAGCTAATCATGTTGGTTAGTATAAATTCACACTTTCCTACAATTTACATGAGAAAGTACAAACATTGTTAGATAAATAGGACAAAACCAGCAGCATTTGAGTATCACTTGGGCATATAAATATGCCCAAGATCACTACCCACACTTAAGAAATCTTGTTCGTCCTCCGACAATAATCTTCCACACCTCATGCAATTGACACCCCATCATGGCTACTCTAGCTCGACAATCCAAGCTACGGTTATACCGATTATTTTCATAGCAAATCATGAAGAAAACATGCATAGTATCATCATTACAATGACATTTAACACCTCAAGACCTCCTAGACTCAAGTATCGACTATCGATGTCGGCAAACTCATACAAATTAGTTGATCAAGACATCTGACACGAATTTCATTGTTTCGTCAAGCATGTGCCCTCACAACATAAGAGGAATTTCCCCCTTTTTAATCACATGAACTCTAAACATTTCATACGGGGGCATATACACACAATTTCACTCTCTCTCTAAAAGAATTCACATGCATCGGCATGAACCATGGGCTTGCCACTAGTGTATTACTCACTAATATAACGACGCGTGATGTAGATCACGTAGGACTTAACTTTTTCAGGTTGTAATGGCTGCGGAACTAGTATATCTTTGGGCTAACCAATAATAGCAACTAGCATCCTTAAGTGCTTTTTCAATACATTCCATCACATTATTGGGCATTGTTTCTTCCTTCATCCTCCATTCTTGAAGTCTTTCTTTATTTTTGTCCCCACTTCTTTAAGCACACCTGACTTAACAACAAAGATTAGTTATACATCTTTATTTTCTTTAAATCCAGTAAATTGCACCTTTGATTTTCTTACTTTCATCACTTTGCTTTTCTTCTCTTTTCTTTTCACCATTTCACTCCTTATTTGGAAAATTATTTTTTTCTTGAGCGCTTAAGAGCTTTTAATTAGATTTACCGGATAATGAAAAGAAAGGATTAAGCTTGGTTTGCACCTTTTCGACAAAAGAAAAAATATGCTAAAACTCAAATGGGCTAACTAGGATTTGACATTGAGGTAAGGTATGAAAAAGAAAAAAAACTTTAGGTTAAAGAAAAAAATCGGCTACATCCTTTCCTACACTACACTTCCTTCATTTCGTTTCGTACACACGACAGGCAAGTTCTAGGCAGTCGACAATAGCATGGAATAATCAAACCTCACTAGACACTCATTGCACATGCTCAACTCAAGACAAATTCATAGACTCTTCAATCAGCTAATTACAAGAATTCAACATTAAGCCTCAATCACACGAATCCAAATTCTATGGCCTAGGTATCTCAACATATGTACCAAATTGCATGCTTTCATACAAATCACCTTTGCAATCTAAATATACATGCAACACGCAACAAGAGATTTCGTAGCCATAAAGTAGCAACACGCATGGGATACAACCAAACAAACAAAAATGAAAGACAAAAGCTACTCCTATCAACTACATTTCCCTTAAGACGGTGGGTCATCCATCCATCATAAGGAGCGGTCACTATTTATTCGGTTCAATAGGACTCTTCTCGGAAAAGAACCGCTCTTGTAGAAACCCAATCATAAAAATAATTAACGAAAATTTTTAAAAATATCGATGATTGTTAAAAATTTACACAACCGGCTAACAACATTCAAGCCACAACAACTTCAAAATAATAATTACAATATGAAACATACACACAAAAGCACAGGGGTCACAATTTTTCCAAGCACAACAACGAACATGAATATACACACAAAACAAGACGAAACGTACCACCTAACTACTCCCCACCCCACACTTAAAACCGAGCACGTCGGTTATCAGTCAACATAGCACAAAAGTGGGCGGTGAAACTCCCTGATCAATCAAACTGTTCACTTCTTCGTCAGGTGTCGCTGCCTCATCTCCCATGCAGATGGCCCCAGGTCGTCGTCATCCGACTCAACATCGAGTCCTCATGATGTGTTTCCTCTCGGTGGGCGTCTTCATCCACAGGCTCCACAAAGGTTGGGCCCACCCGACACTTAGAGACACAGGCGTTTTCACCGAGGTAGTCTAAGTCGAGCTGCCATAGCTCATCCTGCATTCTTGGAAGCCTCCCGCCTATGCTTGGTAGACATGCATCTAGAACGTTGGGCCATGTGCGATCATCCCGATCATGTCGCTCGGCTAGTGTAAGGCCGGCCGTGAGTGGTGTCGGGTGCCTTGGTCTTTATGACATCCACGGCACGCCTATCCATCTGCGGGATGTAATCCAGGGCCTCTTCCTCAACATCCAGGAGCCCCTCGAGGCGTGGTCGACAAACCACCAAACCCGTACCTTGCCCTTGATGCAACGGGCCTCTTCATGGCGGATATGATCACCGCCCCAACATGATCCCGGCCGCTCGCCGGGCATACACCCAGCTTCACGCGATCCCGGGTGACATATGTCATGTGCACACCCCGGAATCAAACGGGGAACACACAATTTCGGCGGTTTGGCTTCCACATTCATGCGTGGTAGGGTGTCGATGGTAGCCCCTCTCCTTATGCTGCTCCCGACGTCTTTGTCAGAGCGGGCTCCACACAAGGTAACGTGCGATATCCGCATATGGTGGAGTAATATTCAACTTTCGGAGTACATAGGCGTACGTGATTTACTGCGCCCCCGAGGATGGCATTCGGTGATGGGGCTCAAGAGTGACAATTTGGCCCCTTATTTTGATGAATTGTGGCTACGGGCGTCGGGTTCGGTTGCATAGAACTCCCGAATCAGAAATCTGGCGAATCATGCTTGGGCTCTTCAAAGATGGCTCGGCCGGCGTGTCAATTCGGTGGACAATTCAAGGGAACTCTGTGCTACCGGCTCCCTTGCAATGTGCTCCTCGGGGAAGTACTTGTTCTCCCTTGTCTTAAGTATACCATTTCTTCCCTTCCTCAGTCACCCATCGGGTTCCGTATTGGCAACGTTGACGCGCGAAACCGCTGGTCTTCTTTGTGGGCTTTCTTGTTCCCAGTCGAATCCTCTTTCTCACGCTCGATGTAGATGCACCCTTTCCCTTGTCTTGCTTGCTTGACATCGTTCCTGTCAAATAAAGCGAACGAGTCCAGTGTCGATCCAATTTAAAATTAGCTTCGATGAAGGTTGGGTTAGGCTAGGCCACCCACACTTAGTCTTTATGCAAATTCTGACATTACGGCAAGAACATACTTATTTCTAATTCAAATACAAAACAAACGAGAAAACACAAACAACATGCCTTGTGCATTCGGAGGTCGACGGTGTAAGTTCTTTTGTACTACTCGGACTTCGTGCACAACTAATCATAACATTACCATCGATCACATTTACCTCTGAGCACTTATCAGCGAAAAGAAAAAAGAAAAACTATTTATCTACACAAACCTATACAATGCACCCATTTCTTGCATATCACAATTTTAATACCAGAAAATCCGTCGGTCTTTCAACATATTACCGATTAGCACAACCAACTCATCTCACCCAACATACACATCCCAAACAATAATTTCACAATTCAACTAGATTTTTCCCCTTTTCATATTCAAATTCAAGCCCTAGCTACAATTTTACGAAAATTCGATCAAGCTAATGTATTTATCGGTTCATACAATCACAATGATATTACGAACATCAATCAACAATAGCATGAATGAATTTAAGCTCAATTCTACATAGGGTAAACACTACTCACATCCTGTGCTAAAAATCGAAAAATTCGACTAAAACTGAGATAGAGTTGAAGAACATGCAGATTTGATGAACGGAAGAAAACTTGGCGAGTATGTGCGTGGAGTGCGTGGCACGTTGAGGGGAGAAGAGAGAGTTTTTTGGGAAGTTTGTCGCGGAGGGGATGAGAAATGAGGAAAAATGAGGGAAATCGGGGTTAAAAAAATGGGGTTTTCGGCGGGTTACCCGGTGACCCGGCGTGACCTGACGCAAATAACACCTCCCAGCGTGTCACGGAGGGTAACGCGGGCACACCCCTCCGTGACATGGAAGCCATCGCCTGAGCGTTACGGGGTGTAAAAATTCGAGGTACCTTCAACGTCAATCCTTGAGAATTGGAGGCTCTCCTCCGTGACACGAACCGGCAACACATTGGAGCTCCCTTTGGTTTGCCACTTTTCAATTTTTTCTTACCTCGTTTTCTCCTTTGCTATCCTTTGCATTTTACCCTACGATCAGCACGAATTACATCTACAACAACAAGAAATCGGTTAGAATCCCAAGGTTTGAAAAACACAACACAATATTTTTTTTATATTTACATTTTTTTTTCTTTTTCTTTTTTTATCTTTTTAACTATCTTGTACATTTACAATACAATAAATTCACGGGTTGCCTCCCGTGCAGCGCCTGGTTTACCGTCGCGGCTCGGCGTCACTCACGCTCATTCCGCCCCTTAGGGTGACGGACGTTTTCTCACGAACACGTCCTCACCTGTCAAGCTTACCCCTTTTGGGGGGTTTTTCCCATTAACTCTCGTGTCTCAGCGCTCTGAACAACATCGGTTTGCTCAAGCACGTTGATGCCGAGTTCACCGTACACGGCCGGGAGCTTGGTGGCCTTGTACACATGGACACCTCCACCTTGTCGTGTGTGCTCGGGCGTTAGCTGCCCTGCAGCTACATCCTCCGGTGCTTTCCCGGTCGCCAAGAAAGGACGTCCCAAAATAAATAGACTTCCGCGTACAGCTCGAAGTCAGAGACAACAGAATCTAGGAAGATAAGGGAACCCAATTGCACTAGCACGTCCTCCCACAATACCAGCTGAATGCTTGCCAAGGAGCGATCCGTGAGCTGCAAGATCCTTTGTTGGTATCCTAGGACTCCTAGCTAATTTGGCTGAATACCAGAGGTTGGCATCAAGTTAATGCTCGCTCCCCAAATCACATCATCCGCGAGCTTGGATACTCTTCCCAATTGTAATCTATATTGTAAAGCTCCCAGGGGTCCTTGAGCTTTGTGGGCAATGTTGTTCTGTATCCAGGAAGTGCACTCCTCCGTAGAGCCATAGTGGCATACTCGGTCAGCTTTGCTTTTGTTCGCCACGATGTCCTTTATGTACTTTGCGTACTTCGGCCTCCACATGAAAACATCAACAAGAGGTAAGTTAATGTGTACCTATTTAAGCACCTCCATGAACTTTTTGAAACATGCCTCCTCCTTGTGTTTCTTTAATCATTGAGGGAACGGGGGTGGAGGTCTTTACGGTTCGGCGCTCTTTTTCTTCCCCCTCTCATCACTTTGCTCCCTCTCTCTGTTTGCTTGCTCCGTGTTGAGGTGGTCTTTGGTTCCACCACTTTAAGCTGCAAACCACTCCTTGTGGTCCCTTTGCATTCACCTTCTTGGGGTTGGGGTCCGTGTCGATAGGAAGTCCTCCTCTAGGCACGGTGTTTTGAGCTCTGACAAATTTCCCAAAGCGGTACTCCAGGCGCCTTTATAGCTAGCGATTGTTCTTAACATCGGGCAATTTAACATAGTCAGCTGCAATTGAGCTTGGTTAGCTATCATAGTCTTGAACATCTCTCCTCCAATCTTTGGGTGATGGTGGCGAAGGAGGAGCATTGTTGTTTAAATGCTGCGATAGTTCTGCTGCCCTCCTTGATTCCTTTAAGCTGACTCGAACTCACGCCCCCTTCATGGTTGTTGCTACCCCAAGAGATATTCGGGTGATTCCTCCGAGTTAAATTTGTAGTTGTTACCATATTGTTGGTGATTATTCCTTTGTGCATGCCGACAAAGTTCACAGTCGAGGATTTGCTCCACAACACTGGTGGCGAGTGTTCATTACTCCCGCACACTAACCAAATGCTTTGCATTCTTGGGGCTTAAGGGGCGGATTCATGCTCAAGTTACTGAAGTGGGTGTTGGGTTGATTACGCAACGCAGCTATACGTGCGACGATAGGCGCAAGCCCATCCACTTCTAAGACTCGAGTTTGCTTTCCTTGCTCCTCCCCTTGAAGAGTCCGCATTCCACTCCGGATTACCTGCAAGAAGTACGATTTAACAAAGTATCTGACTCCTCATAAGTCTTTTCTAATGCTTGTCCCAATTTCTTGAGTCGAACAAAATTTTTGTGTGGGGTTCCAAACATTCTATAAAAGTGTGCACCGGCACATCATTGAATTGGTGGTGATGAGGACAATCCATAGCGGCGGTGGATATCCCAAGCGATGGATTCTCCCCTTCTCTTTGTTTAAAACTTAGAATTTAACTACAAGTCTTGGTGTTTACCGGATGGAAAGGAGCAGGATCAAGAACTTCTTTGCGACATGTACACGTGGTGATAGAATTGGGTGGCTCGGCTTTCAGCCACCTTTTGGCTTCTCCCAAAGTGAAAATGGGAACAATGTAAGCGACATAATCTGTTGACACTCCGGCGGGAATGTAAGTGTGGACACGTAGTGCCCCTTGTGTGTAGCAATTGCACCATGTTCTATTGCGCTCGAACCTCCCTCCTGGCTCAGGTTAGCAAATGCTAGATGTGTCATTGCTAGCATGTGGGATTGCCACATCGCGAGCCGGCCCTAGCGCCATTTCCTCGGGCACTAACAGCGCCGCACAAGTGAGGTGAATTTTGTGGTTGCTCCGAGTTGTTTATGCGAGCAGCGCGGCTTTTTCCCTAGAGCTTCTCTCCGTTGTGATGGAATTGTCTTTCGGCTCTAAGGATGGGTCCACCAGCTCTTTGTCCCTTGCCAATGTTCAACGGAATTTTAATATACGCAAAATCTGAGGCTAAGACCAGAAGTTGTCAACACTTCATATAAAGAAATAGCAAACTAACACTTTAAGAAAATTTTGCTAATTGCCGGTCCCACGGCACGGCGCACTGTTCGGCTGTCTGGATGACTACACGCAAGTGCACGTGGTCGAACAAGTAATGGAGGTGTTTCAGAAACAGAGCTGAGTATGGGCTACGGGGACTGGACTACGAGGAAAATCTACTCAAGTGTCAATTAGCTGTAACTCTAAAAATACAGACAACAATGTAAAGAAAAGTTTTTATATTTATGGTTTTAATTTTATACTAAGTCTAAAATTGAAAATACAAGGATCGAACTATGAATGTGAAGTACTTAGTGAGGCTAAAACGAATATGTAGAAATTAATTATTGATACAAGTTGGTTAATCTTTTTCTCCTGTTTGCTAGTCGAACTTATGCCTATGGATAAAACTCTCGTATTTAACCCAAAATAAGAATCATGAACCTTCCGACCACATTATGTGATAAGAAGCAATTCATGTTCTGGCCATACAAAGCCGATTCCACAATTGACTAATGCGACTTTCGAGTATATTTCTATCCACGAAGGTAATCCAATTCTCAATTTTCCCAAACTAAGTAAAGATCATATCTATTAATTCACAACTTTCCAATTTCATTAACTCTCTCAGAGTGAAACCGGACTTTTAGATTTACATTAACATTGGCCAAGCATCAATGCGGTAAGAACAAGAATTACTAGAACAACCATGGAAGAAAAGATGAAGAAACAAATGATCAACAATCACATTTCCAATACAATTGTTCTTAGCCTCGGCAAGAAGTGAAATTAGCCACTCATTTGTGGATTGAACATCATTAAATGAGTGTAAATCATACAAATAATTGAAAGAAAGGAGAAAGAGATAAAGAGAAACCCTAAGATTTTCGTCCCCTCCAACTGCACAGCAACCGCGTTCTTGCTCTGGAAGTCGGAATAATTAAAAATGAACCTAAGTGTTCTATTTTATACTGGTGGGAATTTTTCCCGGAATAACAAGCAACGTGTCTCGAGTGCATCGCGGAGCAGACGCCTCAGGTGACACGGTACCCAACGTGAGCTCTCACTGGAATTTGGTCGTCCGGTATTTATCCCCAACGTGGCATGGCATGCAATGCAGGCTTGCCCAACGTGACACGGTACGAACGCATACCTTCACTGGAATGTCCAAGTTCCAGGTAATTAGGTCAACGTGCCATGACACCCAGTGTGGAACTTCTGGAATTGTTGCCAATTTAATCCTTAGACGAATGCATCCGCGTGCGCGGTGTGACACGGCTCCATCGCGCGGAGCCCCTTCTTTCTTGATTTCCTTGGCCATTTCCTTGCTTTCCTTTCAAGTCCATTTCCGATTCCTCCCAACATGCATCTTAGCCTCATAAAAATTACATTTTCTTTTGCAAAACACGCTAATCATGTTGGTTAGTATAAATTCACACTTTCCTACAATTTACATGAGCATGTACAAACATTGTTAGATAAATAGGACAGAACGACGCATTTGAGAATCACTTGGGTATATAAATATGCCCAGATCAATCTCCACGTGTGGTTAGTTATTGCCGATTCGTGTGGGGCCGTGCGTATGTTAGTTGTTTATGTTGGCCGTGTGAGGCCTTATCCGATTAGTAGTGGTGACCTCGGCGGGTCACCGCTTCATTAGAAGCATTTGTTATATTGATTTAGAGATAACTAAGCGCATGGTGGCCTTGTCGGCCCGCATAGATTCCCCTATATGAATGTGATTACGGTTAGTGATGTTATAGTATAGGTGGCTGTAAGCCTAGTCGGCGGAGGCTATGTTCTGACCATCATATAGCCCGTCGTTTCTTGAATCGGAAGTTAGAACCGGCCCGGGCACGAAGTGCCCAGGCTCGGCTGTCCCAGCAGTTGGTCAGTAGGGAAATAGGTGCTAGTCATACCCCCAAGGCGAGGTGTGACAAACTTGATATCGGACAGTCGTGTCCCGAGTGCAGAAACGTTATAGTAGAGTCTTGTCTATGGATGTGTTGTGCACCATACTATAGGCGGAGAGCGACAAAGTATAATAAGTTTAGTTACTCTTTCTTCATATTCGGTCGTGCCATAGAACGTCTGATTATGGGGTTGAGTTCCAAAAACTTATCATACTCTTTGTTTACGAGATAAAATATGGCGGAGACCGGCGATACCACATACCGAGGCAAAAAGGCTGGATACGCTGAAGGCACCAGCGGGATGCCTCGAGATTCATTTAGAATCGGCCCGATCGGGCGTATAGATGATGAGCCCTTGAAGTGTACGGGTTGTACAAGTAATATAGTGGCTCTTTTTTTAAAGAACCGGAATGACGAACCCACAGGAATAGGCATACGGGGTGAAATCTTTTCAAGAGTTAATTTACTACAACTAGAGCAGTGAAGACAACGGAGTAACAAAATAATTGGTTTTTGAGAATATAATTTTATACTACACTAAGCTAATTATACAATTGAATCTAAACAATGGATAAGAGCATGCGGAGTTACGAAGAACATGTGAAGAAGCGAACTATTAATTTACGTGGTTTTTATCTTTTCCTCCGGTTGCTAGTCGCAACCTGCCTATGGGTTATAACTCTCGTATTTAACCCAACTTAAGAATCATGATCCTTCCACCTACATTTTCGTGATAAGAAGGAATTCAAGTTCTAGCTATACGAAACCGGTTCCACATGACTAATACGACTGATTGGTATATTTCTATCCCGAAGGTAAATCAATTCCCAATTCTCCCGAACCAAGAAAAGATTATATCCTATTAATTCACAACTTTCCAATTTCTTGCCCTCTCGGGTGAAACCGGACTTTTGGATTTACACTAACATTGGCCAGACATTAATGTAGTAGGAACAAGATTAAATAGAACAACCATGGAAGAAAAGAGAAAATAAACCAGCAATCAATAATTACATGACAACACTAAGTTCATAACCTCAGCAAGAAGGAGAATTAGCCACTCATTTGTGGATTAAACATCCTAAAACAAGTGTTAATCATACAAGCAATTGAAAGGAACAAGAAAGAGATGAGAAAAAACCCTAGGAATTTAGATCCTCAAAGTACTTTTAACCCACGTTCTTGCCCACCAAGTCAGAATATGTGAAAATAAACCTAGTGTGCTATTTATAATAGTAGGAATTTGTCCCCGGAATAACAAGCAATGTGTCACGGAGTGTAACGCGGGTATTGCCTCCATTGACACACCCCGAATGCGGAGGCTTCTGGAAATCGCCCGAGCTTCGACCACGCGGCACCTGCTGCGGTGCATCAAGTCCATCGCGGTGCCACCTGCCGTGGCACGTTGCTGCCCGGCGAGGGCTGTCTTGGGCAGCCTGCCTGCGTGGCACGTTGCCCGACCGCGGGCGGGCTGTTTTGAGCCTCCTCTTTGCCGACATTTGCGTGTTTCTTAGTCTCCAAGCCTCACCAACTCATGAATTAGCTCCTCAAAGTCATCAAAAACCTACAAAACAAAGCTAATCATGTTGGTTAGCACATATCTTCACTTTTATAAAATCACATGAAAATGTATCAAATAGCTTAGAAAACACTACTCATTTAAGTTGTAAAGTGTATCACGGGACCTATATTTTTCCCATGATCACAACCCACATAAAATCTTGTTGTGCGTCCTCGAACAAGCCTTTCTACATCTCATGTGAATAAAGACTCACACATAGCTAATCTATCAAGATACTTCAAGTCGGCTATGTGATTATTTAAGATACAAAAAAAAAAGACATGCTATAAGTAACTATGTTAAGACTTCTCAACCTCAGAATCGACTCTCAATCTTAGCAAACTCATGTCCAATCAAGCTGATTAAGAAATCCCACATGAATTTTATCCTTCATTAAACATGTGCCCTCACGGAAAGAGAGTTACCCCATCGCACGCAAAAACAATTTTTACATCACAACATGTGTGGGAACATAATCAAATTTCACTCACTCTCACAAAGAATTCACATGTACCATGTAATGACCCATAAGCTTGCCCTTAGTGTTGTATTCACTAATTTTGAAGGATATCAGATAAGATCAATTAGGACTTTTAGGTTGTAATGTAACTCGGGTGTAGGTAGGTACTATTGTGATGGTAGCCAGTAACTATCTTCCTAAGCGCTCAATACATCACTCCCTCATTGTGAACTTCCCTTCCCTTATTTAGCCTCTTTATCCTTGGGGTTTTATTTTCCTCTTTTGCTCCCCATTTTCTTTTAGGCACTTTTAGCTCGTTAGTAAGTTGTATAACTAATTTTTATTCATTTGTTTTCTTACTCATACTAACAATCAACCATTTTCAACAAAAAGTTTTGCTGACCTTTCTCACTTTTTACAACTTTCTCTTTTCCTTTCTTTTCATTCTTCTCACTCCTTTCCTCCTTCATATTTTTCTTCTTCAAGCACTTAGGAGCTTTGGATCAAATTCAAGGCTAATGAAAAAATGGTTAAGCTTATGTTGCAGCTATCAGAGAGATAATGGCTCAATGGCTGATAGTTAATTTTTCAAAATAAGTCAACGGATAAAAGTAGGTTAAATGAAAATGCCTCGTATTGATTTATATTCATTAACAACTTTTTTTTTTAGGCAGTTAGACATTCTAATAACTATAAATACAAAACCTTCACATAGCTTTTTTCAATTCAGGGTATTATTAAGTGATCTGTAAATCAATTACAAAATTCAAATTAGCTGAATCATAGAGTCAAGTTCAAGAGCCTAAATGTCTCAAACAAGAGTTATACACTTGCATGCTTTAATACTACTTATACTTGCATGCCTGTCATTCATAACACATAAAAAGAATATCAAGCATCCATTAGCTATGAGTTTACAAAGGAACAAAGCCTATTGACTAATTTTCCTCAAGCGGTCATCATCCATCCATTATAGGAAATAGTCTCTAACTACGACTAAAACATGTATACAGCCAACGAAAAATAAAAAAATTAAAAATTTTTATTCTTCGGTTCAAAGACCCCCCGTCGGAAAAGAACCGACAAGAAAACCAACGAGGTTATGAATTCATGCTTGACTCACAAAAATTTTTAATTTTAATTAAATTACATGTTTTTTTTGTTTTTTTAAAATTAAAATTTGTTAAGCTTGAATTTCTTTGAAATTTCCTTGGAATTTCCCTCACCCCACACTTAAATCACTATGTCCTCATAGCATCAAATTAAAATTTACGGAGGGTGAGAATTACTCCACGAGGCCTTTAGGCTAATATGCATAGCACTAATTCCAATTTGCACGAGTGGGTTTTCAACCCCACACTTTTCTTTCCACGCTTGTTGGCCTGTCAAGGTACTCGGACTTCCCCTCCATCTGTGCTTAACTTTCCACCAAAAACAACAAAAAATTAAAAAAAATGAAATCAATAAAAATGCAAGAAATTTAAAATGGTACCTATGGTACCCCTTGGGTGCCTCCCAAGCGGCGCGCCTAAATTTACGTCGCGGCACGACGTGTTAGGTTTCACCACTTTTTCCTCCACCTTGAGGATATGAATCTCACCCTAATTTCTTCTCTAATTTTCTTTTATGTTCTAGGGGTGGTGGTGAAAAATTGTAAGGACCAAACAATAAATGTCTCCTTTGATGTTTATTGGTCTTTAAGTAAGTGAAAGTCATTTTTGTCTATTATAATCAGCAAATTTCAAAATGTATGGGGCTTGGTCCTCCACTGAACCCATTTCTCTACAAGCTTGGAAGACTCTATTTCAATGTAAGTCACCAAACTCCAAGGTAGAGGAAATGCTTCAGTGAGGTCAATGCACCTTGGTTTTGCTTGTAATGCAATTGACCCCCTTACTTGTATACCTCTCCTTCGCATCAACATCTATCTCTCCAGTCTTTGCAAATGGTGTATACTCCAATCTCTTCTCCTTTGAATGGAATTTCTACAAGTATGAGCTCTGTGGGGACACTCAAGAGGTTCTAAATGTGTCGGGCTTCATCCCGAAAATTCACCCTTTCTTCCTCTTGTAGTTCCCCTTGAATATCGCCTACAACTGTTACACCTGGTCATCACAAGCTTCAGCCTCAGCAATCATCTCCGTAGTTATAGCTCATCCTTTCTAGAGCTTCTGCATTCTCTGCTAGTTGAATTCTCATTGCTTCCATCACCTCCCTCGTTATACATTTTGCTCAAGCATATTTGTTTTAGCATGTCTTCTATTCGAGCCAGGCGTCCCAAGTCCTCATTTTCATCATGCCTATATTCAGCAAAAACAACGGAAGGATCATAGTAGGGGCTTGGGGATGGGAGTATGCATCGGACAGCCATCCCAATGGCCATCTTGACCACCACATATGTTACACGTGTTATAGTCTTTGCCACAAGTAGTGTCCTCCAGCGAAGTCGAGACAAGACTCATCAAAGTATGAGTATTCACCATCTAAACCATTTATGTTCCAAGATGTCATGTCAAGAGAATTGTCAAAAACAATCAAAAATATTTTTTTCTTTTAAATAAAGTAAAATTAAAAACACGTTGTCAACGCTTGTATAAATTGGTTAACTAACACTTAAGAAAAATAAATTTTACCGGTGCCGGTCCCAAGAAACAACGGCGCCAAAAACTTGATGAGCCCGCAAGTGTACGGGTTGTACAAGTAATATAGTGGCTCTTTTTAAGAAGCCGAGATATCGAACCCAAAATTTGGACTACGGGGTAAAACCTTTTCAAGCGTTAATTTACTACAACTAGAGCAGTGAAGAAGACAACGAGTAACAAAAATAATTGGTTTTTGAGAATATAATTTTTATACTACACTAAGCTAATTATACTATTGAATCTTAACAATGGATAAGAGCATGCGAGGTTCTGAAGAACATGTGAAAGCAGACTATTAATTTCGTGTTTATCTTTTCCTCCAGGTTGCTAGTCGGAACTATTTTGCCTATGGATTAAAACTCTGTTATTTAACCCAACTTAAGAATGTGATCCTTCCACCTACATTTCATGATAAGAAGGAATTCCAAGTTCTAGCTATACGAACGGTTCCACACGCGGCTAATACGACTTTCGGGTATATTTCTATCCCGAAGGTAAATCAATTCCCAATTCTCCAGAACCAAGAAAAGATCATATCCTATTAATTTTAACTTCCAATTTCTTGCCCTCTCGGGTGAAACCCGGACTTTAGTTTACACCTTGTTGGCCGGACATTAATGTAGTAGGAACAAGAATTAAATAGAACAACCATGGAAGAAAAGAGAAAATAAACCAGCAATCAATAATTACATTTGCAACACAAAGTTCATAACCTCGAAGCCAGAAGGAGAATTAGCCACTCATTTGTGGATTAAACATCCCTAAAACAAGTGTTAATCATACAAAAAGCAATTGAAAGGGAAGAAGAAAAGAGATGAGAAAACCCTAGGAATTTCGTCCTCAAAGCTGCACCTTAACCCACGTTCTTGCTCCACCAAGTCGAATATGTGAAAATAAACCTTAGTGTGCTATTTATAATAAGTAGGAATTTGTCCCCGAATAACAAGCAACGTGTCCACGGGTGTAGCGGGCATTGCCTCGCGTGACAAGCCCGACTCGCGGAGCTTGCGGAAATCGCCCGAAACTCGACCTGGCGACACCACCGCGCGTTGCACGAGGTCAACCAGCGGTGCCACCTATGTGTACGTTGCCAACACGGCGGGGGGGCTGTCTTGCAGAGAGCACACTGCTTGTGGCACGTTACCCGGCGCGCGGGGCGGGCTGTTTCCCCGAGCCTCCTCTTTGCCGACATTTGCGTGTTTCTTACGTCTCCAAGCCTCTACTTCACCAACTCATGAATTAGCTCCTCAAAAGTCATCAAAACCTACAAAACAAAGCTAATCATGTTGGTTGCTTTATATCTTCACTTTTATATGAAATCACATGAAAATGTATCAAATAGCTTAGAAAACACTACTCATTTAAGTTGTAAAGTGTATCACGGGACCTATATTTTTTCCCGTGATCAATAGGTCATCATCCACGGCCCAGCCTCGAGTCCCCACTCACCACGAGCCAATCGAGCGATACCACCTCCGATAGCTCTTGTACCTACACCATTCTACCCGGGGAAGTTCATGATGCGGTTGTTATGTTGGCACAAATGATATTTTCAGTAGCCGGTTAGTGCCACCTATAGCAGCCGAGCCATCGGTGGATGCAGCGGTTCGAGGTCGAGGAATTTTTGGCGTGGGTCCCCCACCGGTTCACGAGGTCGAGATCGGGCGGCGGTTGAGTTTCATGGACCGGATGCAGAGAATCTTCCGTGTCATGCATGTGACACCTACAGAATCAGTTGTGATGGCGTATTTCGATTCTGCGGGAACATAGTTGTGTTATGGTACGAGACTGGGAAAGGTCTCGAGGAGAGATTTTGCCCGTCCGACACGTCTGCTTTGCGAGGCCTTCCTAGATCGTTGTGCCACGGGAAGTCCGGTGGCCGGATGGATCAGTTCTTGCACTTGGAAGCGGGGACGAGGAGGCGTACGAATATGCCCTGCAGTTTTACTCCTTAGCCCTCACGCTCCCGGCTTTTGTGGACATCCTGCATCTCAGTCCATCGGTTCATTATAGCCTAAACCCCAGAATACATTGAGGCATTCATAGCCGGCTACATTAGGAAGATATGGACATTTCCGGGTGCGGGCCTTTGCCCAAACTATTGAGGCAGCAGAACGGCGGCTTAACCAGGGCGGTAGACGTATAGGTCAGGGCGACGCTGAGGGGATAGATCGAGATGAAATACGAGAGGAGGTCGGCGAGGACCCGAGGCCGGTTGTCAGACAAACCCCCTAGACCCCCACCTCCACCACAACGGCGGAGGTAGATTTGTTCATCGAGGCGGTCAGTCGAGGTGGCAGTTCTCGGCGGTGGATTCACCTCGGCGGAGGAGGTGACGGAGCGGTCTACACCCCACCCTGCCCTATTTGCGGCCGACCTCACACCGAGCTTGTAGATGCTGAAGCCACGGTGTTATATATGCGGGCGGGGAGGGGCACATGACGAGAGATTGTGGCCAAGGGGCAAGGTAGCCGAGATAGCAGGACGAAGTTAGTAGGGCCACGAGCTCCAACGGCCACGGCTGGGGCGTAGGCCCTCGGGTTCGACGGTGAGGCGGGGCCAGATCGAGGCCTCTAGTTGGAGTGGGGCTTAAGCCATACCTATGCATTACCGAAGGGAGACGGGACTCGAGAGGGAGGCATCTCCGGACGTGGTAACAGGTATGTTGACTATTTTCTCATACCCACCAACATGTATTGATTGATGGTCCACTTTGTCCTACGTTACCCCATTTGTGGCTCGAAAGTTAGGTGTTGCACCAAAAATTGCTACGAAGCCCTTTTCGGTAGCTACACTGTGTTGAAACTTATTATAGCTAGCAGAATTTATCGAGGGTGTACGAGTTATGAGGTTGTTGATCGTTAGACTACGGTAGATGCGAGTGAACTAGAGATGATTTGATTTCGATGCCATTATGGGTATGATTGGTTGGTGCCATGCTATGCCAACATAGAATGTTGGACCAAGATGGTCCGATTCCACTTTCCAAGGAGCGAGTGCGGGAGTGGAAGGAAGCGGCACATCTACGCCAAATGAAGGTTTATTTCCTACCTTCACGTGAGGGAAGTTGATAGCTGAGATGTATTTACCACCTAGTCGAGGTTCAGGATGTTCGGGTGAGGCCTCCGACACTCTAGTGTGTTCGATTGGTGAATGAGTTCCCGGATGTGGCTCCGAGATGGCGCCGGTATTCCCATAGGAAATAGATTTTGCAATCGACTTGCTACCGGGCACGCAGCCCATATCAAGTCCTCACGTATCATATGGCTCCACCTTTAAGCTCGAGAGAATTAAAGAAGAAGAGCGAAGGATACATTAGATAAGGACTTTATCAGGGCCAGTACTTCACACCGTGGGGTGCGTCGATTCTATTTGCGAAAAGAAGGATGGCTCGCTCAGCATGTGTATAGACTAAACAAAATTTGAATGAGTTATAGTCAAGAATAAGTACCCGCTTCCCAGAATAGATGATTTGTTTGATCAGTTACAGAGACGAGATATTTCTCCAAGATTGACTTACGGTCCGAATACCATCGAGGTTCGGGATTAAATGAAGAGACATTCCCAAAACAGTAGCTAAGACCCGATATGGCCACTTTGAATTCCTAGTTATGTCCTTTGGGTTGGCGATACCCCGGCCGAGTATTATGGACATGATGAACAGTACCTTAAAACCATATCTAGACCTATTCATGATGAAGTATTTATCGATATTGGTGTATTCGCTCAGTCAGACCACCAAGCTCATTTACGAGAGCAGGTGCTCCCGATTCTCGGGGACCGTGGTTGCTGTGCTAAGTTTCTCCAAATGTGAATTCAAAATTTGAATTGGAAGTATCTTTCTTGGGGCATATTATTGTCCGGATCTTTGGTATACATGTTGACACCCTTGAGAAAATAGAAGAAGTCAAACCATGGCCTAGACATACCACTTCGGCCAGAAGTCATGATTTTGCGGGATTAGCGGGATACTACGAAGATTTGTTGAGGATTCTCCACTATAGCAGCACCTCTGACTAAGCTGACGCAAAAAACAGTAAAGTTTCAGTGGACTGAGGCGTGTGGACAGAGTTTCCAAGAATTAAAGGCAGATTAACCTGCATGGGTGTTTTGGTATTAGGAAGGTACCGATGGGTTATTGGTGTATTGTGACGCATCAAGTATTGGGTTGGGATTTGTGTTGATGCAGCATGGTAAAGTGATTGCGTATGCTTGCAGACAGCTGAGGAAACACGAAAAGAATTATCCTACCCATGACCTAGAGTTAGCCACTTGATGATCCACGCCTTAAAGATATGGAGACATTACTTGTATGGCGTTCATGTGGATATTTTCAAAGATCATAAGAGCCTACAATATATCTTCACTCGGAGAGTTAGTTGCGACGGCGTCACTGGTTGGAGTTATTGAAAGATTATGACGTGGACATTACGTATCATTCGGGAAAAGCCAATGTGTGTGGATGCTCTCAGTAGTAAATCAATGGGGAGTTTGGCGTATTTGCAGCCCCCGGCGAGGTGGAGTTGGTCGGAACAAATACATCAATTAGCCCATTAGCCGTTCGTGTAGCAAAACAAAGGACAACGGAGCGGTAATTCAGAACATCGCAGTGTCGTCATTAGTTGTGGAGTAAAGAAACGGCCAATATAGAGATCGACTGGTCGACTTAAGTACGAGAATTGACAGGGAGGCGCCGGATTTTCGGAGTGGCGGGGATGAAGTCTGCGATAAGGCCCGCCTTGTGTTCAGATATTTCGGGGCTTGGCCAATGATTATGAATGAGGTACATTACGCCCGTTATTCTCTCCACCCGGGCGCGACAAAAATGTACCACAATATCAAGAGATCACGGTGGCCAAGCATGAAAAGAAACAGAAGAATTTGTATCCCAGTATTCTAGCATAGCAAGGTAAAAGCGGAACACGAGAAACCAAGCGGATTGACTCGGAGACATAGTTGTGCCTCTGGAAATGGGAAGCGATATAGCTTATGCACTTTGTAGCGAGGATTACCGTACCGGGCATGAACATGATTCCATTTGGGTAATAGTTGACAAGCGCGAAATCAGCCATTTCCTGCCCGTGAAAGCTACTTTCTGCCGAAGATTACGCGAAGTGTATAATAGAGAAATAGTTAGATTACATGGTCTTCCTTTTTGTATCTATTATCTCGGCCCAGGAGCACAATTTACGGCTAGATTTTGGCGATCATTTCGAGAGAGAGGAGTGCAGGAACGCAAATTAATTTGACACGGCATTCCACCCTCGGACGAGATGGGCGAAATTTTGACGCACTATTCGAGACGCTCGAGGATATGCTATGGGCGTGTGCTAGACTTTTGAGGTATTTGGGATAAGCATTTGCCGCTAATTGAGTTTTGCTTATAATAGTTATCATGACTATCGGATATGGCGTCCTTTGAGGCGTTGTATGGGCGAGAATGTGGGTGCGGTAGGTTTGGTTTTTGGAAGTGGGAGAGTCAGATGTGATTGGGCCAGATATTATTCATCGGAGTCGGGAGGAGAGAGGTAAAGCATCGGAACGCCGGCACACCTGAGCGCCAAAAAATCGTATCTTGATGTGCGGCGAGACTTGGAATTTGATGTGAATAGTAGGTATTTCTGAAAGTATCTCAATGAAAGGGGTGATGAGATTCGGCAAGAAAGTGAAGCTCAGTCCGAGATTCTTTGGGCCTTATCGGGTCGGCGGAGAGTAAAGTAAGTGGCATACGAATTGAACTTGCCTCCCGAATTAGGTATGTTCATCCAGTTTTCCACGTATCTATGCTAATGAAGTGCATAGGGAGCCATCGAAGTTGTCCCGAGTCGGGATGTCCAGGAGTTACGGAAGAGCTGGCCTATGAAGAGGTTCCGGTAGCCATCTTAGGCAAGATAGATTCATAGATTGAGAACTAAAGATATTGCGTCTTTCAAGGTGCTTGTGGCGTAACGGGAACCGAAAGGAGATGACTTGGGAGGCAGAGGAAGATATGAAAATCAATATCCTCACTTGTTTCAATCCAAGAATCGGAGTCAAGAGGTATATTAGTATTGTTATTTTATGTAGTGCCTTATAGTTATATGTATAAATGACATAATCGACTCCAATCTTTTGTCGGATGAATGCTATATGTGTGTGTGGAGTACCTATATTGGACTTTTCTGCATTTTCGGAGTTTTGAGATAGTCCATATTACGAGAGCTACGCAGAATTTTTCTAAGAATGAGTTGAGTAAGTCGAAATTCCCTTATAAATAAAGTTTTACATTCGAATGAATGTTCTTAAGGGAAGGATGTTACACCACAGCAGAATTCTCAACATGTAGATGGCCTATTCGCATGTTGGTTAAAGAGTTTTGAATTCCATACACATGCTAAGAAAAGGCCCGAGGGAAGATCGGATAAGAGATTGCATCGAACCGCCGCGGGAGAAGCGGGCGAGCCCCTCAGCGATGGCAACGTGCCACGGAGGAGGGCCTCCGCGTTGGCGCCGTGTCACGGGGCTGTCCAGGCCAAGTATAAAAGCCTCCAACTTCGGTTTTTATTAATATAATTAATAAAAATTTCGAGAGAAATCGAGGAAAATAGAGAGAACGAAGGTTCCTTGATAATATTCGTCGAATTACGCCATCAAACGCGGTCAAACTCAAATTAACTCCCGGATACCGAGGTATTAAGCATAAGGGCATTCCTATGGATTTAGTTTTGTGAAATTCCGCCGGAGAATCATCGTGCTGCGAGCTAAGTTAAGTGGAATTGCTCCAAATTAGTTTCCAACAGTCCTAGCCCTAAAGTGAGTATTTTTCCCTTCTATGTTTCGAAATAACAAGTTTTCGACCATTTTTAGATAAGTAAAGTTTGGGCTATATATATATTGAAAGTGAGATTTTCTTCCAGAATATTAGCGTATTCGTTCTAATTGATATATATATGAATGCGGTTGGGAGAAATAGTAGAAGAGCGCAGGAGCTACGCCAGGTTAGTCGGAAATCCAAACGAAAGGTATGTAAAGCTAGTTCCTTCGGCAAGTTAGTAATCTAGTATAGCAAATAGCATGAACTATAGAAGAAAGAATTCGAAGTCGAAATTGAGTCGATTATGAAACTAGCAAGCATGTTTTATAATATTATGATATATTCGAATAAAAAGTTAGTAAAGCAATATCGAGCCCAGTGAGATAATATTCCGGATCCCGGCATAGTTCGGTATGAGAATCAGTTTAATGCGAAAAAGAGATTCAAATAGAATATCAAAACATGAGTAGTATTTTCATATCCCAAACATACTTGCTATATGTGATTATTGTTGTTGAGACTGTTTGTGCTATAAGGGCCCCCACAGAGCTTCCTTGCCGCCCCGGGAGTTAGTACTTTGTCGACTCACCCGCGGTGAGAATGTCTCACTCAAGGGTGGCTTGCTGTCCTTGATAGGACAAGATGGGATGCAAGATTCCCCATGCTCCAGGCTGATCGGCATAGTAGTATAACACCCTATCGGCGCTTGCGCCTAGGAAGCGATTTTACAGTTTACAAATACGATTACAATTTACGGATTGAGGAGTCCTCCGAACCTAGATACGATTATAGTGAGGACGAGCCCAAGGCATAGAGGGCCGGTAAAGGTGCTCGTAGTTAGTAGGTGAGTGGAGTGATTTACTTTTAGATGGTTTTGACACAGGTAGGGGTATATGGGTGTGTGTTGGTTGGCACCTTCCGACTGGTGGTAGTATAGGTCCTTTGTTTGTTATATATATATATATATATATTATACTTGATATCTATTAGGCGATAGATAGCGGGTCGCCATGACAGCGGTATGCTCCTACCTTACCTTCGGTACAAATAAACTTATTTCAGATTCCATCGATCTAGGCAGTTTGAGATACTCTTGTTCGGAATTTCTAGTTATGTTGCTTATATCCCAGGTTATGTTTAGTTTGCTTTACATACTCGTACCAGTGGTAACGTACCCCGTTTAGTATTTGCTTTGGTGCACAGCAGGTACCTATAGAAGACGATCCCTCGTGATCTAGCCAGCACGAGTCATCGGCTCCTATCACGGAGCTTGATATTGAGGTTTATATCATTTTCTTTTGTTGTATAGTACAAGTAGGTGGCTGCCCGACCATCTTATCGGTATTCTTAGAGAAAACTGCGGTGTGTATATCTTCTTGGTTAGTTATTGCCGGTCGTGTGGAAATTTGTGCATATGTTTAAATTGTTTATGTTGGCCGTGTGAGGCCTTATCCGATTAGTAGTGGTGACCTTTCAGTCACATAGCTATTCAACATTTTGTTATATTGATTTAGAGATAACTAGACGGCATGGTGGCCGTGTCGGCCACGCAGATTCCCCTATATGAATGTGATTACGGTTGGTGATGTTATAGTAACATGTGGCTATAGGCCTAGTCGGTCGGAAGGCTGTATTTACGGCGTTATATAACCACGTCGTTTCCTTGAATCTAGAGTTAGAACCAGCCGGGCACCGGAAGTGCTTAGGCTAACGGTCTAACGGTTCGGGTCCCAGTAGGGCACCAAGTGCCGGTCATACCCCCAAGGCGGTGTGACACTGCAACCCCTTACTCTTGATATTGGATTAGCTATTCTCGAGACAATGTCAAGATATTAGATGAGGTTTGATAGCCTCAACTTTATCAGTTTGTTAATTCATTTTTCCATTCATTACCCCCTTGTTCCGGTGAGTAAGAATAAGAGAAGTTCCAACGTTCGTGACAATTAAGAAGCGATTAAAACGAAGGGAAAAACAATATATGCATAAACCCCATTCAAGATTCACTATGTATTTATGCCTATGTGCATTAATTCATAGTGGTTCCCACAACCCTAGTTATAGGTTTAGCTACTCATGCTTGAAGAATCACAATTAAAACATAGAAGGAAATTATAATTGTAAACTTATAATAATTTGTAGAAGAAACCATGTATTGAATTAATCAACAAGAATCTAAAATCAATGATCCCAAGAAGTTGTTTGAATCAAAATTCAAGAACAAAATTATGAAAATTGTTTCTTTAACCTTAGTAATAAGTCAACACAAATGAAAATATATGGTAATATTTATAAACTGTAAGAGAGCCTACATAAGTATTTATAGACAAGAAATAAATCTTTCCTAATTAAACAAGGAAGTTATGTCGGTGGCGACGACTCATTAGAGTGACCTAACAAGCGAGTGAAGTATGTGCGACACGTGCTCCAAAAATTTATTGTCTAGACAATGGTTCACCTAACGACTTGTTAAGTGAAAAAAGTCATGAAGTTCTCCATTGCTTTTGAATCCTAAAGTTCCAGTATTACGAATAGTTGCCCATGATGATTCGTTAAGTCTCATAATGACTCATTGCCCCTTCAATCACCCTTTGTCAATACTTTGGCTTAAATTCTAAACTTCAACCGATGAGTGTTCTTGATGAGTTGTGGAGTCATATTACTACTCATTGCTCTTCTCATTGTGACTCCGCAGGACTTGTGATCCAATTCAGCTTCGAGTCCTCAAAACACACGAGATAACTCAGCGTGACTTTGCTTGACAAGTCGTGGTGTCAACCCATCATAACCACTATTTCCAACCCAAGTTTGGTACTTCACAACCATCTTCTCCTAAAGATTCGAGGCAGTGGTTATGTGACACGAGGACTCGTTACCTTGTTGGCACTCAGACTTAGGACATTTTGGCTCATTATGTCCATTTCACATTTCGAACCTATTTCCTGCAATACTTCACAAAAACACATTATATCTATATAAACATACAGGATTATATTTGCTTAGTTTTAAGCATTAAGTCTTGTAAAACCACGGTACATCAACACCCCCTTCAACTTAGAACTTTTGCATGTCCTTAGGAATAAATGAAGAAAAAACAAAATAACTTGACGCTTCAACTAAAAGAAATCTAGGGGAATCTATAGAGTCACAAACTCATAGCATAATCAAATCAAGCTTTATAACCCTCTATATTATTAAAAAATTAAATCGGAGTGCTTATGAAAAGCTTTAACCATGACACAAAGGAATCAAAATGACATTACACAATCAGCGCAGCCATGCATAAAATCCCATGACACTAACCCAGACAATTAGCAAGCGATGTTCTTGCTTGTATGCCCTCACTAAAGAGGTCTGTTACTCCTGACTCTCAATCATTACAATTTAATAGAGGGGTGTGTCTAGTGCACTCACTCTCACAAAGAGGATCATATAGTGTGTATACAATACCAAAGGCTTGCCCTTATCTTTTATACCTCAGTTGGTCGGAAGGTTGGATTCGGATCACTATAGGACTTTATTAAGCTTGTAACATAGGCTTAGGAGCAGGTATGGTAGATGTGGGTCATAGTGACTCAACCCTCCCTTGGCACTACACTAACTTTGGCTCTAATTAATCTTTTTTTCTCTTCTCCCTTTCTCCTTTGTTTTCATTACCTTTCAAGACTATGGGTACGGGTTCTTCTTTTTTCTAATTTCTTTTATTTTTTTTTCTACAATTTCTCATTAGATAAACACACATTTATTTATTTTACTATTTTTTTCATGTAAGCACACCTTTTCCACTTTCATTTGCATTATTCAACTCTTTCCACCCTACTTTCCTTTTCACCCCTACCATAATAGCCACCCTCAACTTAAACAATTTACCTAAGTTGAGGTTCACAATGTCAAGGTTGGACCAGGTAAATTCATTATAATTAAAGAAGGAAGGTGCATTAGCTAAAAACAAAGGGTCAATTTAGGCTCAAAATCGAGATGAAGGATATTCTATTCATTTTGAGTGCGTCATTTAGGCTAAACTAGACTATTTTGAATTACGCCTATGATCATTTCCCACTCAACTATCTCACAACCTTGAGTATGACTAACAATTACAAGTTCTATACTGTACACACACTATTTAACTAACACTAAACACCTCATCGCATAATGCTTAGGAAAATATCATCACTACCAAAAAACTAGTTCATGAAACTGACCACACAATGGTAAGCACATTCATAGTATTAATTCCATGCAAAGATCCACAAAGGTCACGCTCCATACACTTAGCACACATAAAAGTTTTAGGAGGGGTATCATTCAACAAGTTCAACATTTTATTCGAGTACGTATGTTCTCTATTTTCCTTTCAATTGACACATAGCATAAAAAATTAAAAACATAAACATCTTTGGTTCCACTAGATAAAACACCGAGAGGAAAAAATGTCACGAAAAAAAAACCGTCGAGTTATGTTCAACAAAAAAACGAGGTAACACCCCACCCCAATTAAAAGAATCATGCGGCGTCCTCACTGTATATTAAAAGTAAAATATGGGAAGAGGGAACATACCTGAGCAACCTAGACACCTATAGTCTAGTAAGTGTGAGGTGCATATGCCGGTCTCCTCTCCTATGGCATCGTTGAGAACTGGTGCTTTCTCTGATACAATAGAGCTCGTACTCTCTCCACGAGCTCTCGCGGGCGAAATCTGCACACTCGTCCTCATCTCTACAAACCGGCTTGATGTTACTTTGCATATCTTGCTTCTCTCTCTTCTGCTATCACAAAAGATCACTACTATCACCCTCACTCACCTCTTCTCAAGGTCTTTTTCCTTTTCTGAGCCACGCGGGCTCCTTGGTAATCAAATCAATCACCGGATGGCTCCACCTCACTCTCATGCTCCGCTGGAGCGCCGGGTGGTATAGCTAGCTTTGTCATGCTAATAGCTTTCACAACTACGCTGTGAAGCCACCTTCTCATACCATTGTGTTAGCGCGGGCACACAGCAACTAAGCAAGGTGCTCATCCATCCCCCTCTTAGACCTCAAACTCCTTCATGACCCAAGGATTTATACGCTCATTAACACTTTCACTCCCAGAAGTTTCGTATGGGCTGCAGCTTTGAGCGTGCTTGACTACCTAGCCATGTCGATAATGAACTCTTGTGAGATTGTGACTAGGCCGTCCAGTAAGGATCATAGTGACATAGTGGGTGGTCTAGCTGTGGCGGGCTGTGGAGGATGACACTAGGACTTCGGTCAGGGCACATCTGCTGCCCAGAGTGGTAGTATTAGGCTAACTACCAAGCTCATCGGCGGCAGGCTCTATCTCAAACTCGGTGAACACGCTAGTATTACTTGCAGGGAACCCCACGCAATGTATGGACTAATATTGCATTTATAGCTTCGACAATAACTTTTGGCCTTGGAGGCTAAATTTGTATCATCCTAATTAACTAGATATCGTAATTTTGAGCACCTCGACTTTGCGGTCTATCGTGGGAAACTTAGGGACTTGTGATTCCCTACAAAGTTGGGCCACTAGGCATGGAAAGGGAATTCTTGTGCTATCTATGATGGATCTCTCCCAAATCTCTAAAAAAAATTAATTTCAACCCATTTTCTCGAATTGGGTTGGGTGAGTCTAAATGTAGCATGTGAACCACGACTTATGTAACGAGTCATTTCTAGTTTCCATGACTCGTTATGATTCTCTTTATGTGTTATGATAATGTATACTTTACCTTTGACCCAAGCGACTCAGAGACAGCGACTTGTGATGTTGCAACGAGTCGTGTCTTGTATGCGTTGGTCTTTTGTACTCTTGGTGAACTCTCGGTTATGTCGGGATGAGGCACTTACCGACTTGTCATGTAACCTCACGATTTGTTAAGTCACTTTCCTCTTACTCTCTCAAAGATTAATGTTTTACGCAGTTGACATGATTGGTATTGATGAGACATTCATTGAGGCAATGACTCATTGTGTTTGCACCAGACTCTAATGTTTAAAATTTTTGTTCCAACTTTAGATTTCCTATCTTACTCACATGCATATATAAACATACGTGAATACTATATTGGTATTATAATTACAACTTGGGTTGCCTCCCAGAAGTGCTTGATTTAATGTTGCGGCACGATGGGGAGGGGGGAGGATATCTTGATTAATAAAACTTCACAAAGATACCATCAATGGATTGCCTTCCATACGGGGCTTGATTTAACATCGCGGCTGCTTCAAGTCCCTAGGTTACATCGAGACTTCACCCAAAAGCCCAAAGGTCCACTAGTTTGATTTGTTTACTTTTTTCCCGATATCTTTCACCGTTGGTCATTCACCTTAAACCATTTTCATTCAAATTTTAACTCATTGCACCATATGATAATACTTGGACCGTTCGGAATGGTTCCAACCATTTAGGCGTAACTTTCCATGAAACATGTGAAGCCTAAAATTGAATAATAACCACTATCCCAAATGCGAACTTTCTTTGCTCAATTTTCAGTCATCTTTGTATCTTCATCCTCATTTGTAAATTTCTAAACTTTCATAGACCTTCAAACAAAAATTCACTAATCTAACTCATTCAACTGATTAAGACTCAAGTTCGCAGTGTCACTCCAATTCAGAACCCGCTGCGAGCGCCCATGGCCTTGTTCTCAAGCTCTGCGGGAAGATGACATGGTTTCCCATACACAAGATAATAGGGGAACATACCTATAGGGGTCTTGAATGCAATCCGATAAGCCCATAATTGCATCATCCAACTTCCTAGACCAATATCTCTTATTAGCAATTACATTCTTCGCTAAGATGGTCTTTATCTCCCAGTTGGAGACCTCAAATTGTCCACTAGATTGTGGTGATAAGGTGTTGTCACCCTATGCTTCACCCATATTTTTCCAACGAGTGCAAACAATTGCCAAAGTGCGAACCACCATCACTAATGATTGCTCTAGGAGTCCTTAATCTGGAGAAAATATTCCACTTCAAGAATGTTGTGACACTCTTACCTTCATCGTTTGGAAGCGCGGCCCTCCACCCACTTAGAAACATATTCCACGGCTACATTATGTACTTCATCAGTTTGAGATTAAAAACAGGTACAAAAGTTGATACCCCACATCAAACAACTCAATAAATGAGATGAAAGTCGAGAGGAGTTCATGCCTTTGTGATATGCCTCCTTGCCTTTGGCATGCATCACATTCCTTTGCAAAATCATGTGCATCTTGGTGAACAGTTGGCCAATAGTACCCACATTATAGAATTTTATGGGTTGTGTGAATCCATTGTGATGACCCCCATAGTTGATGAGTGGAAAGTCTCAATATTCTCATCTCAACCTCAGGGACATATCTCAAAATTACCCCATCAGCTTATATGCGGAATAAGTAGACTCATCCTAGATAAACTTCCTCACAAACGACATCAATTTCTATCTCTGGTGAAAAGATAAATCTTTTGGTACCACATCACTCACAAGATAATTAGCTAAGAGTACGCAAACCATGGAATAAGATCTTGGGAAGAAGCCAAAACCTTCTCATTGGGAAATGTGTCATCTATATAAAGCTCATCTCTATGTGCTTCATCTGCCTCTAATCTTGACAAGTGATCTACCACACGATTTTCTATCCCCTTCCGGTCCTTAACCTCAGAATTCAAACTCTTGGAGCAATAGAACCCATCGAATCGACATTGGTTTGGCATCCTTCTTTTCCATCAAATAATTCGAGATGCATTGTCTTTATGAACTATCACTTTAGTTCCAAACAAATTGTGCCAAAACTTCCCAAATGAGAATACCACAGCCAACAACTCTTGTTCCATCACGGTATAATTTTTCTGAGTTGCATTAAGCTCCTTGCTAGCATAATAAATCGGATGGAAAATCTTCTCATGCCTTTGGCCAAAATAGCACCGAGCCACTCGCTAATATCGCACCGCTAATATCGCACATAACCTCAAACAGTAAGGACCAGTCAGGTGCCACCGTGATCGGGGAAGTAGACAATCTCTCCCCTCAAGCATTCAAAAGCCTTTAAGCAAGCATCATCAAACACAAACTTCACCTCTTTCTCAAGTAGAATGCACAAGGGATGTGCAATCTTTGAGAAGTCCTTGATTTATCTCCGATAAAATCCTTGATGGCCCAAAAAGCTTCAAGCACCCTTTACATAAATCGGTGGTGGTAAAGTAGCAATCACATCAATTTTTGCTCTGTCCACCTTAATGCCCTTACCTGAAATCTTGTGGCCTAACACTATAACTTCTTTGAACATGAAATGGCACTTTTCCCATTTAAACATCAAGTTGGTCTCTTCACACCCCTGTAGCACCTTGCTCAAGTAAGATAAACAATCATCAAATGAGTCACCCACCACTGAAAAATTATCCATAAAGACTTCGATGGTGTCCTCCATCTTATCAGAGAATATAGACATCATACTACACTAAAAAGTGGCGGGTGAATTACATAACTCAAATGACATCCTCTTGAAAGAAAAGTCCCACAAGGGCAGCTGAAAATGGTTTTCTCTTGGTCTTCTAGGGCTATAGAGATTTGATTGTACCCCGAATAACCATAAAAAAGCAGTACCACCTCCTTCCTGTAAGTTGGTCTGGCATTTGATCCATGAATGGCATTAGAAATTGATCTTTCTGAGTCCAATGGTTTAGCTTCCGATAATCCATGCATACTATCCAATCTATGACTGTCCTTAGTAGAATGACCTCATTATTAGCATTCAGAACCACAGTGATTCCCCCTTTCATTGGCATACACTGAACTCGGCTCTCCCATTTGCTATCAGCAATAGGGTAAACAACACCTGCATCAAACCACTTAATAATTTCCTTCTTGACAACCTTTTGCATAAACAGATTCAGCCTATGCTGATTCTCAATACTCGGAATACAGTCTGGCTCAAGCTCAATGTCACAACCTGAACATAGACCCAAATCGTGAAACAAGACAAGGAGCCTTGAGAGACTCCTAGTCGACCCATGGCATGAACATACATCTATCTCAATCCAGTAAAGAGGAATTACTCAACATGATAACGGAACAGAAGCATAATCATAACATAACATGGAAAGCAGTAGGCACTTCATACATGACAGTTGAATACTACACAGTCTGAAAGCCTCTAACATAACGGATGGGTTGCTGGGACAACACCCCCAACTAACCCGACAAGTCTAGAAAACTGAACGTAAAGAGATAACTAATATCAACTAGTCCTCCGAGAATGAGGACTCACCAATGAGCTCGATGCTAACTTTGGGAACGAGCTAATAATGCTGTTGGGTCTAAAGATTGGAGCATGTATCATGAAACGATATAGCATATAGTATGCGGTCAGTATATGGAATGTACCTAGTATGCAAGGTAAGTGAAACAGACATTAAAAATACATAAAAAAGCTCATAAGAGTAGGACAACATGCTCATAACATAAATATGATAGTGAAACATAAGGCTTAAGGTTTTCAAAACATTCGTAATCCATTCATTTTCATAGTCATAATAGAAACTTTGTAAATCATAACTTGAGCCAAATAACATAAACATAACAATGCATAAAAACATGCGGAACAATAGGAGGACTCATCATAACCGACACCATCATGGTAGAGCTTTACATGATGCCCCAACTATCTCACTCAAGTTAGTAGAGTTTCCCAGGCTTGCCAGACAAGAGACATGCATTATGTGATATCATGAAAGAGGGTAGTTCATTAACATTGTAATGCATCAACATGAACCTATGGTGCACATAGTTATGAGACACCGGCGTAGTCCTTTTAATGTCGGGCTACTCAGTGCTAGACACTGCTCCCAAAAGATGCACATTAGGCTCGTACGTACATCATAAACATCACTTATAAATTTATCTAAACTTCATGTATTAGCTTACCACATGGATTTTAGAGTCTAAACTTCCACTATTTTCAGTTTGCGGTATGGTTTGAGCCAAGGCTCCTTATGATAAGATTTCATATTCATGTATGCATGTTATGAGTCAGCTTCGTCATTAGACGATGGTTCAGCTTTACTGAAAAACGAAGAAGAGAACATGCATGTTTTTGGGAGTAGTGTCTAGCACCGAGTAGGCAAAGGGTTAATCAACCCTAAGCCTCAGAACTATGCACCAATATAGGTTTACATATATACTTTGGGACCTCCCTTGGAGCTTCCCCTGCCCCCAAGGGGCTTTGAGCTTGATATCGATATTGTGGCAGCGTCCTTAGCCCTGGCGAAGTATTGGATGGCTCTGCCCACTTGAGTGTAATAGTCGGGACCACGTAAGCTCTATTGTGGTAATGTTGGTTATATGAAGAGTCTCCCATTATTCCTCATGATTTCATGTATGCATGTTCATCAGTCATGATATAATGTTTTCAATAGGTTTGACCTAATGTTCAGTTTTACTTATGATCATAAGTTTTTAGATTTGGGTCATTCAATTTAGTTATGATGTTCAATTATGCTAAGATCATGATTTCGAAAAATAGCATGCAAACCCTACTCTCAAAGTCTTATATTGATTATGTTTTATAATATTCATGATATATGTTTTTTAATTAATGATTTTACTTACCTTGCATACTCGGTACATATCATGTACTTACCGTATACGCTATGTTGTATCGTTTTACAATACAGGCTCTGATATTCAGGCTCAATCCCGCCGCTAGTCAGATTTCTAGAGAAGCATTTCTCAGTTTCAGTTGGTGAGTCCTTATCTTTCGGGGGCCCTTCTTATCAGTTAAATTTCGTATTTTCAATTTCTGAATTTAGTGAGTAAGTTGAGCTCTTGTCCCATCAACTCGTCAATATTAGGGGCTTTTCAGACTTATGTATGTATTCAAATATTATGTGATGTTCAGACTTCCTCTATGTTAATTATGTTGATCTTCTATATATTTGAATAACTTAGATGTTATGTTCATGCCATGGATTGACTTGGAGCCTCTCGGGGTTCCTTGTCCCGTGTCTCGATTTGAGCCTATGTTCGGGTTGTGATAGAATGCTTGTATTGTTTTCTATTCATCTTAAACGTTACGACTGCCTGAATTCTCTACTTTGTTGAACCTAGAGAGGTAGAGATTAGGAAAAGAGAAGTACAACAAGGCCTTGAACTTTATGGTTCATTGTATAACTTGAGTTGTGGTCGTAGGATAGTTAATTTTGAATAAATTCGTAACGGTTAAAGTGAAATCACTCAAGAGACCTAATCCAGTAATTGAGTATAGTCATCCAATAGGGACAAACCAGTCATTTGGATGGACCTATGTTATCAACTCTACAAGCTAAGTATTAGAATAGATCTTGAGTATAAAACCCGAAGTAGTTATGAATCCATGGGAACCCCTCCCTTGTTAATTGCATAATCTTGACAACAACTCTAACTTACAACATTCTCACTTAATTCTTTCATTGAAATCCCAGTTAGGAGATAATTGTATTAAGAGCATAAAATACTAGCGTAATTCTACATCCTGACCATATTCCTATGGGATTGATGCCAACCTTTGTTGGGTTCTTTATTGACAATGTCCGCGTCATACTTTTATAAGGGTGTGATTTGAGCTTTATCATGGGGTCTTTACTATAACATCTGTCTTTTTACTAGAGGAACTCATCACTCTAGACTCGCTAGCATCCTTCCTTGAGCCCTTATTATCAGACTCTATAGCACTCGCTGCCTCAGATGCATCTCCTCTCTTTTAAGATTGGGGATGAGATTGTTTATGGTGTGATCTCTGCCTCGTAGTTCGAGGCTACAATTATTGTCCTTAATAGATCTCGTCCTCATCTTGTAAATGGGTATTAATATGCCTTTCCCTCTTTGTCGTTGTAACTTAGGAGGCATGGTAGCTTTGGAAAAATCTGGACTCACAGTGCTAGACGTAGTTTTCACGGGAAGAAGGACAAACTGTTGACTCTATTCACGACTTTTCAATTAGGTCATGGAATAAGTTCTGCCGGTCTATAATGTTTTCACGGGTAATATGATGAACCATCGTTTGAATTCACAGGCTATCTTATTTCCTGTTGAAACTTTTCTGCAAGTTAGGCACACTAATCTTACAATCACGATCTAGATCACGGACCATTGGTAAAAAGATGACTCATCCGTTCCTCTATAGTTCTCTACGAGTAGTAGAATAACTGTTAGATTGAGATGAGCATACAAGCAATGGTACAACTAATTGGAAGAAACTTTGTGGAGACTTGAACGACTAGTATGAAGTTATATTAGGAGTAGGAGGTTTTTTGGTGGATGTTTTTAAGATGATGGGAATCATGGAGTGTTGAATAGGTGTGGGGAGTAATTTATGGAATGTGATGGTAGTGAAGGTGATCATGGGGGGAGGGAGTTTGAATGGGGCTTTAATGGAGGAAACAAATATGAGTGATTAATTTGTGGAGATTTTGAATTTTTTAAAAGGTAATGGAGGATACAAGGGAGTGGAGAAAAAGAAGAAGGAAAAAGTTGGATCATGTTAGGGTTTAGGTTTTCAGCCAACCATGACTAGATTAATGGCTCGTCAAATAAAGAATAGGTCATCGTGTGCTCTATCATTTCATATTAGTTTCCTCTTTTCCACAGTTGATTGGACGAGCCATTCTTAGGATGAAGGATTGTTGTGTCAATTGTAAAAAATGTTCAAAGATTTCCCCCTTTACTTCCAGTTTCCATGATTGTTTTGATGGGCTGCCTTTTGAAGCGATAGATCGTCCTGTAACTCATAAAAAAGCCTTCATAGTTTCCCAAAAAAGCTTCTAGTTTTCCATGCTACAAACCACGAACCATCACAGAATTACATGGCCCGTCATTAGGTTTATGGTTGCATAAATTCTTTCCCAATTTGAGTGCTTGTCTCCAGTATAATCTAATAATTATCAAAACTTCCCACAAAAATAATAATAAAATATATCATACAACATACAAGACATTTTTTGATTTCCTACCAATCAATGTCTGATTTAATGTTGTGGTATGATGTAGGTACGTTGATTACTCATACTCTATCATGGTACCCCTTAGGTTGCCTTCCAAGTAGCGCCCAATTTAACGTTGTGGAATGACCTAGGTATCTTGATTACTCAAACTTCATCAAGATACACCTCCTCAATTACACTTTCCTCGTCTGGTGTCCCAAATTACTATTTGACTCACTACCCATTAACTTTGAACCTCATACCATATTTTGATCCAAGCTTAATCGCCCCATGTGGGAACATTTATATCAATTTAAAAGGGCCTAACCACATACACTTTAACTTGCCAGGAAATAAGCGAAGTCTAAAGTTAAATAACAACATTACATATCTTGGGCTGAACTCCCTCTTTTTTGATTTTTCGATCGTGATAAAGCTTCAACTCCTCCTTATATAGGGATGCGTTCTCATAAGTTCCAAGCCAAAACTCATCCATCTCAATGAGTTGTTAAGTCTTTGGTTAGCAGCTTCGACCTACGACTAGTTTAGCTTACTGAGTGCCTATAAAGCCTTATGCTCAAGCTTTACCTATAGGTGACACGACTCCCCATAGACAAGATGGTATAGATACATCCAAATAGGCATCTTGAAAGATGTTTTGTATGCCCATAAAGCTTTATCCAATCTTTGTGGCAACTTGTTCTGTTAGCATTTATGGTCTTTCAAAGGATTGTCTTAATTTCTCAATTGGAGACCTCTACTTGTCGACTTGTCTACGGGTGATACGGTGTTGTGACCTCATGTTTAACATTATGTTTCTCCAGCAAGGCTTAGAACAATATGTTACAAAAATGTGATCCACCATAGCTTATTATAGCTCTTGGCATACCAAACATGGAGAAATGTTCCTCCTTAAGAAGTCAAAGATTGACTTGCTCTCATTATTTGAAAGTGCTACTGCTTCCATTCACGTTGAGACATAGTCGAGTGGCACCAATATGTATATCATTTCATATGAGTTCACAAACAGCCCTATGAAATCAATACCCCAGACAACAAAAAGCTCTTTGTCAAGTATCAAAGTTAATAGTAATTCATGCTTCTTAGACACAACTCCTTGCCACTGACACTTGTAATAATTTTCACAAAATCCTGTGCATCTTGATTAATTGTGAGCCAGTAGTAACCTTATTGCAAAATCTTTTACGCTATGTGGATACCACTATGATGGCCCCTAGTTGGCGATGAATGGCATGCCTTGAGAATTTACATTATGTCAACTTCTGATACACACCTTCTAATTGTATCATTTGCACAAGATCTGAATAGGTATGGCTCATACCAGAAGAAATACTTCACTTAATGCATGAACTTTCTCTTTTGGTGAGATTTCATATCTTCAAGCATACATCACTTACCAAAAAGTTTGCAAAATCTGCACACCACGGGATAAGATCCTGCAAGGCAGCTAACACTTGCTCATCTGGGAATGAATTGGTTATTTCCACCTCACTATTCAGCTTCCTCTTTTCACCTAACCTGGATAGTGATCAACAACTTGATTCTTTGAGCCTTTTTAGTCCCTGACTTCGAAGTCAAACTCTTGTAACAATAGTATCCACTGGATCAGTCTTGTTTTAGCATCCTTCATGGCCATAAGATAACATATGGCCTTATGATTTATATGAACTATGGCATTTGGGCCTAGAAGATAAGCACTGAACTTCTCGAATGTATATACTATCGCTAGTAACTCTTGTTTAGCGACAGAGTAGTTTTTTTAAGCTGCATTGAGAGCTTTGTAGTATAGTAGATGGGGTGAAAAATCTTCTCTCATCTTTGATCAAAGGCAGCTCCCAAGGCTAATCCATTTGTATCACACATTACCTCAAAAGCTTTGCTCCTGTAATGAACCATAATGATTGGTGCAGTGACAAGCTTCTCCTTTAGGCTATGTAACAATTTGATACATTCATCATCAAAAACGAACTTATGTCTTTATTAATAACCTATAAAGAGGGTTAGCGATATTTGAAAAATCTTTAATGAATTGCCGATAGAACCCGACATGCCCAAGAAAGCTCTTAACGCCCTTCACAGAGATGGGAGGTGGAAGTTTTGAAATAATTTCAACATTGGCTTTATCCACATGTATTCCTTATTTAGAAAGTTTTTGCCCCAGCACTGTTTCTTTTTTCACAATAATCTATAACTTTTCCCGGTTTAGCTCCAGATTAATCTCTTCTCATCACTTCAATACTGAATCTACGTGAGCTAAGAAATCCCCAAATGAATCACCTACTACAGAAATTTCTTCCATGAATATCTCTATGGTGTGTTTCATTGTGTTTGAAAAGATGTACATCATACACCTCTAGAAATTGTTAGGTGCATTACCCAACCCAAAGGGAATCCACTTGAAAGAAAATGTCCCATAAGGGCATATAAAGGTCATGTTTTCCTGATCCTCAAGAGAAATATAAATCTAGTTATAGCCAGAATTCCATCAAGGAAATAGTATTATTCTTTATCTAAAAGTCTGCCTAACATTTGGTCCATGAAAGACATTGGGAAGTGATCATTTTCAGTGCAATTGTTTAAATTGTGATAGACCATACAAACTCTCCAACCGATTACTATTCTTATCGGGACTAGTTCATTCTTCTCATTCTGAACCACTGTAATATCACCATTTTTTGGCACAGACTACATTAGGCTAACCCACTGACTGTCTGAGATTGGGTAAACTACACCTGCATCTAACCACTTAATAATCTCTTTCTTTACTACCTCTTGCATTGGAGGGTTTAACCTCCTCTAGTGCTTAATGTTGGGAATGAAATCTTCTTTGAGCTTGATTTTGTGTGTGGAATTCTATGTGGAATTCCAATAATGTCAGCGATGGACCATCCAATAACCCTCTTGTATGTTCTCAAAATAGATACCACTACTTCAACTTGCCATTCCAACACTGTTAAGGTGTCATAAGGCCTAAGAGAAACATACCGCGGGTAGGACGGAAGTGGCTAGATATCCAGTATTGGTGGTTCTTCAATTGATGGCTTGGGGGTGGGCTTGCTCTATTTTTCAAATCTAGATCCAGTTTCTATCACTACCCGACTTTACAAACTGGACACAACATGGTGCCTAGAATCACAAGTGACCCCAAGCTAACCCATGGAATAACACTAACATAATATGAACTATAGATAAATTATGTGAAAGCCAATGAAAATTATAAAACAACAATATATAAATGACAAAGAAATATATGATTTAATAGATAAATAAAAACTAATTCTTACAGTAAAACACAAAGTTGACATACTAATTGTGTAATACCCCGAATGTTTCTCAGATCAGATTCCAGGCTTAAGGAAAGAAATCAGACAGAAAATGGAAGTTTTTTGGAGAATGAGTGGGGGGAGGACTACTTAGGAGACCCCAAGAGTTATGGTCAGACCTGTGGGGAAACAGTTTTGAGTTTTGGTCAAGTTCGGTGGTAACGGACGACCAAACAGTTTTGAGGTTTGGTCAAGTTGGAGGCTAGGGTTCCTGGATAAAGTCTAAGGTAGTGGAGGTGACAGATTGCAGGCCACGAGTCGTGATGGAAGACCACGACTTGTGAAGTAAGTCCTAGGTTGTGTTGGGGAAATTTTGAGGAGTTGGGCAGTGTACTCCACGACTCGGTCCCCACGAGTTGTTACCTAACCCCCCGACTCGTGGGGTGCCTCGTGGGGGCCTAACGGGGCGATTTTGCCTGAGTTTTTCTAGGGGCATTTTTGTAAAAATCCTATGTTCCTAAATTCTAAACTTCGTCGTTTTGAGTATTATTTGGGTTGTTTCTAAGGGTTTCTCCTAGTCTAATCTCTAATTCTCTGAAAATACTCTCTCAAACCCTTCTTCCTTCCCTCTCTCAAATTCAAGGATCCTTTAAGGAAGATTTCAAGGACTTCAAGGTCGAGTTTAAGTGGGAGATTCTTTTACCAGGTATGCGGGTTTTTCAACAAGGATATTCTTCCATCCTTGTGCCCCAAAATGTTCTCTCAAAATGCCCAATTTCAACTATTCTAGAAAAGCATAACCTAGGGTTGGTGTTATGGGTGATTTCATTTATATTTCTTTAAATTCCAAGATCCATTATGAATATGAGATTAAGTATGAGGTAGAATAATTGGGTTACTTTGAACTATGTGTTTGATGATGAGGAATGTGAGATTATAGAATGTCTTCATAAAATGACTTGAACTTTGAACGCGACTTTATTATTAGTCACTCGATTATCATAATTACTTGCATCCATATTTAAATATGTGAAGATCATATGATTATCCCTAAGAACGTGAATGTGCTATTGATAGACATGTTGAGAAGAAATTAGAGTTTATGGGCTTGAATAATTGAACGTAAAATATGTATCTCCCTTATCCTTTTGATGGAATTGATTTTGTATGAGGTAAATATATGATAATGGCCTAGTTAATGCATCCTTCTCATGAATTGGAGTAAATATCAAAATGGGTCTTGTGAAATGAAAATGTATGCTTTTGTCATGATCTCGTTGTAAATGTTTAAGGTATGAGTTAAGTATATGGCTTTCCATAAACTAGGAATATATGAATCAAAGTATGCATGTTAAGATAAAAATTGGACCTATGGATCATTAATGACTCTAAGGTACATGTTGAATGTTATGAATCCTAATCTTAATGTTGTGGAAGTATAACACATGATGTAAATCTACAGATGCTCACTAATGTAAGATGTTTGAAGAAATACTGATATTGCTCCATGATGATATGAATTATAATGATATTTCAAAATGTTGGGCTTTTTGTTAGTATAAAGTAGCCCCAATCCCTTCGAAATGAATGTTTTATGATGAAAGCAGTGTATGTTAAGTTTTTGACTACCTATAGTAGCATAGACAAGATATAAAATGTCAAATAAGTACTCCTTATGTTCTAGTCAGCCAGGGATTCTCTATAGCCATGAATGTCTCCCTTCGTTAGTCGGGATACTCCATAGCATAGAGTGAATCCCTAGTTCAGTCGGGATCCTCCATAGCAGAGAGTGACTCCCCAATTCAGTCGGGATCCTCCATAGCAGAGAGTGACTCCCTAGTTCAAGTGGGCTTCTCTCTAGTAAGGAATGACTACCATAGTTTAGTTGGGACTCTCCATAATAGAGAATTACTCCCTTGGTTATGTTAAAAACATGATTCAGTTTCATATGATTCACATTTCAGGTTTTAACAGATTTAATATAATGAGAATTAGTTCAGTTACAAATAGTGAACCAATACAGTATCTAATACTAGTCTCAGATTCAGCTTTTATTGAATGATTAGAACTTGACCCTTATGCATGAGTTTGATGATGTTTCAGCATACAAGATCTAAAGGAAATTTTCATGTATATACATGTGTATGCGAATTATAAGAGGATAGTTGCATGTTAACCAGTTATGTTGATGTACTTGGTTATTTCCTTATCGTATATTTGTATATTTAAATATCTATGTTATCCCGTATGCTCAGTATTCCAAGTACTAACCGCACTCCTTTTGTGCTATATCATTTCATGATATAGATCCATATTTACAGACTCAGCCTCGTGGTTAGATACGCTCCATTCCCTCTCAGCTGCCAGTGGTGAGCAATCATTTCCTGAGGACGTGATTTATGTTTAAGCTTTATTTATGTTTCAGTTTCAGATTTTAAGAGTTAGCTGGGGACTTGTCTCATCAACTCATCAGTTTAGTAGAGGGCTTTCGTACTTGTCTAGATACACTCAGTGTTGTATCAAGTGTGGTTACAATTTTCCTTATGGTTTCTTATTAGATTCTTGCAGTTAGCTTTTGCTTATTCATGTTGTTGATTGTTTCTATTGTCAAGTGATATGCTATGATTATCCCATGGGTCGAATTGGAGCCTTTCGGGGTTCCTTGTCCCATGTTACGACTAGGGTGTGAACTCGAGTCGTGACAAACTTGGTATCAGAGCAAAGGTTTATAGTGTCCTAGGGTGTCTGAAAGCTGCGTTAAGTAGAGTCTTCGTCATGATCGTGAAGCGCGCCACAGTTATGATGAGGAGGCTATGAGATGTTTAAGGAATGTTCCCTTTCTTCATGATTTTTATCATGCATAGAGTATGAGGATCCAAACAGTTCCTTCCCTAATCGTGCTTTACACGTTCTCAGATAATGCCTCCTGGACGAGCAAATGGAAGGAGAAATGGTAATAACCGCCACCAGGTACCACCAGCCCTGGCGAACCCGATGGACGACCATGTTACCCATGCCGAGTTTGGGAAACTCTTAATATGTTGACACAGGCCACGACCGCCCAAATTAATCAGCAAGCTCTGGCTCCTATTCCCCAGAATGGGAATGTAGCGGCGACAAGGGTGAGGGATTTTCTCCGAATGAACACACCTAAGTTCTTGGAAGAGATTCAGAAGATTACCCACATCATGGGGGTGATGGGAATTTAGAGCAAAGACTTAGCCTCCTACCAGCTAAAAGGAATTGCTTATATATGGTTTTGTCAGTTGAGGGACAGTCGAGGAATTGGAGTAGGCCCTGCAGGTAGGTATGAATTTAAGACTGCGTTCCTGGAAAGGTTTTCCCCTAGAGAGTTGAGAGAAGTTAAGGCGGCAGAGTTCATCGACCTGAAACAGAATTGCATGACAGTTCAGGAGTACGCGTTAGAATTTACCCGGTTATCAAAGTATGCCTAAAAAATGGTAGCTGATTAGAGGGCCTAGGTGAGCAGGTTCGTGAATGGACTGTCAGACTCATTAATTAAAGAGTCCAGGACTGCCATGTTACACAGGGATATAAACTTCTCACATTTGGTGATATTCGTGCAACAAATGGACGCGGAGCAGGTGAAGGAAAAAGAGAGTGAGACCAAGATGGCCAGGATAGGAGATTGAAAGTTCTCTTTGCTAAGGACGAGTGGTGGACACTGCTCACTTTCCCAGTAGAAATCGGCAGCCCCAACATTTTCGATAGTCAGTGCTTCATACAAACCTAGAGTAAGGCGGATTACGTATCTGATGTGTACCAGCTGTGGGAAGAACCACTTGGGAGAATGTATGGCTGGATGAGATGTTTGTTTCTGGTGCGGCCAGTCAGGACATAAGCACTAAGATTGCGCAGAGGAAAAGCTACGTGAGAGTAGACCCTCGACCATCTCTTCAATAGCGCCGATCGCCCAGCCATTTCAGCAGGGTGCATCCATTTAGCCCGGGTGGCAGATGACGTCGAAACCACTCCTATGCTGTAACAGCACACCGGGATAAGGACAAGTCTCCAGTAGTGGCCACAGGTATGTTGTGAATCTTGCATAACTCTTTGTATATTGCTAGCCCCAGAACCCTAGTGTTAAATAAGGAGCTTGTGGTTTTTGTTGAGAAGAGGCTGTGGATGTGTGATGTGAATAGTTGTTAATGTAAGACTAGTTGTATTGGTTAGAGGTGAAAGGGGGAGCTACAAGTTAATGAATTAGTCCCAACCTTGAGAAATATTCAGGAGCCTTAGAATGATGGCTTAAATCTAAGAGGGAGATGGTAAACATGTGAGATTAGTTGGATCTTAATAATGATAGTAGGGAATTCCTAACCCTAGCAGTCATAGTATGTCAATTTCTTCAGGTTCAGATAATTTCTCTAGTAGTTTCGTTGAAGCTAAGTTAGGTCTATTCCTATGTGCGGACTCTAAGAAGTTCTAGATGATCGCTTCAGATAGTGATTCCGATCTTACTTTACAAATCCTTTAGGCTCATTTTCATGTGACAAATAAGATATATGTGTTAAATCATATTTCTCAGTATGATCATCTCGAACTTAGTCTCTAGAATTTGCTTAGTAGCCCAGCAGACTCAGGTTATCTCATGTACGTGCTCAGTTTTAGATGTCGTGAATGATTAGTGCTCATAAGACCTGTAATTGAAGCTAGATCAGATATTATGAATCTAACCCTGTATCAGAAAGTGAAGTATTAGTCCGTATCGGTTTAGTTCCGTTAAAGCGGAAGAATCCTTCTCAGTGTTCTATTTAGTTCCATGTTAGTTACATGTTCTTCGGACTTTCTTGTTCCATAGCATGCATGATCAATTTAGATATTCAGTTTTGATGTGTAAGGTTAGCCCCGAAGTCAGATACTTTGTTGGTTCTAGTGGTGATTTATTTATTATGGCATTTTTAGTTTCGTTCCCATCCTTTTAGTATGTTTCGCAAACATTCGAGGAAGAATGTTCCCAAGGGGGAGATATTGTAGCACCCTGAATGTTTCTAAGATCAAATTCTATGCTTAAGGAAAGAAATCAAACAGAAAATGGAAGTTTTGTGCAGAACGAGTTGGGGGACAACTCGTTAGGAGGCCCCACGAGTCGTGGTCAGACCCCTAGGGAAACAATTTTAAGGTTTGGTCAAGTTCGGTGGTAAAGGATGACCTAACGAGTCGTCTTTCCTAGAAGTGAATCATTAGGTTTGTCTTTGGGTGGAGGCTAGGGTTCCTGGATAAAGTCTCAGGCAGTGGAGGTGATGGATTGCAGGCCTCGAATCATTATGGCAGACCACGGCTCGTGAACTGAGCTCGTGGGTTGTGTTGGGTAAATTTTGAGGATTTTGGCAGTGTACTCCACGACTCGGTCCCCACGAGTCATTACTTGACCCCACGACTCATGAGGGACTGACGGGGTGATTTTTCTTGCATTTTTCAAGGGGCATTTTCGTAAAATTCTATGTTTCTAACTTCTAAACTATGTCGTTTTGAGTATTATTTGGGATGTTTTTAAAGTTTTCTCCTGGTCTAATCTCTTAATCTCTAAAAAAACTCTCTCAAACCCTTCTTCCTTCCCTCTCTTAAGTTCAAGGATCCTTTAAGGAAGCTTTCAAGGACTTGAAGGTCGAGTTTAAGTGGGAGATTCTTTTAACAGGTATGCGGGTTTTTCAACAAGGATATTCTTCCATCCTTGTGCCCCAAAATGATTTCTCAAAATGCCCAATTTCAACTATTCTAGAAAAGCATGACCTAGGGTTCGTGTGATGGGTGATTTCATCTATATTTATCTAAATTCCAAGATCCATTATGATTATGAGATTAATTATGAGGTAGAATAACTGGGTTACCTTGAACTAACTGTTGGATGATGAGGAATGTGAGATTATAGAATGTCTTCATAAAATGATTTGAACCTTGAATGAGGCTTTATTATTGTTCACTCGATTATCGTAATTACTTGCATCAATGTTTAAATATGTGAAGATCGTATGATTATCCCTAAGAACTTGAATGTGTCATTGATAGACATGTTGAGAAGAAATTAGAGATTATGGGCTTGAATAATTGAAAGTAAAATATGTATGTCCCATATGCTTTCGATGGAATTGATTGGGTATGAGGTAAATCTATTATAATGGCTTTGGTAATGCATCCATTTCATTAATTGGAGTAAATCTAGAAATGGGTCTTATGAAATGAAAATGTATGCTTCTCTGATGATATCATTGTAAATGTTTAAGTTATGACTTAAGTATATGCTTTCCATAAAATTGGAATATATGAATCAAGGTATGCATGTTAAGGTACAAATTGGACCTATGGATCATGAATTACTCTATGATACATGATGAATGTTATGAATTTGGAACTTAATGTTGTGGAAGTACAACACATGATGTAAATCTATAGACGCTCACTAATATATGATGTTTGAAGAAATACTGATATGGCTCCATGATGATATGAATTATGATGATAAACCATGATAATGATATTTCAAAATATTGGGCTTGTTGTTAGTAGAAAGTAGCCCCAATCCCTTCTAAATGAATGTTGTACGATGAAAGCAGTGTATGTTATGTTTCTGACTACCTATAGTAGCATAGACCAGATATACAATGTCAGATCAGTACTCCTCATGTTCTAGTCAGCCAGGGATTCTTTGTATCCAAGAATGTCTGGCTTGGTCCGTTGGGATCCTCCATAGCATAGAGTGACTCCCTAGTTCAGTCGGGCTCCTCCATAGCAGAGAGTGACTCCCTAGTTCAGTTGGGTTTCTTCCTAGTAGAGAATTACTTCCTTAGTTTAGCTGGGACTCTCCATAGTAGAGAATGACTCCCTTAGTTATGTTATCAACATGATTCAAATTTCAGATTTTAACAGATTTAATATGATGAGAATTAGGTCAGTTACCAATAGTGATCCAGTATAGTATGTAATACTAGTCTCAGATTCATCTCTTATTGATTGATCACTTGACCCTAATGCATGAGCTCGATGATGTTTCAGAATACGAGATCCAAAGGAAAGATTCATGTATATACATGTGTATGCGAATCATAAGAGGTTAGTTGTATGTTAACCAGTTATGTTTATGTACTTTGTTATTTCCTTATCGTATATTTGTATATTTAATCATCTATGTTATCCTGTATGCTCAGTACATGCCAAGTACCGACCTCAAGACTTTCGTGCTATATCATTTCATGATATAGATCTAGGTCTCCAGACTCAGCCTCGTGGTTAGATACGCTCCATTCCCTCTCAGCTGCTAGTGGTGAGTCCTCATTTCCCGTGGACGTGATTTATGTTTATGCTTTCTTTATGTTTCAGTTTCAGATTTTAGGAGTTAGCTATTGGCTTGTCCCAGCAACTCATTAGTTTAGTAGAAGTCTTTCATACTTGTCTAGATAGACTCAGCGTTGTATCAAGTGTGGTTATAATCTTCCTTATGGTTTCTTATTAGATTCTTGTAGTTAGCTTCCGCTTATTCATGTTGTTGATTGTGTATATTTTCATGTGATATGCTATGATATGCCATGGGTCGACTTAGAGCCTTTCGGGGTTCCTTGTCCCATGTTACGGCTAGGGTTTGAACTCGGGTCGTGACAAACTGACTGCCTATTTAAAAGCCTCTACTAACAGATGAGTTGCTGGGACAAATCTCTTGCTAACTCTAAATGTCTAAAATTAAAAATAAAAGGTCATTTGAAATAAACATAACTCCAACCCTTGAATGATGAGGACTCACTAATTGAGAGCTGATCAAATATTGGAATGTGTCTAACCACGGGGATGAGTCTGAGTAACTGATCCTATATCATAAGATGAATAACATAAGAAGTATGCGGTTAGTATGTTGAATGTACTGAGTATACGAGATATGCAACTGGAACATTTAACATGATGATAACCTAAAAAGTTGTACTAAATACATAACTTTGTGCATAAACTACGCTGAAAATACATAATGGAAGTACAGGTGAAACGAATTTAATAGTCATGTGCACTAAAAGCTCAGTCTATAACTATGAGTGAAACTATAATTAAACTAAATTGTGGGATATCAATCTGCTAACCAACATATAACTGTGTGAGCTACATATGGAGTTTGATGTATACACCCCATCGATAGGACCCAATATATCTTGCCAGGGGACAAAGGCAAGGCTGGTGTGATCACTAAAACTAATGCCTTTTACACAGAGACCAACTGTGGCACATAGTTCTGGGAGTTGGCACGCCGAACCTCGAGGCACCGGTGCTAAGTACTACTCGCAACTGATGATATACTGATAACTCAAAACCTAATTTCCTAAGACTAAGTCGGAAACTACGTTATCTAAAACTTTTCTATGTGTCTAAAGGACGTAATAATGTTGGTTATGCTATGAAAATTTTTATATTGAGATCATGATAGGATCACATACTCATAACAAGGAAACTTTTCTAAAGAAATGCAAAATCATGTAGCCTGAATTTGAAGTCATGCTAAAATTATTGACATGAAAGTACAATACGTAAATGAATGTAAATCATGAGTTCAGGTAATAACAATAATGGGAGTCATGAAAACACTATGATAATCAGGAAAATCATAAAATGAATGAAGACCCTAATACATGATTTCTATGGGACTGAGAAATTCTACGTTTTCAGAAGCCTTAGGGACACAAGGGTGAAAAGATGGTCCTTGTTAGAATCCTACAAACCTGGAGTAGGAGAATTCCCTTGCTAGAACTTGAATCATGAAGCTTTTGGTGAAGAACCCTAGTTCTTCGCATGATAGATTTGATGCCTTTGTCGTTCTGTTTATGAGAGTTTTAGAAAGAATGAGAGGCAAAGGTTGACTAATTCCCTTTAATGACTTTCTAAAAGAACCCATCATCACGTATTTAGGAGTTAAGAACCTAGAAAGTTATGAAGATACCCTTAGGAAAACATACGAAAATTCTAGAAACTCAATCCTGTAGCTCATACCACAAGTCATGCCATCATCCCATGACTCATGCTTGGACTCTTTGTGTATAGGGAAATTTTGGACAGCCTCTATATAAGACACCGTGGATGGATACGACGACTAGTCCCTTCATACCATGTATCGTGGTTTGTGCTCGTGGTCACTGAGATAGTTTGGGCTATTCTATGAACTTCATCCCATAGATGTATACAACTAATCCTCCTTCCTTATCACGAGTCGTACTATGACTCGTGATCACTGAAACAATCCTTAACATTACTCAGAATCTCATACCACGACTCCAACCCACGAGTCATCCTTTCTCACCAAGACTTGTGCTATGGGGTCGTCCTGTGGGTAATGGTTCCATTCTTGCTAGTTTTCTACTTTATTTATAGGATCTTATCTTAGGGACTTTAGAGGTGTTACATTATCTCCCCCTTGGGAATATATATTCACAAATAAAGACTAATAAGGATGAAAATATAGGGAAAGAGCTATAATCCCTAAATTGAATGATAAACACTAAACATTGAGAGACTGACTGTCACTAATCGAGCATGGACCCTGAATTGAGACCCGAGACCTAGAACCACAAATGGATCCAAGATAACCCATGCAACATATATAGCATGAAAGAGAGCATATTTAAAGAAGAAATAAACTTTAACTCAACATAAGCGAAAGTATGCATAACATAAAAACATAAGCAGAAACGCGAGTCAACAATGCTTAACCATCTATAAATAGTTATATGAAAAGCCTCTAAACATACGATGAGCAGACAACTAGCTCGCTAAGTCTGAAAGTAAAATATATAAGGAAAAGAGACATGAACCAAAATTGTTGTCCTCGAATCATGAGGACTCACCAAAACTGTGATGGTATTGGACCGAAGGAGGGGAAAGCTAATGTCAGGGATGAGACTGATCACCCGAACCTATATCATGAGACAACATACCATAAAGTATGCAGTCAGTACTTTAAATATACTTAGTATGTAGAGAAAGTAAAACATACTAGTAAAAGGATAGTCTGGAATCATGAGTATAAAACAAGATAGAATATGAGAGTAAGGGAAACATGTTAAAAGTCATATTCTTGAAGTAATCAAAATCATGAGAAATTCATCATTAGCAGAAAAATAATGATCCAAGGTTTGAGAATAGACATCATATAATGTACCATACTCAAAATCATAACTGAAAACTCATAAGCTGATCAATGGGTCAAATATTCCATAAAACATAGTATCATAAGTCATGAACATGAGGAACAATGGGAGACTTCGTCATAACTGACACCATCATGATAGAGCTTACATAATGCCCCAACTATCTCTCTCAAGTGGGAAGAACCGTTCCAAGCTTTCCAAGGAAAGAAATGATTAAGGCGTGATATTACTTGTGAATCCCCACAGGGCTTGAACGTGAATATATACCTACAGTGGCATGTGGTTATGACGCTCGGGGTTTTTCTGAACACCTAACCTATTCGGTGAAAGATACTACGCCTAAAAATATGTACATGGATCATAATCAATATCGTGAAACATACTTGAACTTGCATGGGCTAGCCAAAATATGAAATCATAGTCATATTTACCATACATGAAATAACCATGAAAAGGGTGCCATATAGTTGGCCATGATACTTGAACTTGAATTTCATTAAAATAGTACATGCTTGATTTTAAGTTGAAGAATTCATAAACATTCATACATACTTTGATAATTCATCATAACATGAAATCATCATCTCATAAGCTTGAAAGTCATAAATCATGCATAATTGGGCGAAATCACCATAAATTTGAAAGTATAGATCCATGAGAGATTCTAGTAGAAAACAGGTATCATAATCATAAATCATGAATTTAATCATAAGATACTTGAAATTAAAATAGATCACAAGAGATTTCATGAGAATTAGATCTAACCATAGAATTTCAACATATCATGCATGTAAACTCGAAATCATGAAATAGGAATGAAATTGGGCATGAGGGTGGAAGAATTTCCCTCATTTCTAACCCTACATAACAAGGCTTGATGAATCCCTAGCATGACTTGAAGACCCAAGAGAAATTGAGTGATCTTTATGAAGAACACTAATCTTGGGTTGAGAGGATTTAATCTTCCAATTGAGGTGTTAGGAGTAGAATGAGGGTTTAGTCTCAGCAAAAACCCATAATACACCGCTCAAGAAACCCAAAACAACCTCATTTAGGAGTTAAACACATAAAAAATTACAAAAATACCCCTAAGACTTTGCATTTAAAAACTATCATGTTCAATGCTACGACTAGTCCTACAACTCTTAAGACCTTACCACGACTCGTAATGAGTCTCATTATTTCATGTCTTGCGTTTGATCATCCTCTGAACTTCATACAAGGGGTTCCTACCATGACCCGTACCTTTTTACCATGGGTTGTACCTAGACTCGTGGCTCCTTACATCATTGCAAAACATTGCTTTGAATCTCATCCTACGAACCTCTAGTATGACTCCTACCATCTAGTTATGAATAATATTTCTCCATCATAGATTCAATCAATAATCTATAGGAACCATGCTACAGCCAATGGTATGACTTGTACCATAAGCAATGAGTCGTACTGAGGCATTTCCCAATCTTCTCTCCCTGGTCAAATTCCAAATCCTGAGTATAGTCTAAAGAAACTTTAGGGTGTTACATTATCTCCCCCTTGAGATCATTCATCCTTGAATGGAGACTAATTAATCTAGAAAGATAGGGAAAGAGCTGCAATCCCAATGTTGATAGGCTATAAATTGAAGACTGACAGAGTGACGGACACCGGACTAAGATACATAACTAACTGGATTCATGAAACATACATTCATATGATGACATGAAAGGAACTGAGAGACATAGACTTGACATGAAACTGAATAGAGTACTAAGGAGGAAACTGGTACCTCATGCTGAAACTGAGCCAGAAGGGAAAAGATGCAGGTATCTAGCCATCATATCTACATTAGCTTCCCATACAGCTCCCTCAACAAGCTAATTTCTCCACAAAACCATCACTAAAGCAACTTCCTTGTTCCTTAACATTCAAACCTTATGATAAAGAATCTCAACCGGAACCTCCTTATAGGTAAGGCTATCCTTCATCCTAATGCTTTCTATAGGAACAAGTAAAGCTTGACACCAAGGCACTTTTTCAATAGAGACACATGGAAAACTTCATGTATTAAAGCTAATTTCACTAGTAGCTCCAACTCATATGCCACCTTTCCAACTCAGCTCAGAAATCTATAAGGACTAATATATTAGGGACTAAGCATCCCTTTCTTGCCGAACCTCATAATGCCCTTCATGGGAGATACCTTTACAAACACCCAATCATTGACGTTGAACTCAAACACTCTCCTTCTAACATCCGCATAAGATTTTTGATGACTCTAAGCTATTTTCAGCCTTTCTCCTAATGAGTTGAACTTCTTCCATAGCCTCATGGACAAAATCTGGCCCTATCAATTTATTATCACCTACCTTGAACCATCCAGCTGGCGATCTATACCTCCGCCCCTAAAGGGCCTCAAATGGAGACATCTGAATGGTGTAGTGATAACTATTGTTGTAGGAAAAGTCGACAATAGGGAAATGATCATCCCAAATACCATTGAAATCGATCAGGCATGCTCTCAACATGTCCTCAAGAGTTTGAATAGTCCGCTCGGCCTGACCATCTGTCTGTGGGTGAAAGGTTATACTAAGCTTCACCTGAGTACCAAGTCCCTTTTGAAACAACCTCCAAAATTGAGAGGTGAACTGAGTACCCCTATCTGAGATAGTTGATAAAGGAACTCCATGCAATCTAACCAACCACCAAATGTATAATCTAGCATAATCCTCTATTGAATCAATAGTTTGGTGTTATATCCCAAAAGCCCTAAGACCAGAACCAGGAGTTAAAATAGAGAAAATAGGATTTTCTACACCAGGTCACAGAACGAGTCATCCTGTGACCCATCAGGATGACCACGAGTCGTTACGTGACTCGTGGTGAGAAGGTTTGACTTGTTGGAAATTTTCACGTTGGGGTGACCATGGGTATGACCACGAGTTGTGGTCAGCCCCACGAGTCGTTAGGTCACTCTTGGTCAGGGATGGGTGAAGGAATATGGGATAGTACACTTAACGGGTCCTCACCACGACTCATTGTGAATCACCACAAGTCGTGGTGTCTCCTGTGGAGACCCCCCTTGGTATTTTAGAAGTGTAGAGGACGAGTGGTGACCACGAGTCTTGGTCACCAATAATAACTCGTGATGTTTCCCGTGGTGAGTTCTAGATAAAGCTTTGGCAGTGCACTTGACGACTGTTGTGACGACTTGTGGTCAGAGGTAACGACTCGTCTAGTCCCTCATTGGGACTGTAGTCTGTTTTACTCTACAAAATTGGTAAGGGCTGATCCGTAATTCTTATGATCCTAAGGCCTAAACTACATCGTTTTAATTTATGAATTGTGAGTTTTAAGAGGGGTAAGTTCATTCTAAGCTATTCCTATTCATGCATCCAAGTGTAGAAGTCTAGAGTGGTGATCAAGCTCAATTTCTTCCAAGTTTTTCTCAATTATTCCTTAGGCAATTAGAGGAGGTATAGAATCAGATTCTCTTAGGTATGTAGGTTTATGAATGGATGAATTTGTTCACACTCATGCCCATTCCCTCTCTAATTCATGAAAATCTATATATTGATCCTATGGGATTTAACCCAATGAATGAATTTCCTAAGTTTCTACCATGTGTATGAGATATGCATGTTTCTATTATTGAATTATGTTTCATGGGCAAGTTTTACAATGTTTTCAATTATAATCATGATTTTAAGTTTTAAAAAATTATAATACCCATCCATAAGAAGTTAATGAAAGTTGAGATCTATGATGTATGTTCAAGTATGTTAAGATATTTATGAGAAAAGAATGTTTTCAATGTTACCCATGCCTATGATCATGTTTTCAAGTGAATCGAGTATTTTCAAACATGTTTAAGTATTGGGCAAGCCCACATGTTCAAATATGATTTATGATTTCATGAATTAGCTTACCACATGGTTTTCGAGTCAAGACTCCCAATTATGTTCAGCTTGTAGAATGGTTTGAGCCAAGGCTCCCCATGTATGGTTTTAGATGTTATATATATATATGATTATTCAGCTTCGTCTCTAGACGATGGTCAGCTTCATTGAAAAATGATGGAGATCATATGCATGTTTTTGGGAGTCTTGTTTAGCATCGAGTAGGCTAAGGGTTAGTCAACCCTATGCCTCAAAACTACAAGCCAATGTAGGTATGATCATATTAATTGGGTCCTCCTTTGGAGCTTTCCCCTGTCCCAAGGGGCCTTCATCTTGATATCAATATCATGGTAACGTCTTTATCCCTGGCAAGACTTTAGATGGCTCTGCCCACTTAACTGTTATAGTCGGGACCACGTAAGCTCTATCATGGTAATGTCAGTTATATGACGAGTCTCCTATTATTCCTCACGATTTTAGTTATGCATGTTTATCCCTCATGATATATGTATGTATGTTTTCAAGCAGGTTTGACCTAATGTTCAGTTTTACGTATGGTTATTAGATTTTAGCTTTGGGTTATTCGATTCGGGTTTTATGTTCAATTATGTTCAGATCATGATTTCAGAAAATGGCATGCAAGCCCTACTCTCAGATCCTTATCTTGATTATGTTTTATATTATGCATGTTTCAATGATTTTACTTATTCGAGAGGTTTTACTTACCTTGCATACTCGGTACATTCCACGTACTGACGACATACTTTATGTTGTATCATTTTATGATACAAGCTTCGATCTTCAGACTCAGCCTCGACACTAGCTAGTTTCCGGAGTTAGCATCTAGCTTTAGTGGTGAGTCCTCATCTCCCAAGGACCATTCGTTATCAGTTATCATTGTATTTTCAATTTCAGACTTGGAGAGTTAGTTGGGGTCTTGTCCCATCAATTCATCAGTATTACAGCTTTTCAGACATAGTGTATAATCAGCTTCAGATTCGTTTATGTAAGCTAATGTTATGTTATGTTCGGACTTCCACCATGTTTATTATGTTACGTCTTACTTCTTTATGACTGAGGTAGATGTATGTTCAAACCATGGGTCGACTTGGAGTCTCTAAGGACTCCTTGTCTTGTGTCTTGAACTAGGCCTATGTTCGGGTCGTGACATTTTGACTGGTAAGAAATATGTTGATTTGGTCAACCTATCCACAATCTAACATATAGAGTCACACTATCGACGCGTATGATACAACCCTATAATAGAATCCATGTTGATCTCATTTCACTTCCATACTGAAATACTAATGTCTTGAAGCACACCCCCGAGTCTCTAATGCTCAACCCTCACCTATTGAAATTTTAGACATTTAGCTACAAAATACGCTATGTCCTTCTTCATGCCATTCCACCAATAGACTTCCCGTAGATCATGGTACATCTTGTTTGCACTTGGATGGATAGATTACTGAGAGTCATAAGCCTCGCTCAGCATATGCTTTATCAACCCTGATATCATAGCAACCATCTCCCCCTTTCGAGAAAACCTCTACTTTCTGATTCTGAACAACTTGCTTCAACTTCACCAAGATAGGATCCTCATCTTGCCTTTATTTAACCTCCATCACCAATGAAGATTCAGACCCATTTTGAATAATAACACAACCATCCATCGAATCTATAGGTGAACTCCTAAACGAGCCAGCCTATGGACATCCTTCAAAATATCCTTCCTCCCATCCTCGAGATGGGAACACTCTCTATGGATAGCCTACTAAGAGCATCCATCACTATATTGTCCTTGCCCAGATGGTAAAGTACACTCATGTCATACTCCTTGAGAAGCTTTAGCCATCTCCTTTGTTGCAAATTCAGGTCCGTCTAAGTAAACACATACTAAAGGCTCTTGTGGTCCGTGAACATATGCGCATGTACCCTATATAAATAGCGCCTCCAAATCATCACGCCAAACACCACTGCTGCCAACTCTATGTCATGCGTTGCGTAATTCTTCTCATGCGTCTTAAGTTGTCTGAGGCATAAGAGATGACGTTAACATATTGCATCCCACACAACCAAGGACAATTCAAGAAGTACCACAATACGTAATGAAACCATTTGTGCCCTCCGGTAGGGTCACTACTGGGATTGAAGTGAGTCGAGTCTTTAACTCCTGAAAACTCTTCTCACAAGCATTCGAACACTGGAATTTAACTTTCCTTTAGGTCAACTTAGTCAACAATGCTGAAATGTATGAAAATCTCTTTATGAACCTCTTGTAGTAGCCAGCTAGACCTAAAAAAGCTCCTAATATCAGTGGGACTGACAATTCTACGCCAATTATTCACCACCTCTATCTTTAGATAGTGCACCTACACACCCTCACTGAAGAACACATGACCTAAGAATGCTACTAAGCTTCATCCAAAATTCACACTTGGTGAATTTAGAAAATAATTGACGATACTTGAGGGTTTGCAACACAATCATCAAATAAGTGAAAAGATCCTCCTCGCTCCGAGAGTATATGACGATATTATCTATGAATACAATGATAAACATATCCAAATACTGATTAAAAACCTTATTCATCAAGCCCATGAAAGATGCGGGGGCATTCATCAGACCAAAAGACATAACTATAAACTTGTAGTTACCATATCGAGTCTTAGATATAGTTTTCGGAATGTCACTCTCCCTAACTCTGAGTTGATGATAGTCGGATATAAGGTATATCTTTGAAAAACACATATCACCTTAAATCTGGTAAAATAAGTCATCGATCCTGTAGAGGGGATACTTATTGTTGATTGTGACCTTGTTCAACTATCGATAATCGATGCACATCTGAAGAGATTCATCTCTCTTTCGAAAAAAGAGAACTGGAGCACCCTATGGAGACTTACTAAGCTTGATGAAACCCTTATCTAAATGATCTTTCAACTGCTCTTTCAATTCTTTTATCTAAGCTGGAGCCATTTTGTAAGGAGGAATTGATATGGGTTGCGTACCGGGGAGAAGGTTAATAAAAAAGTCAATCTCCCATTTAGGAGGGACTCCTAGCAGATCATCTGGGAACACCTCTAGATACTCACATACCACAGGAACTAACTGAATACTCGGGGTAATGGACATAGAATTCTTGACCCCAACTAAATGGTATCCAAAACACTTGGAGATCATCTTTCTTTCTTTAAGATAGGAAACAAAGCAACCTACAAACACCGCTGAACTTCCCTTTCACTCTAGGATTGGTTCACCCGAAAATCAAAACTCTATTGTACGAGTTCTACAATTGACTGAAGCATAACAAGCATGCAACCAATTTGTACCGAAGATAATATTGAAATAAGTCATATCTAACTCCACTATGTTAGCTGAGGTACCTTTCTGAAAATCATGATAGGGCAATTCCTATATTGTAATTGAGCTAAAATTGACTCACCGACAGGAGTAGACATTGAGAAGGGTTCTAACAATATTTTGGGACTGAAATCAAAACTAATTGTAACATGAGAAGTCACAAAAGATAATGTAGCCCCATGGTCTAACAATGCATAAATATCAATATGGAAAATTCGTAACATACCAGTGACCAAAATGGGTGAGCACTCAAGCTCCTAATTGGATGAAAGTGTATATAACATGTTATGGTGTTGCCCGCCACCTACACTAGAAGAAGCACCCTGCTGAGATGGGCGAGTTGTTAGAGTTGCTGAAGATGTGGCTGGGGAATGGCCTCTACCGTCCTATCTAACTAAAGGACAATCCCTACGTATGTGCCCGGGCTTCCCACACCCGAAGCAATTATCTAAGCCAACCAAGCACTCTTCCGGGTGGTTCTTACCACACTTCCTTCAAGCTGGGAAAGTACGCTTCCTAGTCATGCTCCTCTAATCCCTAGAGCCTGATTCTCTGCTCCTTTGATCACCTTGAGGTCTTGATGGAACGCTGGCTGATGATTGAGCTAGGGTTGACAACCTCTGGTGGGGCTAAGTGCGATGTCCACCACCTAACCTTTGTTCAGAGTACCTATAGCTCCCTGTCCTAGCTCTCTTGGTCTCTCCCCCTTTCCTTCATCTGCTCTTCCTCTATCTACTGGCCATATATCATCAGTCGAGAGATATCTATATCACTAATCAGCATGACGATCATTCACTCCCTTACCAATGAGTCTACAAACCAATTCAGAAACTTGCTCATACGAGCACTCAGATCAGGAACCATCTCTGAGGCATACTTGGACAACTGAGTAAACTTCAGGTCATACTCCTGAGCATTCATATCATTCTGCTTCAAATTGAAGAACTCTGACACTATTAGTTCCCTCAACTCTCAGGAGAGGAATCTATGCAAGAAAGTCGTAAGAAACTCACCCCAACCAACAGGGGTTGCACCAACTCCGCTACGCTCCTTGCACTGTCAAAACCATATGTGAGCAATCCCCTTCAATTGATAGGAGGCCAAGTTCGCACCTTCCTCTCCTGAAACACCCATAACCTAGGTAGTCTTCTGG
>JACEIK010000239.1:448342-473263 GCA_018107945.1 Datura stramonium | reverse complement strand
CTGAAAGACAACGTCATTTTCGATATATTTATAGCCTAAACTTAGGCTTATCGAAAGACGGTCAAAAACTTGCTATTTTTCGGAAGTCCAGAAGGGAGAACTATTCACTTTAAGGCTAGGAGCACATTGACACTAGTTTGGAGAAATTCTACTTACCTTATTCCGGTAGCTCGATGATTTGTCGGCCGAATTTCGCGAAACAAAATCCGTAGGAATGCTCCCTGCTGCTAAATACCTTGGTATCTGAGGTTTATTTGGATTTGGACTACGTTTGATGGCGTAATCAAATGATAATTTAGTACCCTCTTCGTACTCTCTCTATTTTCTCTCTCACGTTCTGGAAATTTTCTGATATTATCACTTAAAACTGAAGTGGGGGCTTTATATACTTGGGCCTAGACAGGCCCAATGTGTCACGGAGTCAACGCGGTGGCCCCGCCTCCGTGACATGCTGCCATCGCGGACGGGCTCTGCCCTGGCTCCTTCCGTGATGGTTCGACAGGTTTTTCGTCCGATCTTTTTTCGGGCCTTTTTCTAGCATGTATGGCTTTCAAATATGCTTAACCAACACGCGAATAGGCCATCTATGTGCCGGGAATCTTACGGTGTGTAACAGATTGTCATTACAATTTTTTCTTCCATCGATTCGGTAGGGAGGCATATTTATAAAAACACATATAGCATGACTTAGAGGGATAGGAGAGATGAATTTCATCACACGACATAGATTGTGAAAGAAGTGAAATTTTCCTAAAACATCTCATAGCCTCTTCCCCATAAGTATGTCGTGCTTCACACCAATGAAAAGGACTCTACTTAATGCGGCTTTCAAACACCGTAGGACATCCTTAAATCTAACACTCTGATACTAAGTTTTTCACAACCCGAGCATGGACCCTGGATCAAGACATGGGACCTAGAACCACGAATAGCTCCAAGCTAACCCATGGAACATGCATAGCCTGAAAAAAGTATATTTCAAGTGGAAATAAACTTCAACTCAACATGAGCGGAAGTCTGCATAACATAAAAATATAAGCATAAACACGAGTGAACAATGCTAAACCATCTTGTATGAAAAGCCTCTAAGTACACGATGAGCTGATAGGACAACATTCCCAACTAGCTTGCAATGTCTGAAACTAAAAGACATAAGCAAAAGAGACATGTACCAAAATTTCCATCCTCAAATCATGAGGACTCACCAAAACTAGGATGGTACTAGAATGAAGTAGGGGTGAGCTAACGTCAGGTTTTATACTGATTACCTGAACCTATTGCATGAGATGATATAGCAAAAAGTATACTGTCAGCACTTTGAAAGTTCTGAGCATGTAGATAAAGTAAAACATGCTAGTAAAATGATAGTCTAAAATAATGAGTGTAAAAGAAGATAGAATATGAAAGTAAGAGCAACATGCTAAAAGCCATATTCTTGAAGTAATCATAATCATGAGATATTCATCATAAGCAGAAACATAATGACTCAAGGTTTGAGAATAAAAATCATATAACATACCATACTAAAAATCATAAGTGAAAACTCATAAGCTGATCAATAAGTAATATATGCCATAAAACATAGTATTGTAAGTCATGAACATGAGTAACTTAAAATATGAGGGATAATGGGAGGCTTCGTCATAACTGACACCATCATGATAGAGCTTACATGATGCCCAACTGTCCGCTCTAGTGAGTAGAGTTGTTCCAAGCTTGCCAAGGCAAGGAAAAATTAAGGCGTGATATCACTCGTGAATCCCCCTAGGGATTGAATATGAATATATATATACACCTATGGTGGCACGTAGTTTTGAGGCTTGGGGTTCACCGGAACCCCTAACCTACTCGATTCTAGATATTACTCTAAAAAATATGCACATGGCTCATAATCAATATTGTCAAACATACTTGAACTTGCATGGGCTAGCCAAAATATGAAATCATAGTCATATTTAACATACATGATCTAACCATGAAAAGTGTGCCATAAAGTTAGCCATGATACTTGAACTTGAATTTCGTGAAAATCATACATGCTTGAATAAAACATCATAACTTGAAGAATTCATAAACATTCATGCATACTTTGATAATTCATCATAACTTGAAATCATAGGCGCATAAACTTGAAAGTCATAAATCATGCATAATTGGGCAAAATCACCATAAACGTGAAAGTATAGATCTATTAGATATTCTAGTAGAAAATAGGTAATTATAATCATAAATAATGAATTTATTCACAAGAGACTTGAATTGATAATAGATTATAAGAGATTTCATGAGAATTGGGTCTGCAACAGCCCAGACCACCGCTTGTAGAAATTGTCCGCTTTAGTGCCTTCGCGCCTCATGATTTTAAAATGCATCTACAAGGGAAAGGTATCCAAAAACTTCTAAAGAACTCTTCATTCTACTCCCCAACCGATGTGGGAGTTGCCTAAACCTACGTGGAATTCGCCTAAGACAAGCCTTACACTCACCCCCCCTTCGGGACTCAGCATCCTCGCTGAGGTTTGCCCCACCACTAGCTCGACCCTGAATCTAATACCAACTGTAGCAGCCCATGCCACCGCTTGTAGAAATTGTCCGCTTTAGAGCCTTCACCCCTCATAACATTAAAACACGTCTATAAGGGAAAGGTATCCAAGAATATATAAAGCACTCTTTGTTCTCCTCCCCATCCGATGTGGGATTCACCTAAACCTATGTGGGATTCTCTTTAGACTAGCCTTACACTAAGTTTGTCATGCTCCAAGCTTACATGCTTGAGGAACATAGTACTTGTTGTCATAAGTGACCCCAAGTTAACCCCAGGTCTATCATACACCGGCATTCTAAGTAACTTATAAATATAGCGGAAGCTTTAAAGCAAACTATAAAACATTTATGAAATAGAGCTGGATCATAAATTTTTTTAAAAAAACATCTAAGCAAAACTACAAGTCCAAAAAAAACCAAGTATGCGTCTGAAAGCCAATACAACCGATGGGTTGTTGGGGAAAATCACCAGCTAACTCCAAATATAAATAGAAGAAACCAAAACGGAATTAAGTAATCTTCATCCTCAAATGATGAGGATTCACCAAATAGAACAACTAGAGTCTTCTGAGAGCGATCGGCTAGCGAGGCTGAGACTAAGATTCTGCAGCTGTATCATAAAAGGATACAACATAAAAGTTTATGTCAGTACTTTGAATGTACCGAGTAATTGAGAGAAAACATAACACAATGGAATAAGTAACTCTACTGAACAGACATGCAATGACGAATTGAAACTGCTGAAGTTGAAATAACTGTAAAAAACTGAGGTGGTCTAAATGACTCTATATGATGGTCAAAGACGTTTTCTAAATATGAGATACTTGTCCGAAAGACTATACTAAACTCATAAGTGTACTGAGTAGTCTGAAACTCTTCTGAACTGAGCTAAGCTGAGACTAAGCTAAACTAAGCTAAATTGAGACTGAATTGAACATAGCTAAACTGAGATTGCTGACTAGTGGGAGAGTCTACAATCGACATATTACCACGTGAGCTAGACGCTGAGTATGATGTATACACCCCATTGGTAGGACCCTGTTATACCTAGAATTCCCGAAGATCAGACCCAAGAGTTTAAACGGAGAAAACTAAAATTTTTGCACCAGGTCACAGAACGAGTCATTCTGTGACCCGTGGGGGAGGACCACGAGTCATAAGGTGACTTGTGGTGAAGGACTGGGTTGAGTTGAAGGAAGTAGTGGAAGGGGTTCCTCACAAGCATGATCACGAGTTGTGGTCAGGCCCCACAACTTGTCAGGTCAGTGGTAGCCAAGAGAATTAAGAAGGGGAATAGTGTAAAGAAGTGCACCTATTGGATAGACCCCACGAATCGTGGTAAGACACCACGACTTGTAGGGGGGTTTTGGTCAGTAGGATAGGGTTTATTAGAAATCAGGACAGTGAGGGTGATGAGTGGTGACCACGAGTGATGGTCACCTGTGAAGATCCCAGGTGATCTGATAGACAGTTTACCTAACAACTGAGGTGACGACTCGTGGGTGGTGGTAAAGACACGTTAGGTCCCTCGTAGGGACTGACGAGCAAATAATTCCTGTAAAATTATTAAGGATATTATCGTCATTCCTATGATCTGATTCCTATACTACGTCATTTTAAGTTATTTTCAAAGTGTATTAAGATAGGTTAAGTCATTCTAACCTATTCAAAACCCATGCATGCACGTTGGAGAGAATTAGAGAGAAGATCAAGCCTTAACCCTTCAAATTTTTCTCAAATTCTTCTTGGGCAATTAGGGAGGTGTAACAACCAGCTATAATCAGGTATGTAGGGTTATGAATGGGTGTTTCCTTTCACACCCATGCCCATTTTGTATTAATTTATAAAAATCTACCAAAAAGCTCAGGGAATATTAGTTCAATTTTTGTGAAAATCTAATGATTTGCTAATGGGATTTTATGATAAATGATTTACATCATATTTTATGGCTTTTGATCAAATTTTACAACTATTTTATTATTATTATAAAGTTTTTGATTTCGATCTCTACTCAATTAAGCCTAATTATGCATGACCTATTATGAATCGATCTATGATCTACACTTCAGTAATTTATATTTTCAAACCCAGCATGATCTATGATAAATCGATCTATGATCTACACTTCAATTATTGATATTTGCAAACCCAACATGATCTATGATTTGAAATATTGATTTATTCAAAAACCCAATATGATTTGATGATTTAAAAGTTATATGCATGATATTCAAGTATGCAAGGGCCTTATAATTTAGGAAATATTGATGATGAAAAGCATGTTTTCAAGTTACCCATGTTTATAAGCATGTTTTCGAATGAATTGAGTATTGTAAAGCATGATGAAGTATTGGGTAATGCCCACATGATGAAGAATGATTACGGTTTATGAAATGAATTTCATGATTTATCGATTTATGATGTTGGCCGACTAAAGGTGTTACACCCCGTAGATTCCCGACACATAGATGGCCTATTCGCGTGGTGGTTAAGAGTATTTGAAAGCCATACATGCTAGAAAAAGGCCCGGGAAAAGATCGGACGAGAAACCTGGATCGGACGAGAAACCCGTCGAACCATCATGGAAGGAGCCTGGCGGTGAGCCTCCCGCGATGGCGCGCGTGTCACGAGGTGGGGCCCGCGTTGGCTTCGTGACACGCTGGCCCTGTCCAGCTCAAGTATATAGTTTTTCCACTTTGGTTTTAACTGATTAAATCATTACATAATTTCCGTAAACCGTGAGAGAACAGAGGAAGCACGCAGCAATTTAATTATCGCTCGATTACGCCCGTCAAACGTAGTCTAGATCCAAATTAACCTCGCATACCGAGGTATTTAGCACAGGGAGCATTCCTGCGAAGTTAGTTTCGTTAAATTCACTGACAAACCGTCGAAGCACTGAGCTAAGGTAAGGAATTGCTCCAAATTAGTGTCAATGTGCTCCTCTAGCCTTAAAGTGAATACTTCTCCCTTCTAGACTTCCGAAAATAGCAGATAAAGTTTGACCGTCGATGTTTATAGGCTATAATATATCGAAAGTGACGTTTTTTAGAATAGTGATGTATTTAGTACTAATTGACGTGTATGTGGAATGCGTGCTCAGAGAAATAGTCAGAGTACCGAATTTAGCTTCGTTCGACAGCCGATAACTCGAGGTTAAGGTGTGTAAAGCCGCTTCAAGAAGTTAGTAGCTTTAGCCTTGTATATCATAGTAGACTCCAGAATGTAATCCCTGAGTTGAATGATGAGTATTGTGCAAGTTCAAGAAGTCTCGCTTGCATTGTTATATCGCATCAAACGAAAGTTAGAAAGCATGCGCCAAATGGCGAGTTAGCACCTGCACTCTCGGCATAGCCCAAGCATGTTATTAGCAAGCATGTTTTTTAGAATAATGTGGCATATAATCGAATAAAAGTTAGTAAAGTAAAATGAGATAGACAGATAGTAGATCCAAGGGCATTAGCCATTCGTACATGATATCTTGGCTACGGACTAGCCAAACAAAGACAGATAGTATCTTGGCTACGACAGCCTTGTAGTTAGATAAAGATTACAGATCCAAGATAAAGCAAGAAAAGAATCAAGATAATACGTAAAGAGATCAAAATGAGAATCGTATTTCGCATAGTATTTTCAGCTTAAACATGCTTGCTATTTATGTGCCTATTGCTTGTTGAGACATGGTTGTGTTGTGAGGGCATCTTGGGAGTCCTCGCGCCCCCGGGTTGGTAATCATGTCGCCCACTAAGCGGGTGGGTTTACGTCATTCTAAGGAGTGGCATGCCATCCCCAGTTTGGACGAAGATGGGATGAAGCTTCCCCATACGTCGACGCATTACAAGCATACGATAGCCCCGTTGTGCGCAAGCGCCCAGGAAACGTATTCAGATTCAAGACAGATATAAGATAGGAGTCCTCCGGACTCGCACACTAAGCATTTATATCGGGAGGCTATGGCCCGAGCCTGAGACCCGGGCCTACGAGGTGTTCCTAGTTATCAAGTGAGTGGAGTGACTTATTTTTGGCCGGGTCTTAACCTAGTAGGGGTCTGTAGATTGTTTGCTTGCTTGGCACCATCCGGCTTATGGGGGTTCGTATTGGCTCTTGCTTGCTAAATATATGTATTTATGTGTGCTATATATTAGTTAATAGATAGCAAAGCCGCCACGCCTGGCTGTGCACGCTCCCGCTCTCTATCAAGCATCTTAAAGGTTGAACCAAATTATACCGCTGCACCGCTATCTCCGCTATTCGCATTTAGTTATGTTATCTCGTATTCATTGTATTCCGCTGCTTTTCATACTCGGCATCAAACATAACACGCCCATTGGGGCACCGACATTAGCTTGCAGTACTCATAGACGAGGAGGCGATCTCGTGATTCTAGCTGGGCCATAGAGTCATCGCCTCCCGTCATCCAGAGTTCGCATATCCAAGAGGCTTGCTCTTTTCTATTATTATGGCAGTATGGGTAGGTCGCAGGCCCCGTCCCGATCCTTTCTATCATTACTCATAAAGGCTTGCGATTGTATATATTTATCTCCCGTGGTCGCCTGAGCTCTGGCCATGTGAGGCCGTGCATTGTGTTCATTGTTTAGTATTCTTGTTTATGTTGGCCGTGAAATATAGGTTTGATAGTAGTGGTGACCTTGTCGGCCACGTAGTTATTCAAGATTCTCTATGTTGGAGTTTCTGTGATGACTAGACAAAAGATGGTAACACTGTCGACCCATATAGTTTCCTTGTTATGAGTATGTTTCGGTTAGTTGTTATTGTATACACAGTGGCTATAGGCCTACCGGGCTCTGGAGGCTGTATTTACACTCGTTATATAGCCCGTTGTTTCCATAAATCGTAAATAGAGCTAGCTGTGCACCGATGTGCTTAGGCTCACTAGTCGCCAGCACAAAGTCCTACTAGGGCACCAGTGCGCCATACCCCATGCGGTGGGGCGTGGACAAAAAGGTCCTTTGATTCTTGGAGCAATCAAGTGTTTAATGGGGATCAATTAATGATGAATGTTTATTTTTAGCCATGAATCTTAATGAATGATGCTATTTATTTACGTATGGTTTTTATGCATGTTTTTGGGAGCCGTGTCTAGCACCGAGCGTGATCTGGGCATTCAAAGGACTACACCGGTGTCTCATAACCACGTACCACCATGGGTTTATAATGATACACATAATAACGGTGATCCCCTCTTTTTGTGATATTAGATAATGCACGTCCCTCGCCCGGCAAGCCAAAGCGACTCTACCCACTTGAGTGAGTTAGTTAGGGCATCATGAAAGGTACATGATTGTCCGTTATGATGAGTCCTCCCATTGTTCTTCACGTTTTATGCATTGTTATATTTATGATTTTGGCTCAAGTGATTATTTGATAATGTTTCGTTTTATGATTTTGATAATGAACTATTATGAATTATTTGGAAACCTTGAACCTTACGTTGTGTTATGATGTTTATGATATAAGCATGATGTACTACTTCTCATGATTTTTTTATTAGTTTTCATGTATTTTAAATATACGTTTTACTTCTATGTCTTTGCATGCTCGCACATTCCACGATCGACCGCATACTTTCTATGTTGTATCGTTTCATGATACGTGTGACGTAGATCTCCGTGCTCACCCTCATCCATAGATCATCTCATAGTTCACTTTTACCTTATTGGTTTGTCCATATGATCTCGAGGGTCATTTGACGTACATTTATGTTACTTATGTTTTAGTACCCGGGTCGGGTTAGTAGGGTGTTCTCCCATCAACCCATCATACGTAGGGTAGAGGCATTCGATAGTATGTAGTACTCGCTTGCGTGTATGTCTAGTGACTCCTATGTTATGTCATGTGATGATATGTTTACGTTCGTTATGCCTTATATTCGCTTTCCACTTAAAAGGGAATGAAGTTAGATGTATGCTTATGCTATGGGTTGACTTGGAGCCTCTTAGGTTCCTTATCCCGTGTTATGATCCAAGCTCTATTTTCGTGTCTTGACAAACTTTGTATAAGAGTCATAGGTTTGAAGTGTCCTAAGGTGTTTGAAAGTTTCTTTAAGTAGAGTCTTTTCATGGGTGTGAAGCGTGCCACACATATGACCTAAGAGGCTAAAAGATGTTTAGGAAATGTTCCTCTTCATGATCTATACCAGAGCGATGAAAAGTCTTTTCTATCCTCCTGAGCTCCATGCTATTCGCGATTGTAGAATCATGGCTCCTAGAAGAATGAATGGAAGAATAGTGGAACGCCGAAGGCCAATGAAATGGCAATGATCATGGGCATCCGCAGCCCCACCTGCTCAGATTCCCTGTGCACTGTGAGCTAGTTGCCCACGCGGAGTTTCGAACAGCTATCCAGATGTTAGCGTAGGGCCTTGATTACTCGAAGTCAACCAAGAAATATTGAGCATATCCCGTGCACGCAATGGCTGAAATTTACTATTATAAAGAAGAAGTAGAGGAGCGACTTTTTCGCTAACCAATCAAAATCTTCCTATCTTTGCTAAGAGAATGTTCTAAAGCTCAAAAGGGAAACAATGATGTGATATATGCTTTGCTCTTCCTCTATATCTTCCGCCTCTTCTATCCATCTCTCTATATATGTACATAGTACTTTATCTTCTATTTATATCCGTAAAGTAGGGTATTTTTTTTATCTCTTTTCCCGTGTTGACAATTATACCCCTGAGCACCATTTTGGAATTTGCATACACCGTGGTTCACCGGTCCTTAATTTGTGAACCGCCGGGTGTCTTATATGGTCCTCACTAAACTCTAGTGAGCATCGGTAGTTCACCCAGTGTTTAGCCGATAACAATCCATGAACCACGGATCTTCATGCTATTTTCCAAATAGTTGGTCAGATTTGCAGGATCGGACTCCATGAGTCGCCGTTGAACCTTGTGATTCGCCGGTGGCATTATTCTCGAGGCTGATACTCTACTTTGGGCCTACATTCACCGGTTTCCATTCCGTGACCGATTCATTGCCAATTCCTTATTTTTGCTCTATTTTGCTCTTTTTTGCTCTTTTTTTCACATTTATTCATCTTCACGCAACAAAAGCAAAAATGGAATAAAATACATATAATGAACTCAAGAACTAAACAAAAACTCAAATTTAAGAGTCAAAATGAATTGCAATTACAATCATCATTAGAAACCCCTTAATACACCCTTTATGAAACAAAAACTCGACCTCATTTAGGAGTTAAAACCATAGGAAATGTCAAAAAATCCCCGAGACTTAACATTTAAAAATTTCCAATGCTATGATCGCTCTACGACTCGTAGGACCTTACCTGACTCAGACCGTGTCTCGTGGTTTCGTGTCCTAACTTTTATAATCCTCTCGAACTTCAATAATAGGTACCCACCATGATCCATACCTCAACCACTATGACGTACATAGACTCGTGGTTCCTAACATCATCTCAAACAATCGCTCAAAAACCTCATCCAATGACCATTTGGTACGACTCGTATCATCTAGGTATGAATCGTAGGTCCCTATTGTAGCTTTAGTGAATAATCTCTAGAAACCATGCTACGGCCGCTGGCAATGCACTCGTAACACCCAAAGAACAAGTTGTATTAAAGCCCGTGATTGAGGTATTTACCGGGCTTTCGCTCTCGGTCAAATTCCAAATCCCGAATCTAGTATTAGGAAACTATAGGGTGTTATAGTGGATCGACTCGTACTAAAATTATAATACTTAACTATTTTCATGACACATGCATGCATACTAACACACAGACTAACCGAGGGACAAACTGAGTAGAATATCGAGGAGGCACCATTACCCCAAGACGGGAGCTGAACCTGAAAGATAAAGGCAAGGTGAGTGAATTAGGCCATCATGTCTACTTCGCTTCCAAGTAGCTCCTCTATAGCTATTTCCGATGAGTTGGTAATTTACAACCTCATTAGTCTCTACATGAGATTTAGCTAGTTTTCAAGTCTTTTAGTTGGATTTCCAGCCCTTCTTTTTGATGTTGTAGGTACCTAACTTGAAGAGAAGGAGCATGAAATTTAGAAAAAGGAGGAAATTCGTGCAGAAATCGGTGCTCCACCTCGAGACACCGGCGCAACGCCGACAGACAGCTATATCCACTAGAGTAAAGAACATATGCAACCGGCGGCTTATGTAAATCGCATCCGGCGAATCGGGCCGTGCCAAACACCAAACCGCCCGTACTTCACTAGACACTAGCTCAACTAATTAGCGGCCCGCGGATGGACGACGAAACGCTAGTGACTGAACCGAAAGATGCCCGAAACGACAAAATGTCCAAATTCTTAAAAAGAGGAGAATGTTATGACCTACTTTTGTGCATATTATAGAAAAATTACTTTGAACATATAATTGAATATTCCCATTAATTTTGGGAGAGAAAGAGAACTCTATTGGAGAAAAGAAGAAATATTTGAATATTCTTTTCATCTTCATCTTCTTCAAAGAAGGTATAACACCATTGTAGAGATATTTTGAGCTTTATTGTTCTTACCCTCAATGATGAAATTGTTGAGTTTATTGATAAATATGCTCTTATATTTCTCAATTATGAGTAGCTCAATTTATAGCTAGAGGTATGTGATGATGGGTGTTTGATTTTATTCGGTGTTGCTAGATTTATCATGTTATTACTAATTAGTATAAATCTATTGAATTCTCTCAAATTATAGTTGATTATATTGCCAATAACGGGTATTGCCTTTCTTACTTGATTTTTACTTGAAAGAAGAATATAATAATGGGGAGAACTTAATAAGGATTGGAATTTTATTATGTGGGGTTGGGCCAGAAATAAATAAAAACCAAAGTCATACTCCCTTTAGAGGTTGATGACTACAACAATCAAATTTCAACCCAAGCCATATTGAAGTAGTTGAATTTCACCTTGAGGTTCAAAAGGACTTGACGATAAGGCGCCCAAGTTGTTGAAAAACATCGAGCTCCATGTTTTTCAAAGGTTATTTACACATATTAGTAATACTTGATTTTCTTATCAAATCCCTATTTGATTGAACAAGATCTACACCATACATCCGACCTTCTCATTATTGTTTCTCGATTGTTGTTATATTGATCTCGTTGATTAGCCGATTTAGAGTCCCAATATTAATGCATTCACTTCCCCAAAAATACTTTTTGAATTTTCATTGCTTGGATGCGAACCAATTCAATATAGTAAAAACTCTTGTGTAAATCATTCTCTTTTCCTTGTGGATTTTTACCCCAACACTGTCAAAGTTATTTGTTTTGATACAATGATTGCTACATTCTCTTAATGAGGAGTGTATTTTGAGCGTTATCAAAATTTTGCCAATACAAATTCGCAACCGTTGGTGAATCTACTGCCTCAAGATAGTGCAACTACAAGTTTAGGAGTGCTCGGCGATCCAACCGGCGAATCGTTTGTTCCAATCGCAGCCGCCAATCAACCGCTAGTTGGTAACTATTGAACTAGAAAGGTATAGGCATTGGCCTAGAACTCGGTGAACCGCTGGTCCCTACCGCGACTATTGGTTAAGCGTAAGTGCAAGTAAGCTCATCTTTTAAAGAATTTCAACTAATCCCCGGATCGTTACCTAAACAAAAATTTTAAAATCACCCTGGCCAAACCCCTTGCGCATTCCCATAAACCCCTTTCTTCGACTCCGCACACTTTTCCATTATACCTTTTCATCTTCCCCATACATCAACTTTCCACCTTCCCACCATAAAAACCACATTTTCACCTACAAATCCCCTTTCCTCCTTCTTTGTTATAAAATCTACATTCCATCCCTCATATTTTTCACTACTCACTCTACTCTCACATACTCAAATGTAAGAACAAATTGTGTGAAGCTTTCTTGTGAAAATTTTGATCTTTCTCATCTTTGCGGCTTTCCAATACATCCGGTATGCCATTTTTACTCTGCTTTTAACTATCAATTGGCACAATATGATTATTTTTGAGATTAGACCACGGAAATACCCCAAACTGGCGGTGGACATCCCAATTACACTATTGCTTGAGTTGGATACTTTGCTATTATTTTTCTGAGTGTGTTGGGTTGATGATATCATGAATACCAATACGTTTTGTCCTTGATAAAATGCTTGTTGCTTAGTGTGTAGATTTTGTTGGGGGTGAAGTCTAGGTTACCCCATGTGGTTATAATGCACTTGCCCGATGATGGAGGATGTCTTTCATAAGGGTAGATTGTCAATTTTGGTATGCATTGATATTGCTATGTTGAGTGGATGAGTTTGGAATTTAAGTGTTTTTCTATTTCTACGACTAGAAGGAATTTGACCGCTGTGCATCCAATGACAAACCGCTAGTCAGCAATAAACGCCGCCGTGGCCTGCTTCGGCCACTGCATCAGAACAACATTACAATGGCATTCTCGTGAGCCGAGACCTGCAAAACATCTGTCTCATCGTATGATCCCGCATTTTGCCTGTCTCGTCGTTACTGCGCTCGTTGCTTCATATAAGAGAAAATTCTACTTGTTTGTCATCCAATGGTTACAATTCCTTTTCTTAGTTTAGGATAGATTTTAGTTCTTATTACTTTTGTTTTATTTTTATTATCTCTTATGAAATAACACAAGAATAAAAATATGGTTGTTTGGCACTAACATGGTTTTGGTAAATATGACTTCATCTCAGAACCTAAGCAAGGGTAAGGCTCACTTCCTTTTCAACAAAAGAAAAGGGGAAACCAAAGGCATCCGGCAAAGACTCACTAACTCTCGAGAGTGTTATACATTCTATGTGCCCGACATAAAGGGGCACAAGGCCATATGCAAGGGTCAGTTTCAATCACCATGGAGAAAAGGTTTGACTTGTGGGGCCGTGTGGTACCTTCTAAATATCAATGCTTCATTCACCGACGTAAAATGGCATGTTTTTGCCGTCCACTCTCGGATTACTGTTCCCATCCTCATCACGTAAATTTTTACGCTTCATACCAAGCTAGGCAAGAGAGCATGCATCATAAGGGGAAGGTGGATGATCCCTGCTTTCCTTTAGTTAGGGTGCGAGGTGTGGAGGTTGACATCACTCCAACAAGAGTTAGTAATTATCTATTTTGGGAGGATGAGCTTGAATCTATCTCAAAATATAAGGCAAGAATTACTGACAAAGGGAAATAGTTCTCATGGATAAGTACCCGCCATTGCCGCTGCACACACCTCCTTCCGGGCCACAATGGGAGGCTAGATTCATGAGAGTCTCACTCAAGTTGTGGAAGTGGGTGGATGTTGTGGAGAAGGTCACTACTTCTCTCCGTGATCGAAGTAAAGAGAGGAAGAGTCGGACATCCATGGTGGTGCCTAACTTGAGCGCCCTTGATGCGTTGATGGTTGTTCCTTCTAGAGTTCAAGGCCCCATTGAAGATTTATTCAAGGGCTTAGGAGATGAGGCAAATGATCCGGGTGATAAAATCTCTGGAAGGGGAGGCTAGAGCTAGCTTGGGACGATGACGAAGATGATGAGGAGTGACTAACACAAGGAGTTCTCATCCTCTTTTGTTCTCGGGCAGATGCTTACATTAGGGACAATGTAGTGTTTGGAGTTTGGAGTGGATAAGTGTTCTTTGGGGTGGTCATTTGTACTTTTGTTCGTTTATGATTTTGATGGCCCTTGTTGAGGTTTTGTTTTATAACTTAGAGGAGTTGTGAGCCTTAGGCCTATTTTAACTATGATTAATGATTTCCCTTGCCAGAGGTGAGTAAACCTACGAGCACGGAAGAGCGTGGTACCGCTACCCCTCTCTAAGTAAAGGTAAGATTCGGTTAAAATTGCAAATGGATGAATAGAAAAATTATTTGTGATGTCGCATAATGGATGGGTCTTTGTTTTTATTGCCTAAGTCGTGACCCAAGTTTGGTTTTACTTTTAAATAATAGATAGTAATCAAACTCAAGGATTTCATCACACCATGGTTCATTCTCAAGGAACATTTTCTTTTTCTATTCTTTTTGCTGCCGAACCAGGTTGATGGTTTTTCAATGATAGATGGTGAGGCGGAATCTCTTAAGGAAAAAAGTCATGTCTTTTTTTTTAAATTTCAAACTTAAAGTCTATTTAAACCATAATTTTAAATTGTGGCATGAAAAAAATGAAAATGGTTATTTGAAATGGGAAATGTAGCACTCTCTTTTCATACATTGCACATTCCCGCTTTGCTTGTGAATTTGCATGCTCTCATGCCTTGAATCAAAATCTTGTTATAATAATGACTTGTGTGAACTCTTTGGGTGTGATGTATTGTGTGGTAAGGATTTTTGAATGAATCTCATATATCTCTTCTTTCTTAGAACTTTCCCTATGTGTGACTCAAGGCGAAATCCTAGATGTAGTTGCACTTAGAACACGATTTTAGGATTTTGTTTGATTAGTCACTTCACCCAAAATGACCCTTAAAATTCTTCCTTGGTAGCCAATATAGAGCCTATGGACTATTTATTCTTGAAACAACCATAAGACAATGTTCCTTTTTGTAACCCTCTCTTTCTTTGTCACTCATCCTCCCGAATTTCTAGAGATGAGTAAATGAAAATGGGGTCTTAAAGCCCAATACATAGGGATACATAAGGAAATCTAATGAAAAGAGGCAAAAGCCTGGGTTTGGGGGGTTTATAAGAAAGGGGAAATGTGGTAAGCCTAAATGTGAGGTAGCACCAAATTATGATCAAAAGGAATGGAATGATGAGTTGAGAAAAGTTGAATTGCCAAAAGAGAAAAAGAATAATGAAGTGGTGTTACCTCTTGCTTAGACAATGCTTAATGTGATAGCCAAAAGAGCTACAAGGAACGCCTTTGAGAAATAAAAAAATCAAGATAGATGAAAAAGGAGGAATAAGGTGAAGTGATCTAAAGAGTTGGATGGGGAGGATAAAAGTCTTCACAAAAAAGCATTAGGGAGGTTTTAGTCGCTAGAGCTAAAACATTTGTCCTAACATACTCTCTAGCCTTCATTATAACCCGCAAGTCCTAATTGATTTTGAGTGTAGTTTCTCTACATTAGTGGCGGATTACATGAAGGGAAAGCCCATGGGTCATGTTGTGTGCATGGATATTTCTTTTGTGAGAGTGACTGTGATTATCTTCTTCTATAATCCCTTATGTGTGCTTTGATTTATGATAAAGTAAGGGGATTCTATCTTGTAGGGAGGACATCACTCCCTTGAGGACATACATGCATTGAGGTAGAGATGTGATCGAAGTCATGAGCAATGTGAGCCAGAAGGCAAACTTTGAATGTGAAGTGATTATGATTTGAGATCCTATAAGGGATTGATTAGATAAACTATGCCCTTATTTTGCAAAATAAAAGCAAAGCTTGTTAATCAAGCATATGAATTGTGGTTGCCTCTTGAATCTTTTCAATATTTTTAGGGGAAATTGCTTCTCTTTTTCTTTGAGTTGGTAAGTATTTTTTGGTTGTCATAGATTAAGTGTTCATTGATGCATAGACTCTTGTGGAGTGACATGCTATTCCATTTGCTCAACTGGTAAGAATTGCATTCCTTGAGGTTAATAAATTGTTCAAGTTTAGGGGTTTGATGAGTTGGGAATTTACCAACTCATTAAGCTCTTAAGAATGAGCTTTAGCTTAGTTTTCAAGTCCTTTAGTTAGATGTTATGCCCTTTTACTCCTTTGGATGTTGCAGCTACTTAACTTGAATAGAAGGAGCATGCAATTAAGCAAAAAGGAGGAAATTTAGGTGGAAACCGGTGCTCCACGGAGGCGACCGAAGTGAAACGCCACGATCGCCAGATCCACTCTAAGTGAAGAATAAATGCAACCTCCGGATTGCAGAATCGCATTCGCCGAACTGCCGGCAGCTAAACGCCAAACCGCCCGGACTTCACCGGACACCTGGGCCTCAACCAATCGCGCCCGCGGATGGACACTAGCGAATCGCCGATGACTCAAATGTGAAAGACGCCTGAAAAGGGTAAAAGCATCCAAATTTCTAAAAAGAGGATAATGTTATGATATACTTTGTACAATTTAGAAAAAGTAATGTAAATATACAATTGAATATTCCCATTACTTTTGAGAGATAGAGGACTCCATTGGAGAAGAGAAGAAATATTTGAATATTATTTTTCATCTCCATTTTCTTTAGCAAGGTATAACCACCATTGTAGAGATATTTTGAGTTTTATTGTGCTTACTCTTAATGATGAAATCGCTTGGTTTATTGATAAATATGCTTTGTGTTTATCAATTATGAGTAGCTAAATTTATAGCTAGAGGTATGGCGATGTGTGTTTTATTTGATTAGGTATTGCTAGATTTTTCTTGTTATTACTTAATTAGTGTATATCTTTAATTCTCTCAAATTATAGTTGATTGCTCATAGTTTCAAATATGAGTATTGTTTTGTTACTTGATTTTGGCTTGAAAATGAAGAATCAAGTAATGGGGGAGAACTTAATAGTGGATTGGGATTTGATTATGTGGTGTTGGGATAGAAATACAAACCAAATGTCATAGTCCTTTAGAGGTTGATGATTAGAAATAGCTCACTTCAATGCAAACCATATTGGAATAGTTGAATTGCACCTTGAAATTTTCAAAGGACTTTAAAGATAAGGCGCCCAAGTGGTTGAAAAATATCGGGCTCCATATTTTTTCAAGGTTATTTACACATATTAGTAATAACTTAATTGTATAGCAAATCCCGATTTCATCGATATCCTATATACACAACACCTCCGTCCTTTGCTCATTATTATTTCTCGATTTTGGTTATCTTGCTCTTCTGATTAGCCGATTTTAGAGTCCACAATATTATTGCATTCACTTCAAAATTTACTTTACACATTGCTTCATACCTAATCAATATAATTCACTACCAACTTTGTAAATCATTCTCTATCTCATGGGATTTTGCACCTCACACTGTCGGGTTTTTGTTTTGATATACAATTCACTACATTCTCTAAATTAAGAGTGTATTTTGGAGCTGCGCCAGTTCCTATTATCCAAAACTTTGATGAATTGAAATGAGTTGAGCTAAAATGGGCTGAGCTTAATAAATGAGCGGGTCGGGCTATCAATCCAAAATTGAGCAACCTATGATTTCATGGGATAATTTTGCCACCTCTAGTGGTCAAGTGTAAAAATATAAATCATGTGTAATAATTTGAGAGAAATAGTAATTATGTTGATCTTTTCTAACCTCATACACTTAAGAGACTTCCTTAATCCTCAACTTATGAACTTGATGATCAAGAATCTTCTTTGGGAACTCCTCGTAGAGAGACTATCCTTCATGCCCACACTTTTCAAAGGCATAATTGAGGTTGGATCACCAATGTACTTTTTCAACAAAGACACATGGAAGATTGGGTGCACTAATGCTAACTCGATAGGCAAGTCCAACTCATAGACCACATTGTCAAAGCACCTCAAGATCATATAAGGACCAACATAGTAGGACTCCATTTTTCTTTCTTACTACAAACTCATCACCTTCATGAGTGAAATTTCAACAGATTCAATCATTAAGAGAAAACTCAAGCTCTTCCATCCTCCCATGTGCATATGATTTCGATGACTCGATTCATTTTTGCCTTTCTTATAAGCCGAACTTCTCCATGACTTCATGAACTGAGTCTAACCCTATCAAGGTAGCCTCACCAATCTCAAAACCATCTTATAGAGATTCGCATCTCCTACATAGAGTGGCTCAAACGGAGCCATCTAAATACTAAAATGGTAATCGTTAATGTAGTTTCTAACTCAATGGAGGCAAGTGATCATCCCACTTCCTTTTAAAATCAATCACGCAAGCTCTCAACATGTCCTCTAGAGCCTAAATGGTTCATTCACCGCCCATATATCTCATGATGAAAAGTATGCTGGTTAATCCAAGTACCAAGACCTTTTGAAATAACTTCCAAAAATATGAGGTGAATTTGAAAGTACCCCTATCATAAATTAAGGTACCCATGCAATTTGACCAACTCTCAAATGTAAATTCAACACAATCTTCAGCTGAATCCGTAGTCTTAACTAGTAGAAAATATGATGACTTAGTCATCCTATACAAAACTACCCATATTGAATCATGCTGACGGCGACTACAAGGTAGACCTATAATAAAATCCATATTTACCTCTTCTCACTTCTAAGTAGCAATGCTATTATCCCGAATTATACCTCCTCCCCGGTCTTTGGTGTCAACCTTAACTCGTTGGTAATTTGACACTTAGCCACAAATTCTCGATATCCTCATGGAATTCCACAAATAAACTTCCCAGGACATGGCACCAAGGATACCCCAGATGATTTAGATCTATGGGCTTTTCACACATTCATCAAGTACAACTCCATCTATATATGTAACAATGTTTATTTTGATAACGAAGCACACTATCTCCCTTTAGAGAGAGTTATCCACTCTCCTTCTTGGAGGATCAGTTCTTCAACTTGAGGAAATTTGATCTTCAATCCCGTTTACCTTAACATCCATCACTAATGAAGATTTCAATCCACTATAAATTATAACTCCACCATCCGATGAATCAACTAGATGAACTCCCAATCGGGCAAGCCGCGATGAAAGTCACAACCAATTTTTCTCACTTTCAATGTCATGAGTAACAATCGCTCATTTATATTTTGGTTTAGAATTGGCTACTACCTTGCTTTTTTTCAATGGTATAAGACACTTGTATCATAGTTTTCGAACAACTTAAGAAATCTCTAATAAAAATTCAAAACCTTCTAATCAACACATGTCGAATGTTGTTGTGGTCGGTGAATCACATCCATATGAACACCATAGACGTAGCCTCCAAATAATTAAGGCAAAAACTATTGCTTCCACTAAAGATCACGAGTCAGGTAATTTCTCTAATGAGCCATGAGCTATAGAAACATGAGGCCAATTCTGAGGGCATCTTCAATAAATCACAATCCATCCGAACCCTTTGGTAGATTCAAAACTGGTCAAGTGAGTTGAGCCTTCAACACCTGAAAACTCTTCTTGCAAGTATTTTAATTACCGAAATTTGACTTCTTCTAAGTCAACCCGTATAGGGAATGCAATATAGGAAAAACCATCCATAAATTGTCTATAGTAACCTATTGAACCAAAAATTTCCTAATGTTTGATGGTGAGGTGGGTCTCGGCTAATCTTAATCGCTTCGATCTTTAGAGGATCAACCCGAATGCCCATGATTGAGATAACATGACCATGAACAAACATTTCAACCAAGATAGCCACACTTCAAGGAACTTAGTGAATAACTCGGTGATCTTTGAGAATGTGCAAGACACATCCCTCAAAATGATTCGCATGCTCATCCGCCTCCAAACAAGGACGTCATCGATTAAGACAATGATGAACATGTCCAGTTACTATTTGAATACTTTTTTCATCGTCTATGAAAGTGTAGAGAATTAGGGTCTAAAAATATAATGACAAATTCGTAGTATTCATAATTATGTTTTTGGTGTCTTTGAAATGACATGTTCTCTTCACCTCCGAGCCGATCATAGCCTAGATCTCGAGGTCTACCTCGAAAAGAACTAGCACTTGTCAGGGACCTGGGAATGAGATACTTGTTCTCGACTATGACTTTGTTCGTGGATATAATCAATGCATATCCTAAGAGAACCATCCTTTTGAAGAACGAAAGGACTGGAGCATCCCATGGAGAGATGTTGGGTCTTATAAAGCCTTTGTCTAAGAGGTCTTTCAATTGTTATATAAACTCCTTAAGCTTAGTTGGAGCCATTATATATGAGGGAATTGAGACAAACTGGGTATCTAGAAGAAAGTCTATTCTGAAGTTGATTTCCCATTTGGGAGGGACTCATGGTCTTGAGAAACACCGAAACTCATTCCGACAACTAGAACTGATCAAGGGTTGGGGCTTTGATATTTGAATTCTTAATCCAAACTAAATGGTATAAAAAAACCTTAGAGATCATCATCTTGGCCTTAAGGTCAGTGAAAAATTGAATAGGCGTTGAGGTACTACCCTCCCATTTTAGGAGTGGTTTATTAAGAAACTATAATCTAATGACTCTAGTCCCAGAGTTGGTCGAGGCATAATAGGTGATTCGTAATCCGCCCTTGTCAAGAGAAATATCGAAATTAAACATATCTAACTATACTTGATAGACTGTGGTGATTTTCTATAGAATTGTGACTGGGCAATTTCTATATACCTGCCTTAATAACTTACTAACCAATAAGAGTACACACTAGAAAGATTCTTAAAGAATTTAAGGACCGAAATTAAAATTTACCGCAATATAAAAAAGTTACAAAATAAAGAGTGGCTCGTATATCAAACAATACATATACATCTAACTCAAAGATTCATAACATACTCGTGACTACATTAGGTGAGTCTCCTATTTCTGATAGGATGACAAGGCGTAGAAGTAGTTTTGGTGCTAACCACCATTTGTACCTAGGGCCGGTCATTTGGCCAGATGTGACTTAACGGGATGGGATGCATCGTTGTGAGGAAAGGGACGGATCATGATCGGGAGGGGAAGCCCGACTCCGGATGAATGGTGTCAGACGAACAAGGATCTTACACAAATAGTCCCGTCCCGTACCACTATATTAACGGGTCGCGATGAGATGGGATAAATGGGACAAACGGGACAAAAATAACTTTTTAAAATTTTTTTAATATTAAAATTTTTTTAATTTTTTTAATTTTTTTACTTAGATTAATTAAATTAAATCTTAAGTTTAAACATAAAAATTTCAATTTTAAGGCTAATAGGAAGAAGTTAGAAGTTAGAACTTAGAACTTAGAAACTTAGAAGTTAAAATTTAAAAAATTAAAAAAGGAAATAATGATGTGATTATTTAAAAGTTGAAAATTTTAAAATTTAAAATTTTAAATTTTGAAATACAAATTTAAGGATAAAATTCAATTAAAGTCTAAACTCTAAACTCTAAACCCAAAATCCTCAATTTTAATTATCAATTACAAAAATTAAATAATAATATAACAAATAATTAAAATTTAATTATTAATTTAAAAATTAAAAATTGAAAATTGCAAATTGAAATTAAGAATTTAATATTTTAAGGCAAAAATAATTTATAAAGTTTGTTAAAGACTTAAAATCTTAAGTCTTAACTCTTAAAAGACTTAAAGTACTTAAAGAGTTAAAGTTTGAAATTTGAATTTGAATTTTGATTTTTGAAATATGAAGTAATTATTGAATATTTATTTGTCTCTTATAATTTATAGATATGTTTGTAAATAATTAAGATATAATACAAATGTATAATGAAATTTAAAATTGTGGCTAAAAGCCTTTAAATTCATTCCTATAAAAATTAAAATGATATCATAAAACTTTGTATTACAATTTATAAATATTAGTAGAGCGTCTAATCTACTTAGCCACCTCCTAGGAATGGTTCTATTTGGATTATCCGAACATAATACTAATATATGTACATCTTTATGAAATCTCTTTCTAATTCTTCTATTTGTTGAGATCGAAATATTTTCAGGCACCGGCATAGATTATTGTCGATCTTGCGCTTCCATGTCATCATCACTATTAATTGTTGAATTCAAAAAACGTTCTTGTTGGGAAGTTAACTTTGGTAACCCATGATTTCTCCGCTCCGCATTGATCCAATCTCTGAAAGTTACAGACACCTCCAAGCTATCTTTTGCTAGTGAATATCGATGATCTCCAAGTTGAAATCTTGCTGCACTAAAAGCATCCTCCGAAGCAACAGATGATGCTTGAATAACTAGCACATCCTGAACCATCTTGCTAAGAATTGGAAATACGCCACCACGAGACCTCCACCAACTCAGAATGTCCGGCGTGCTGTCAGTGGAAATTGTAACATTTTCCCTAGCTGAAGAAAGATATTCATCAAAATCACAACTGTCAAAAAAATCAAGACCAATAGTACTTTGCACATATCCATGGGTACTATATACTCGGACCACTATGCCCAATTGCTTAGGGGTCGCACTCTGTCCCGCTTGGTGGACGAAATCTTCTCTCCTTTTAGAAAGAACTATTAATAAGTCTCATACATCATTTTAGCCTGCACTCTAATACTACCTTTACAACTTTATAAAGTTGGAGTTTCATTATCTTTTATTTCTAAATTTTCATAAATTTTTTAAACGACTTCTCTTGTACCCCTTTCTTTATATTCTGGGTTAAAACGCATAGTAGTTAAATAAATTTGAGGGATAGAAAAAAAATATTTCTTAAACTTCTGAATCATGACCTCAATAGTCGGTGTAAACTTTTCATTATTTTTATATTTAGCAAATTTAGTAGTAACAACACATACATTTATTAAAACTTCACAAATATTTGAAAAATACAGGCCAGAAAAAGTTTTTGTTGCTTGATAAAATAATTTTAAAAATTGATTAAGTTCATTTATTTCCTCCCAGTCATTATCATCAAGTTCCAAATCAGGTTCGGAATTATGAGCATTATACAACATAGTGATACGCCTCTTATAAATATATGCAACTTCTAGTATTTCGTATAATGAATTCCATCTAGTTTTTACATGTTTTGCAACTTTTCTATATAGAAGTTCACATATTCTACAAAGTTCTTTAAATTTACGAATTCTAGAACTTTTATTCATTCAAAAAATCCAAAAACATGCTAATTCAACTTTTTAGAACACCCAGTATCAAATAATTTAATGTCATCCTGTACAGTCAAATTAAATATATGAGCAACACATCTAACATGGAAAACAACATTATTAATTGAACATAATCGAGTTCTTAACATACTAACAACACTAATATTATAAGAAGCATTTTCTAGTGTGACACTTAATATTTTATCACAAATGCCAAAAGATTGTAAAACTTCAAGTATAGTAGCAGCTATATATGTAGCAGTTTTTCTCTACTCACAAATTTTTATAACATATTATTCTTTTTTGTAAATTCTAATTATGATAAATTCAATGTGCAGTAACAGTTAAATAATCAACGGAATTGATACTACGACCCATATCAGAATTTATAGAAAATCTACCATCAAAATAAGTAAATAAACAACGAAGATAATGAGCATGTTTTACTTGAAATTCAAAAATGTCACGTTTAACCAAGGTTCGCGAAAAACCTTAAAAATAAGGATTATATGTTTGTTGAATATACATAATAAATACGGGATGGGAAGAAAAACTAAAAAGCAAACCACATACCGCAACCATTTTTGCTATGTTTTCATGGTCTCTATCCCTATCATATTTCCGTTGTGTAATGGGGCCACTTGGGTTTTAAGGATTTAACTGGTCCTGAACTATATTGAAACCCCCTTCCGATCCAATAGAGAGATCACAGCCAATGGCTTTAGAGGCTTCTTTAGCTGCCAAATATTCAAGTGTAGAACATTATCATAAATGTCTATGTAACCAACCAGTTCCACCTTTTCTTCCGTCGCATTTATGCTAAAATACATTTTTACACTAATTAAAAATAGCTTTCGTTCACTCCTAATTTTGATGCGTAAATTGCCAAACAGCTAATGTTTTAGCCCGTTGAACCCTAGTTTTACCCCTAGTAGGATGCAAAGGGGGAAGTTGAGCTTCACACTACGGGGTATCCTAGGTTGGAGCTTCGGTAATGGGACTAGTATGTGTTTCATCTAATTCTTCTTCTTCTACTTCTACTTCTACTTCATCATCTAATTCTTCCTCCAATAAATTACCATAAACCCTTTCCAGAACTTCATTATCTGATGGAGTATCCGAATTAATATTAATAGGAGTACTACCAAATTGCATAAAATCTTCGTTATTAATTCTAACTCTTGGGACTGAAGAAGAACCACCAATTGTTTTAGCAGTTGAACTAGAACCTGTACTTTTTTTACTAGTACTAATACCCAATGCACCTACAACCTTGGCCATAACACCCTTTTCTTTTCCAGAATTTTTTTTCCAGAATCTATATTATAATTTATGAATAAATAAATAAAACACAACTAAAATTATGACTAAATAAATATAACACAAGTATATTTAAATAAATAACATAGAAAAGTTAAATGCATAAAGCCATAAAATAAATAAATTACAGAAGTAAGTATGGATTATGGAACGAATGTACCAAACGTCTATGTAAAAAATAGATGATTATAACCAATTGTCGGAAACTCGAAATTCGAAAATTGATGTAGCAAAACTAGAAAGTAGTAATTAGCAACTTGACAGTTGAGACTTGAAACTTGAAGCTTGAAATTAAAATAACCAACACAAATTAAATTTAAAAATTAAAAATTTTAAAATTTGAAGAATTAGAGAATGTAGATTGTAGGGAGATTTGAGAGAAATTGATAATTGATAATATTTGAGAGATGAGTG
>JACEIK010000239.1:423832-448206 GCA_018107945.1 Datura stramonium | reverse complement strand
ATATAGCCGTTGGGGGGCCCCACCCCAACGGCTGCAAAAGTCTAACTACTATTCAAAAATTTTTTTTAAAAAAACAGCCGAAATCGGGAAGGGACGGGCCAGTACCGGGATGAACCGGGCCGGGACTACCGGTAAATATTTATGTCCCTTCTCTTCTCATAATCCCGATCCCCCCATCCCACTTACTAGTTGGGCTAGCCGAGCCAGGAATACCGGGATTCAAAACCAAGATGGACCAGGACGTCCCGTCCTGCCGGCCAACCCTATCCATACCAGAAGAAGTACCCTATTGAGCTGGGAAATTTGAAAAGACTGCAAAAGTGGTGGACTGAGTCTTTCCACATCCGGTTGAAGGGCAATCTCTCAATTGATGGCCTAGTTGACCACAACAAAAGCAACCCTCCTTACCAAGACAACACTCACCTGACTGATTCTTACAATACTTAGGACATGCTTGAAAGTGTAGCTGCTAGAAACTTTTCCTTGAGAGTTAGAGCCAAATGCTCTACTTTATTGAAAATTATTGGTTTTGGAAGAAGGAGCACTAGCTGTAGAAGGTCTTATTCTGGCCCGCTTGTTCTCCCTTTCATTTTCTTTCAGCATCTCTTCCTCAATCTACTGAGCATGGATCATTAGTTAGAAAGTATCCATGTCATTGATAAGCATAGTGTTCCTATACTCCTTGACAAAAAATTAGAGAAATCAAAAACAAACTTGCTTATTTGGGCCCTTGGCTCAGCAACCATTTTTGGGGCATATCAGGACACTTGAGTGAACTTCAGGGCAAACTTATGAACTGATATGGAATTCTGCTTCAGGTTGATGAACTCCTCTACCTTTGCTTCCCTTATCGCCTAAGCCTGCACCCACATGCCTACCCTCCTTCAACTATTTGTACAAAGTCTAGGACACTCTCTTAAACGTGTATGCGACCAAGTCTGCTCTCTCGGCTGTGGTAATACCCATGATTTGAGTGATCCTCTAAATTTCATTGATGAAATCTTATGGATCCTCATCTACCTTAGAACCATGAAACTGTGGAGGATTCATCCTAATGAAGTCTTGGACTGTAGCGGCAACAACATTTCCATTCGTTATTTGATCATGGTTCCTACAACCCGAGTTATGGGATTTAGCTACTCATACTTAGGTTAATCATATCAAATTTAATATGTGAATTCATATGAATAAAAGTACAATAAACGAGTAAGAGAATGTTGATGTGTATTATCTAAACGTAATGAAGATTCAATCTTCAAGAACCAAAAACACAAGCTAAAAGTCACTGCTTCATTCAAAGAAATTCGAACAAGAAGTTATATTCTCCCAATACAACTTATTCTCCTCTACCTTTAATGCGTAATGTAACAAAGAACCCTATCAAAACTATTTAAAACATGGTAGTACTATCTTATGAAAACTGGGAAAATTTTGTCACATAACACTGTACAAACAGTCCTTCAGAACCAAGGTCCTTGGAAGATGGAATTCGTCCATCATTAACCTCTTTTGACGAGGTCTCTGAAGATTTTGTTGATTTAAACCATGGCTCGTCAATTCTCTCAAATGCACATGCAAGCATATGTGGTCTTATACGTAATAAAATGACATAAGAGTCGAGTGTTGAACCCACATAGCCTTGTGATTAAATATTTACTATTTTAAACTAATGTTAAATATTTAACACAAGAAATCAAATCTATTTTATGTTATCAATAAGATAAATGTTCCTGGGTTGTGGTTGGTTCACCAATCCTATTGAGTTATTAAACTATTTCTTTTTAATCCGAATTATCAAGGATTGGTAATTAACTGGATTATTATTACATAGCATTCTCCCAAAATCATAATATATTGGCATCTATATTTCTATGGATTTAATTTATTGAGAACACATGAATTTACGGTATTTAACTGAACAAAACAACTTGGTATGTTCTTATATCCTACCCACAAATTTGTGCCCTAATTTTAGGAACTTAGATGAAGTCCTCTTTAATTCTTCTATAATCTAAGAATAATCTCTCCCGAGCATACCTAAGATAGTTGATAGAACATAATTATTGATCAAACACTCAAGCAATTATGCACAAAATTAAAGAAACAATCAAAAGAAAAAGTTTGTATCAAAATAAAACATAATCGTGAAACATCAATATTCATGGTTTATCATAATTCTAGAACATAAATTTTAGCTCCATATAGACATGAAACAAAAGTTATAAATCATCTAAAGAAATATAAAAATTAATAATATGAAAAAGAAAAGATAAAATTAATAAATTCTAGCCTTCATGATGGCTCCTATCTCTCCTCAAATAAAAAGTTATTTAAAAGTTGTGTTTGGAATATATTTATAGTTGTTGGACACACCTTGGGTCAATGAAAAATGGAGTTGGAAAATCTCCCAAGCAATTGACACTTTCTTGGGTTAAATCTTGCTAATAGTGTTGCATGGATTTTTCCAATTTCAGCAACTGACGCTGCATTGCGAGGCTTTCTCACAAGGTCCATGTTTTAGTCAAACAACACAGGTGAAATCTTTTTAATTTCCATTTCTCATGTTCTTTTGGTGCTTCAATTTGTTTCTTTGGAACCCTTTACTTCATCCAATTATTACTTAGTAATTGCTAATTAGTAAGTGATAATTGGATGAACTATATTCACCTTTTAATTTTTGGTTTAAATTTATAACTTTTATTTCAAATTCCATTTCCAATATACCTACAAAGGAAAATTAAAATATTAAGAACAAACCACTGTAATTAGTATACAAATGACGACTACAACTACTAAAATATGAGGCAAATAATACACACATACGTATATATATATATATTTGACCGAATATCACCACGGAACATTTAGTCTCTTGCTCGTCCTTGAGCAACAATTAAATTATTTTTAATAAATCAAGCCTAGAAGCTCCGTCACATTGCACTTACTGATCATAATGTCAGGTATACAAGTCAACACAAGAAAATGATAGGTTTCTAGCCTCCTAACCATAGAGACAGACTCTAACTTATCCAATTAAGTTCACTCACTTGCTCAATAGTCCACATACTCAAATCAAAGAATGAATGTAAATTATGGAATTAGCATCAAAGAACACTCTCTCACACTCAGAAAAAAATTCGCATGTATGCATGATATTCGGATAAAAATATATTGTCACGACCCAAGTTTACACCCAAAACGCGACATGGTACTTAAAGTCATAAGTGACCCCAAGCAAACTCCAGTAGACCATATTCTACAAAATATGACATGCTGAAATGATAATGGAAGAGTGGAAGCTGATAAATAATTAATCGATTGTATAAATGACAAAATCTGAAAATAGTTTGAAGGAAATCTGGAAAAAAAAATCTAGCTAAAGCTATAACTTTTTTCTGAAACAAAATGAACTACATACTCTATTTGAAAGCCATCTAAAGAATTAACGAGTTGATGGGACAAGCCCTTAGCTAACTTGTCATGACCCAAGTATACACTCATAAAGAGACACAGTACTTAAAGTCACAAGTGACCCCAAGAAAACCCTGGTAGATCAAATTCTACAAAATTTGGCCTGCTGAAATGATAATACAAGAGTGGAAGCTGATAAACTGCAATTGTATAAATGACGAACTCTTAAAATAGTCTAAAGGAAATCTAGAAAAAGGAATGTAGCTAAAACTTTAACTTATGTCTGAAACAAACTGAACTACACACTCTATCTGAAAGCCATCTAAAGATCTAATGAGTTGCTGGGACAAGCCCCCAACTATCTCCAAGTCTGATCTAAATTGGAATAACAAATACAGAAGGTGAAACCATGGTTCTCGAAAGATGAGAAACTCACCAAATCTATGCTGCTGAGCTGAACAAAAAGAGGAACTAACCACGTTGCTGGGCCTGAGAACCTGAACCTATATAATAAAATGATATAGCATAAAAGTATGTGTAAATACTTTTAATGTATTGAGTATGCGAGAAGAAACTAAAACATATATATTTTAAATCTGTAAACTGTAGTGACAAAACAAACAATGACCATAACTGGAAATATAACTACTGAAAGTATATGAATATCTGATAATACGGTAAATACTTATAACTGTCTGAAGGTCATAAGCAGATACAGAAACCTAATCAGCTGAACGAAACTAAAGACTATGATTGTATTGGACTAATTTGTACTGTGGGAGTGACTATAACCGACATGTAACTATGTGAGTTAAACGTGGAGTCTTATGTATACACCCTATTGGAAAAAGCCCACTATACCTTGCCAAGGTATAGTGGCTGAACTGGATGATCACTATCTGGGGCCCATGCGGGCTAATAACCTATGGTGGCAACATAGTTTTAGGAACATGGGTGCACTAAATCCCGGCCGCATTTGGTGCTAATTCCTACCCCCACTTGAATAATTATGTATAACTAGACTAATAGCTTGACACTGAAGTCCAAAGACTTAAGTTAGAACTATTATTTGGAAGCGTTCTAGCTAGACCAGAACTCAACTATGTTCTAAGACTTGTCAGAGCTACTTTATCTTAAAGCGTCTTAACGGTCTAAAGAACAACTGCTAAGCTGATTGCTGTTACTACTTAGTTTACTGAGTTTCTCAAGACTAAAAATAGTCCAACTAATCAGCTAACATTTTTGTAGAATACTAAGAAATATAGAGAATTTATTGTGACTTTGAGACTGAATATACCAAAAGGATAGCTTCTGTTCATGTATTTGTACTAACATTAGTAATTTGAAAGAAATTATCCCGACAAAGAAATATTCATAACTGGACTATAAATCATGAAAATATCATTCAAAATCACATTAAAGATTAGGACTAAAATACATACTATATGAAAGATTCCAAATCATGAATTACAACTAGGAATAATCTTGAAAAAAACATCAAGAAATATACATAATCTGTTAGAATAACAACCCTACTTTCGGTCTTCTACAGGGCTAGAATTAATAGGATTGCTGTAAGAATTTTTTGTGAAAGAAATTCCCTTGTTGGAATCCAACATACTTGTAGTAGAATTCCTAAGAAAATCCTTGAGAAATATGAGAAGGAAATGAAACCCTCGTTCTTGATTTGCCCTTCCTGACTGAGTTTCTATGTGCTGCCTTTGAGGGGAAGGTGAAAAATGAGAAGAAATATTCGATCAACTCCCAAAATCCCCTTCAAAATGCACCCTAAACAATGTAGTTTAAGCATTAAAATAACAGAAAGTTCCAAAATGCCCTTGAGAAAACTCATGGAAAACTGGCCATCGGGATCCAATGGGTCATACAATGCGTCATTGGTGGTGAAGACGAATCATTGGAACTAGTCCTTGGTCCAGGGCTTTCAAACTTTTATTTTCGAGCTTGGCTAATAGATGGGAACAATTACTCGTTAGACGAGGCAATGAGTTGTTGGTTCCACCCGTGGTCACTAGAAGAATTTTGGACAATTTTTCTAAACTCCACCTAACGACTCACAAGACGAGTCGTTACTCCTTCTTATGACTCGTTAACCCGACTTATTGTCACTACTGGACATTTTCCATCCTTTCACCCCTCCCAGAAAATGACTTACTTGACGAATCATGAGGTGGCACCACGACTCGTCCCCCAACTCATTATGTTCCCAAAAGATCCCCAATATTTACCAATTGATGCACACTCAACGGGTCACTTAGCGACTCATCAGGTCACACAATGGGTCACTTCAAGACTTTTTCTATGAGCTGGTACAACTTTTATTGATTTCTTCATTTCAGTTCTTAGATCTAGTCTCAGAGACTTTTAGGGTGTTACAATATCACCTTTTTGGGAACATTCATCCTCTAATGTAGGATAAGCATACTGGAAGGATAGGAAGAGAACTGAGATCTCAAAACTGAACAACTATAGCTGAAATTGACAGAGTGAACAACTCCAGACTGGGATACATGACTGGACTCAAATAGACATACTAATTGAACTTATGCAACTACGGTGTACATTTTAACATGATTAAAGTTGATGAATATGTAACAGAATAGAGTACTGAAGAGGGATTCAATACCTAATGTTGAAGCTAAACTATAAGGGAATAAATGAGGGTATTTAGCCATCATGTACACTTTTACTTCCCATGTTGCTCCCTCAACTAGTTGGTTCCTTCATAAGACCTTTGCTGAAGCAACCTTCTTGTTTCTTAGCTTACAAACCTAACAATCTAGGATTTGAACTGGAACTTCTTCATAAGAGAGACTGTCTTTTATACCCATAGTATCTACAGGAACTACTGAGGCTGGGTCACCGGTGCATTTCTTTACAATAGACACATGGAGGACTAGGTGCGTCATTGCTAACTCTGTAGGAAACTCCAACTCATAAGCCACATTACCAATGCATCTTAGGATTCTGTAAGGGCAAATATATTTGGGACTAAGCTTTTCTTTCTTCCCAAATCTCATCACCTATTTCATAGGTAATATTTTCAAGTATACCCAAATCATCCACAACAAACTCTAACTCCCTTCTCTTCACATCCACATATGATTTTTTTTGGCATTGAGTTATTCTCAACCGTTCCTTGATAATTTGAACCTTCTGCATGGCCTCGTGTACTAAATTCCTACCTATCAAGGTAGCTTCACCAACCTTAAATCACCCTATAGGAGATCTGCACCTCCTACCATATAATGCCTCGAACAGGACGATCTAAATACTAGAGTGGTAGCTGTTGTTGTATGAAAACTCAATGAGAGGTAGATGATCATCCCAACTACCCTTAAAATCAATTATACAATCCCTTAACATATCTTCCAAAGCCTGAATAGTTCGACCAACCTGCCAATCTGTCTACGGATGAAAAGTTGAGTTCAACTTGACCTGAGTACCAAGTCCTTTCTAAAATGACTTCTAGAAGTGCAACGTGATCTAAGTACCCCTATCTGAGATGATAGACAAGGTAACTCCATGTAGTATGACTAACTCCCGAATATAAAGTCTAGAATAATCCTCCGCTGAATCTGTAGTCCTAACGTGTAGAAAATGTGCAAACTTGGTAATCCGATCTACGACCACCCAAATTGAGTCATTTGTTGGTGAGTACGAGGTAAAACTATGATGAACTCCATATTCACTTCTTCCTACTTCCAAGTAGGAATGTTGATATCTTGATTCATAACCCCAGGTCTCTGATGTTCAACCTTGACCTGTTGGCAATTTGGATGCTTAGCTACAAATTATACAATGTCCTTTTACATTCCATTCCACTAGTAGAATTTCCATAAATAACAGTACATCTTGGTGGCACCTGGGTGCACATAATAATTGGAGTTATGGGCTTCCATTAGTATCTACTACCTCAAATCGTCTACCTATGGAACACATAATATGCCCTAGTAACGAAGCACACTATCTCCCCCTTTGGAGAAATCTTCCACCACTTTTCTTAGAATTGCCTCCTTCAACTTGAGTAGAATGGGGTCATCATCCTGTTTTGTCTCAACCTCTACCACTAGTGAGGATTTTGACCTACTCTGGATTAAAACTCCACCATCAAATGAATCAACCAACTGTACTCCTAAAAGAGCCAATCTGTGAATATCTTTTGCTAGCTCCTTTTTACCTTCTTTGACATGAACAACTCATCCCATAGAAATGCTACTGAGGGCATTAGCCACTACATCAGCCTTTTATAGGTGATACTGGGTGATCAAACACACTCATGTCATAATCCTTCAATAACTCTAGCCATCTTCTCTAAAGAAGATTCAAATCCTTTTGACTAAATACATATTGAAAACTCTTGTGATTAGTGAAAATATCTACATGAACCCCATAGAGATAATGCCACCAAATCTTCAAGGAGAACACTATCGCTGCCAATTCAAGATCATGAGTTCGATAGTTCTTCTCATGAACCGTGAGCTGTCTAGAGGCGTAAGCTATGACCTTGGCATGCTGCATCAGAAAACAACTGAGGCCTACTCTAGAGGCATCACAATAGACCACAAACCCATCTGAACCTTCTGGTAGAGTTAATACTGGGTTGTAGTAAGTCAAGTCTTCAACTCTATAAAACTCTTCTCACATTCATCAAACCACTAAAACTTAAGTCAAGTCTTCAACTCTATAAAACTCTTCTCACATTCATCAAACCACTAAAACTTCACCTTTTTCTAAGTTAATTTGGTGAAAGGGGAGGCAATGGAGGAGAGTCCTTCAACAAACCGTCAATAGTAGTCAGCTAGACCCAAGAAACTCCTAATGTCATAGATTTGGGTCTTGGCCAGTCCTTAACTGCCGCTATTTTATGAGGATCCACCCCTCTTTGGCTACCATATGACCGAGAAAGGCAACTGATTCTAGCTAGAATTCACATTTTTTGAATTTGGCGAACAACCGGCGGTCCCTAAGAATCGGTAAGAGTATTTTCAAATGGTCTGCATGCTCCTTTTCTATTATGGAGTAAACCAAAATGCCATCTCTAAAGATAACGACGAACATGTCCAGGTGTGGCTTGAATACCCTGTTCATCAGGTCCATAAAAGTTGCAGGAGCATTAGTTAGTCCAAAAGACATAACTACAAATTCCTAGTGACCATACAGAGTTCTAAAGTTTGTTTTCGGAATGTCACATTCTCTGACTCTGAGTTGATGGTACGCCCATCTGAGATCTATCTTGGAGAAACAACTACCCCCTGAAGCTAATCAAACAAGTCATCAATCCTAGGTAGAGGATACCTCTTGTTGACTGTGACTTTGTTCAGCTGATGATAGTTGATGCACATTCTGAGTGTACCATATTTCTTTCGCATGAATAAGACTGGGGCACCCCATGAGGAGATACTAGGCCTGATGAAACCCTTATCTAGAAGGTGTTTCAGCTATTCTTTTGACTCTTTAAGCTTAGTTGGATACATTCTATAAGGAGGAATAGAGATGGGATGGATATCTTGTAGGAGGTTTATGTCGAAATCTATTTCCCGCTCGAGAGGGACTCCAGAAAGATCTTTGGGAAACACATTAGGAAACTCATTCATGATTAGAACTGACTGGAGTGTCGGGATATCAGAACAGGAATCCTTTACCCTAACCAAGTGATGGATTTACCAAGGTGATCATTTTCCCAGCCTTAAGGTATGAAATAAAACTATCCTTAGGTGCTAAAGGACTGCCCTTCCACTCTAAGAGTAGCTCTTTAGGAAAATGAAACCTGACGACTCTGGTTCTGTAGTTGATTGAAGCATAACAAGAATGTAGCCAGTCCATGCCAATAATAAGGTCAAAGTCGACCATGTCTATCTCTATTACATCAACTAAGGTAACTTTACCCAACACTAAAAATGGACAATTTCTATACACTCGACTAGCTCTAACTGACTTACTAATAAGGGTAGATATTGAAAACTGCTCGGAGAGGATTTCTAGACTAATATCGAACTGGACTGTAATGTAAGGAGTCATGAAGGAGGGTGTGGCTCCGGGATCTAACAAATCATAAACATCAATATGGAAAAGGCATAACATACTAGTAACCACATTAGGTGAGTTCTCTTGATCGTGTTTGGAAGCTAGAGCATAAAATAGATTTTGGTGGTGACCGCCATATGTACCTAAAGTAGCGCCTTGCTGAGCTGGGCGACCTGCCGGGGCTACCAATGTAGTATACTAGGCCTTTCCCTGTCCTGCTGACGGGCACTCTCTCAATCTATGATCCAACTGGCCACACCCAAAGCATCCCTCTTTGCCCATACGATACTCACCCGGATGATTCTTGCTACACTTAGGACATGCTGGAAAAGTGCGATTGCTAGAGACGTAGCTCTAGAACTAGGAGCCTGATGTCTTACCTCTCCCATTGGTTTGGAGGGTAGAGCACTGGCTGAGGAAGGTGCTAGAGGCCTTTGCTGCTATTGGGAGTGATTACCACTGATTAACCTCTGTTGGGAGCACTCAAACTGACAATTTCTGGCTCGTTTGCTCTCCCTCTCTATCTCCTTCAACTTTTCTGCCTCCATTTACTAGGCATGAATGATGAGACTAGAGCGATCTATATATTTAATGAGCATGTCGGTCCTACATTCCTTGAGTACCAAATGTGAGACTCCATTAATAAATTGAAGCATGCGAGCCCTCGACTCAACAACCATTTCTAGAGCATATCTTGATAGCTGAGAGAACTTCACTGCATATTCCTCTACTGACATGTTGTTCTGCTTCAAGTTCATAAACTCGATAGCGTTACTTTCCCTTAACTCCCGAGGAAAGAACTTATCCAAGAATGCTAAAATGAATTCATCCCATTCCACCAGATCCGCACCATTCTGCCATCCCTTCTTCCACTGTTTGTACTAAATCTGAATCACCCCTTTTAACTGGTAGGTAGCTAGATCATCATTCACTATAGAGGTAATACCCATGATTTTGGTGATCTTTTGAATCTTGTGCACGAACTCCTACGGGTCCTTTTCTACCTTAAACTTTTGAAAAGATGGGGGATTAATCTGTTTGAAATCTTGAACCCTGGCCCCAGCTGCTGACCCATTGGTGTTGGCTGGAACAACAACTTGTTGATTAGCCTGGTTAGTCATTGCATGTGCTAGCATCTGAATGGCAGCCCAAAATTCCGCACGGGACACCTGGTCGTCCTGAGGAGCTGCAGGAGCTAGTGGGGATGGCTGGTTAGCATTTCTGGTCCTTCTTCCATTTTCTTTTATGGGAGGCATTGTTATCTGAAAAGGGTAAAGAATGGGTTAGGAGGATGTATTAGAGTCTAAAACTCTACGCATGATAAGAATCATGAATAAAGGAAATTTTCCTAAAAGCACCTCATAGCCCCCTCCTCATAAGTGTTGCGCGCTTCACATCCATTAAAGGGACTCCACTTGATGCGACTTTCAGACATCCTAGGATATTTTAAATCTAAGGATTTGATACCAAGTTTTCCATGACTTGAGTCTGCACCCAGAATGCGACACGATACTTAGAGTCACAAGTGACCCCAAGCAAATCCGGGTAGAGCTTATTCTACTAAATCCAATTTGCTCAAATGATAATACAAGAGCGGAAGTGTAATACCTCGGAAGTGCCTAAGACTAAATGCACGATTTAAAAATGAAAAGTAGTAGAAATCTAGAAAATTTTCTCAGAACGGATCATCGCATGAGTCGTTGGAGGGACTAAAGACTCATTGGATGTGCTTGTGAAGAGATACTACAACTCTCTAATTGGGACTAACGGGTCTCAGGACGACCCATGAGATGTTACAATGATTCGTTGAAGGTAGTCGTGATGAGGTTAGTTCTGGATCAATGGGGAAGTAACGAGTCATGGTACGATCCATTGTTGGAAGCAACGGGCCATTGTAAAGACCCGTTAGAAACAATTCCCAATTAAGGCAGTGGTGACAACGACTGGCAGCAACAAGTTATTGGAGCTTGTAACGACTCATTCTGTCCAGTTGTGGTGGGGGATCTGAGACCTGATTCAGGGGTGTAACAACGAGGGGTGTGACGCACCGTTGGAGCCAGTAACGGTCCGTTGTGACACCTGTTGTCACTAGTAGAGAAATTTTTCCAGAAAATTCATTAAGGGTATTTTTATCATTCCTAAGCCCTAGGGTTCTAAACTGCATCCTTTTAAGCACAAAATAGAGTGTTTTAAGAGGGGTTATACCATTCTAAATCCATCATAATTCATGCATGCAATCTTAGGTGTTTTTGAGAGGTGATCAAGTCTAGTGTCTACAAGTTCTTCCTTAATTCTCTTTGGGCTATCAATGAAGTGTGACAATCAGATTCCTTTACGTATGGAAGGTTATGAATAGGTTAATTTTTCACACCCATGCTTAATTCCTCTTTAATTTATTAAAATCTATATGTTCATCATATGGGATTTTAACCCAATGCATGAAATTCCTGAGTTTCTACCATGGGTATGATCTAAGTATGTTACTATTATTTTATTATGATTCATGGGCAAGTTATACAATACTTTCAATTATAAATCATGTTTTGAAGTTTTATAAATTAAAATGCTCATCGATGAGAAGTTCATAAAAGTTGAGATTTATGATGTATGTTAAAGTATGATGAGATATTATGATGATAAGCATGTTTTCAAGTTACCCATGTCTATGATTATGTTTTTAAGTGAATCAAGTATTTTAAGTATGTTTATGTATTGGGTAAGACCATATGTTCAAGTATGATTTATGATTTCAAGTTAATTAGCTTACCACATGGTATTGGAGTCAAGACTCCCAATTATGTTTAGCTTGTGGTATGGTTTGAGCAAAGACTCTTTATGTATTATTTCAGATTTTATATGTAAATGATTATTCAGCTTCGTCACTAGATGATGGTCAGCTTCATTGAAAAACGATAGAGAGCATATGTATGTTTTTAGGAGTAGTGTCTAGCACCAAGTAGGCTAAGGGTCAGTCAACCCTATGCCTCAGAAATACGCGCCAACGTAGGTATGATCATATTATTTGGGACCTCCTTTGTGAGCTTTCCCCTACCCCAAGGGGCCTTCATCTTGATATCGATATTATGGTAGCGTCTTTAGCCCTGGCAAGGATTTAGACGGCTCTGCCCACTTGAGTGTGATAGTCGGGACCACATAAGCTCTATCGTGGTAATGTCGGTTGTATGACGAGTTTCCCATGGTTCCTCATGTTTTCAATTATGCATGTTTATAATTTATGATATATATATATGTGTGTGTGTATATGTTATAAAGCAGGTTTGACCTAATGTACAATTTTACTTACGATTATCAAATTTCAACATTGGGTTATTCGATTTAGTTATAATGTTCAATTATGTTCATACATGATTTCAGAAAATAGCATGAAAGCCCTACTCTCATATTCTTATCTTGATTTTGTTTTATATTATGCATGTTTTAGATGATTTTACTTATTTAAGCAGTTTTACTTACCTTGCATACTCGGTATATTCCACGTACTGACCGCGTAGTCTATGTTGTATCATTTTATGATACAGGCTCCAATCTTCAAACTGAGCACTGTCACTAGCCAGTTTCCAGAGTTAGCATCCAGTCCCTATTGGGGAATCCTCATATGTCAAGGGCCCCTCTTCTGTACGGTTATGTTTACTTATTTTCAGTTTTAGACTTAGAGAATTAGATGGGGTCTTGTCCGATCAACTCGTCACATCAAAGGCTTTTCAGATAATAGATTGTATTGAGCTTCAAACTCGTGTTGTATATTCAAATTTTTATGTTAGTTCGAATTTTGTCCATGTTTATTATGTTAAGTCTTCCGCTTTACTTGATTGAGCTAGACAGATGTTCATGCTATGGGTCAACTTGGAGTCTCTCGGGGCTCCTTGTCCCATGTCTTGATCCAGTACTATGTTCGGGTTGTGACAAACTTAGTATTGGAGAAATTGGGTTTGAAGGGTCTAGGGTGTTTGAAAGTTGCGTTAAGTAGAGTCCTTTTCATGGGTGTGAAGCACGACTCACTTATGAAGAAGAGGCTACTAGATGTTTGGGAAATGTTCCCTTTTTTCATGATCTATGTCGTGCGGTGAAATGTCTCTCTATACTTCTAACACATGCTATTTGCGATTGAAGAATCATTCCTCCCCGCAGATATAACGACAGACGAAATAGAAATGGAAATGACCACAAGTATGACAATGGAGACGGGCATCAGCAGGCCCCACAAATCCATGAGCACCATGCACCAGAGCCGATTGCCCATGCTGAATTCAGGGCAGCCATTCAGATGCTAGCACAAGCCTTGGCCGCCCAGGTCAGTCAGCAAGCGGTAGCACATGTTCCGCAGAATGGGAATGTGGCGCCAACATGAGTGAGAGATTTTCTAAGGATGAACACTCCATAGTTTCTTGGGTCAAAGGTGGATAAGGATCCACATGAGCTTATTGATGAGATTTGGCCTCATATCAGTTGAAGGGGGTCGCACACAGTTGGTTTAAATAGTGGAAGAATAGTAGGGCAGTCGGAGTAGGCCCTATTAGTTGGGATGAGTTTCATGTCACTTTCCTAGATTGGTTCTTCCCTCGTGAGATGAGGGAGCTAAAGGCGTCCCAGTTCGTGAATGTAAAACAAGGAAAGATGACAGTGTACGAATATTCCCTAGAGTTCACTTGTCTGTCCAAATATGCCATAGAGTTAGTGGTTGATCAGAGGGCGCAAGTGAGCAGGTTTGTTCATGGGGTGGCAGACTATCTAGACAATGGTTGCAAAACCGCCATGCTCCATTAGGATATGCATTTTCCTCGGATAGTTTTGTACACCCCACAGATGGAGGCAAAGCATCTAAGGGAGAGTGAGGCCAAGAGGTCTAGGACATATAGCTATAGGTTATCTAAGCTGAGACCAGGGGGTGGGCTCCGACAACAGTCTCACCAAAGATCTTCATCCCCAACATCTTCAACTATGAGTGTGCCATCCATACCTAGGCACGACCAGAGGGACGAGCATCAGGCTCTAGGGGTCATAGCAGCAAACCCATAGATTCCAGTATCCTAGTTTGCGATAGGTGTGGTCGGAGGCAAACAGGTCAGTGTTTACCGGGTATAGGTGCTTGCTTCCGTTGAGGGAAGGCCAGACATATGCTCAGAGATTGCCTAGCAGCTAGACAAGGCCATGATCGGGGATGAGGCCAGCTTCCAGTTCAGTAGCTCCACCAGCCCGCCCATCTCAGCAGGGCGCATCTATTAGCATAGGTGGCGGTCAGTGCCTGAACAGATTTTATGCCTTAGCATCACGCCAAGAGCAGGAGGTCTCCCCGGATGTAGTCACTTATATGTTATGAGTTTTCCATCTTGATTTATATACTTTGTTAGATCCAAGGGCTACCTTGACTTATATGACGCCCAATGTGGCTAGTAGTTTCGGAGTCAGTCCCCAAATCTTATCAGAACCCTTCTCAATATCTACTCCAACGGGTGATTCAGCTGTAGCTACACGAGTATATCGAAGTTGCCCAGTCACAGCCTTTCAGAAAGTCACCTTAGCAGATCTAGTAAAGCTATCCATGACCAATTTTGATGTTATCCTCGGCATGGATTGCCTATTTTCATGTTACGCCTCAATTAATTGTAGAACCCGAGCGGTAGAGTTCATATTTTTGGGTGAGCCAATCATAGAACGGAACGGTAGTTCAGTTATTCTTGTAGGTCATTTCATTTCCTATCTTAAGGCCAGAAAGTTGATCTCCAAGGGTTGCGTGTACCTTTAATTAGGGTTAAGGATGCCATGTCTGAGACCCTGACTATCCAGTTAGTCCTAGTTGTACATGAGTATCAAAAAGTCTTCCCAGAAGATCTACCAGGAATTCCTCCCGAGCGGGAGATTTATTTTTGTATTGGCCTTCTTCCCGCGCAACCTATATCTATTTCTCTTTATAGAATGGCTCCAGCCGAGCTAAAGGAGTTGAAGGAGCAGTTGAAAGACCATTTAGATAAGGGGTTCATCAGACTAAGCAAATCCCCATGGGGTGCACCAGTTCTCTTTGTCCGAAAGAAGGATGGTTCTCTTCGTATATGTATTGATTATTGACAATTAAACAAGGTCACCATCAAGAACAGGTATCCTCTCCCTAGGATTGATGATTTGTTTGACAAGCTTCAGGGTGCTAAGTGCTTTTCAAAGATAGATCTCAGGTCCGGATACCATAAGCTCAGGGTTCGGGAGAGTGACATCTCGAAAACAGCCTTCAAGATGCGGTATGATCGTTATGAGTTTGTAGTTATGTCTTTTGGACTAATGAATGCTCCTGCAGCTTTTATGGACTTGATGAACAGGGTGTTCAAGCCATACTTGGATATGTTCTTGATTGTGTTTATTGGTGACGACTAATATACTCTCGGAACAAAGAGGAGCATGCCGCTCATCTGAGGGTGGTTCTACAGACTCTCAAGGATCGCTAATTATATGCTAAATTCAGCAAGTGAAAGTTTTGTTTGAGCTTAGTGGAATTTATGGGCCATGTGGTATCAAGTGAGGGAATCAAGTTGGACTCTCAAAACATAGAAACAATGAAGAATTGGCCTAGACTGGTGAATCATTCAGACATCAAGAGTTTCTTGGGTTTAGTTGGGTACTATTGTAGAGCCATTGTCCAAATTGACCCAAAATAAAGTGAAGTTCCAATGGTTGGAGGCTTGTAAGAGGAGCTTTCAAGAGTTGAAGACCCGACTCACCTCAACACCGGTGTTAACCCTACCTGAGGGTAACGATGGGTTTGTGGTGTATTGTGATGCTTCTAGAATCATCCTTGGTTGTGTATTGATGCAGCATGGTAAAGTTATAGCATACGCTTGCAGGAAGCTAAAGGTTCATGAAAGGAATTACCCGACCCATGATCTTGAATTGGTGGTGGTGGAATTTGCATTAAAGATCTAGAGGCACTATTTGTACGGGGTCCCTGTTGATGTGTTTACGGATCACAAGATCCTACATTATGTGTTTACCTAGAAGGACCTAAATCTCCGCCAAAGGAGGTGGTTGAAGTTACTCAAGGATTAGGATATGAGTGTCCTTTATCACCCAGGTAAGGCCAATGTAGTAGCAGAAGCACTTAGTACAAACTCAATGGAGAGTGTGTCCCATGTAGATGAGGGGAGAAAGGAGCTAGTTCCGTATTTGCATCAACTTGCAATGTGGGGAATTCATTTGGTTGACTCGACTGATTGCAGTGTTATAGTTTATAACAGGTCAGAATCATCCTTGGTGAATGATGTAAAAGCCAAGATGAGGACCCTATTTTCGTAAAGTTAAAGGGAGCCATTCAGAATCAAAAGGTAGAGGTCTTCTCCAAAGAGAGAGATGGTGTGCTTTGATATCAAGGTAAATTATGTGTCCTAGACGTTGGTGATTCGAGATATCAGATATTGCATGAGGCTCATGATTCTAGATATTCGATACATCTAGGTGCCACCAAGATATACAGAGACCTACGAGAAGTCTATTGGTTGAATGGCATGAAGAAGGAAATCGAGAATTTGTATCTAAGTGTCCAAATTGTTAGCAAGTGAAGGTAGAGCATCAGAGATCGGGAGGTGTGCTTCAGGACATCCGCATCCCTACTTGGAAATAGGAGGAGATTAATATGGACTTCATCACAGTGTTTCCTCACACTCATTGACAGTATGACTCTATTTGGGTGGCCATTGACATGTTGTCCAAACCCGCTCATTTTCTACCAGTCAAGACCACTGATTTCGTAGAGGATTATGCAAAACTATACATCCGAGAGCTAGTTCAGTTGCATGGAGTGACTTTTTCCATTATATCAGACAGACGTACCCAATTTACCTCTTAGTTTTGGAGGTCGTTTCAAAAGGGACTTGGTCCTCAAGCCAATCTAAGTACCGCATTTCACTTGCAAATGGATGGTCAGGCGGAGCGAACTATTCAGACTCTTGAGGACATGTTGAGAGCTTGAGATTTTAACTTCAAGGGTAGTTGAGATGATGATCTTCCTCTCTTTGAGTTTGCATATAATAACAGCTATCATTCCAGCATTCATATGGCTCAGTTTGAGGCTCTCTATAGGCGGAGGTGCAGATAGCCTATTGCTTTATTTGAAGTCAGTGAAGCTGCAATGACAAGACCAGATTTAGTCCATGAGGCCATGGAGAAAGTTCAGCTTATACGGGGTAGGTTGAAAACACCTCAAAGTCGCCAAAAGTCCTATGCCGATGTGAGGAGGAGGGAACTTGAGTTGGAAGTTGATGATTGGGTGTTTCTGAAGGTGTCTCCATGAAGGGAGTGATGAGGTTCGGAAAGAAAGGAAAACTCAGTCCCCATTATGTTGTCCCATATCGGATTGTGAAACAGGTTGGCAAGGTAGCATATGAATTGGAGTTGCCCTCAAAATTAGCTTCAGTGCATCCAATTTTCGATGTATCACTCCTTAAGAAATGTTTGGGTGATCCATCTCTAGTTATTCTGGTGGACAGTATCGGTGTGAAAGACAACCTTTTTTATAAAGAAATACTGGATTTTCAGGTTCGAAGGCTAAGGAACATAGAAGTAGCTTCATTTAAAGTATTATAGAGGAATCAGTATGTTGAGGAGCTACATGGAAAGCTGAGGCAGATATGATGGCTAGATATCCACATCTATTCCCTACCGACTCAGTTTCATCTTGAGGTATTAGTTTTTCCTTAAAACTCTATTTAGTTTCATGTTCAATTTATGTGCCTCAATTTCTTTCATGTAAATGGATGTATGTATGATTCCTAGATTCAGTTCAGCTGGATAGATCAATTCAAAGTCATTCACTCCGTTAGTTTTCAGCATGTACACTCAGTATTTGAATATGGTGATTTCATTTCTCTGTTTTCTGTATGTTTTCCCGCATTCAAGGATGAATTTTCCCAAGAGAGAGATATTGTAATACCCCAAAAGTATCTATGATTAGACCAGGGATTTCAAAATGAAATGTAGCAGAAATCTGGAAAATTTTCTCAGAACAAATCATTGCACGAGTCGTTGGAGGGACTAAGGACTCGTGGATGTGCCCGTGAAGAGATACTGCAAGTCTGGAGTTGGGAGTGACAGGTCTCAGGATGACCTATGAGATGTTAAAGTGATTCGTTCAAGGTAGTCGTGGTGAGGTTAGTTCTGGATCAAGGGGGAAGTAACGAGTCATGGTACGACCTGTTGTTCGAAGCAACGGGCCATTGTCAGCACCCGTTGGAAAGAATTCCTGGTTAAGGCAGTGGTGACAACGACCGACAACAATGAGTTGTTGGAACTTGTAATGACTCGATCTGTTCAGTCGTGGTAGGGGATCTGGGACCTGATTCAGGGGTGTAACAACGAGGGCTGTGACGGACCATTGGAGCCAGTAACGGTCCATTGTGACACCTATTGTCACGGGCAGAGCAATTTTTCCAAGAAATTCATTAAGGGTATTTTCGCCATTCCTAAGACCTATGGTCCTCAACTACATCGTTTTAAGCACGAAATAGAGTGTTTATGATGGGTTATGCCATTCTAAACCTATCCTAATTCATGCATGCAAGCTTAGGGGTTTTTTAGAGGTGATCAAGTCTAATTTCTACAAGTTCTTCCTCCATTCTCTTTGGGCTATCAAGGAAGTGCGAGAATCAGATTCCTTCGGTATGTAAGGTTATGAATGGAGTGAATTTGTTCACATCCATTCCCAATCCCACTCTAATTCTTGAAAATCTATATGTTGATCCTATGGGGTTTTAACCCAATGCATGAATTTCTTGAGTTTCTACCGTGGGTATGATCTAAATATGTTACTATTATTGAATTATGATTCATGGGAAGTTTTACAATGTTTTTAATTATAAATCATGTTTTCAAGTATTATAAATTAAAATTCCCATCCATGAGAAGTTCATGAAAGTTGAGATTTATGATGTATGTTCAAGTACGATGAGATATTATGATGAAAAGCACATTTTCAAGTTACCCATGTTTATGATCATGTTTTCAAGTGAATCAAGTATTTTCAAGTATTTTTAAGTATTGGGAATCCCATATGTTTAAGTATGATTTATGATTTGAAGTTAATTAGCTTACCACATGGTATTGGAGTCAAAACTCCCAATTATGTCTAGCTTGTGGTATGGTTTGAGGCAAGGCTCCTCATTTATGATTTTATATTTTATTTATGCATGATTATTCATCTATGTCACTAGATGATGGTCAGCTTTGTTGAAAAATCATGAAGAGAATATGCATGTTGTTGGGAGTAGTGTCTAGCATCGGTAGGCTAAGGGTCAGTGAACCCTATGCCTCAGAAGTACGCGCCAACATAGGTATGTTCAGATTATTTGGGACCTCCTTTGCGAGCTTTCCCCTGCCCCAAGGGGCCTTCAACTTGATATTGATATCATGGTAGCATCTTTATCTTTGAAAAGGCTTTAGACGGCTTGCCCACTTGAGTGTGATAGTCGGGACCACGGAAGCCCTATCAAGGTAATGTCAGTTGTATGACGAGTCTACCATTATTCCTCATGATTTTAGTTCTAAATGTTTATCATTCATGATATATATATATATATGTGTGTGTGTGTGTGTGTGTGTGTGTGTGTGTGTGTTCTAAATTATGTTGACCCAATGTACAGTTTTACTTACGATTATCAAATTTCATCTTTGGGTCATTCAATTCTGTTATGATATTTAATTATGTTTAGATCACGATTTCATAAAATAGCATGCAAGACCTACTCTCAGACTCTTATCTTGATTTTGTTTTATATTATGCATCTTATAGGTGATTTTACTTATTTAAGCAGTTTTACTTACCTTTCATACTTGGTACATTCCACATATTGTCCGCATACTCTATGTTGTATTGTTTTATGATACAGGCTCCGATCTTTAGACTCAGCCCTGTCACTAGATATCTTTCAATGTTAGCATCCAGTCTCTATTGGTGAGTCCTCATCAATCGAGGGCCTCTCTTCTATACGATTATGTTTACTTTTTTCAGCTTCAGGCTTAGAGAGTTACCTGGGGTCTTGTCCCATCGAATCACACAATTAGAGACTTTTCAGACAATAGATTGTATTCATCTTCAAACTCGTGTTGTATATTCACATTGTTATGTTATTTTTGGATGTCCACCAGGTTTTTTATGTTAAGTCTTCTACTTTACTTGATTGAGCTAGATGGATGTTCATGTCATAGATCGATTTTGGGGTCTATCGGGGCTCCTTGTTCCGTGTCTCGATCTGGGCGTATGTTCGGGTTGTGACATGAAGCCGATAAATAATTAACTGCGATTGTATAAATGATAAACTCTAAAAATAGTATGAAGAAAATCTGAAAAAAAGAATCTAGCTGAAACTATAACTTTTGTCTGAAACAAACTGAACTACCTACTCTATTCGAAAGCCATCTAAAGAACTGATGAGTTTCTGGTACAAGCCCCCAGCTAAGTATAACTCTTGATCTAAACTAGAATAACCAATATGGAAGGTGAAACCACAGTGCTCAGAAGATAAGGACTCACCAAATCTGTACTACTGAGCTCAACCCCAAGAGAAGCTAACCACGTTGTTGCACCTAAGAACCTGAACCTATATCATAGAATGACATAGCATAAAAGTATGTGTTAATACTTTATATGTATTTAGTATGCGATAAGAAACTAAAATATGCATAATAATACTGAAAATCTATAAATTGTACTAATGGAACAAACAATGACCATAACTGGAAACATAACTTCTGAAAGCATCAGAATATCGGATTATACGGTAAGTACTAATAACTGTCTAAAGGTCATAAGCAGATACTAAAAGCTGATAGGCGGAACGGAATTGAAGTCCATGATTGTACTAGACTAAGTTGTATTGTGGGAGTGACTATAATTGATATATAACCATGTGAGCTAAACGTGGAGTTCAATGTGTACATCTCATTGGAGAAAGCCCAAATGTCACTTTCCAGGGTATAGTGACTAAGTTGGGTGAGGGGCCCATTCGGGCTAATGACCTATGGTGGCTATGTAGTTCTGGGAACCTGAGTGCGTTGAACCCTACGCCCTCTCGATGCTAAGTCCTACTCCTACTGGAAATCCTAATTATGTCTAACTAGACCGATAGCTAGAAATTGATTTCCTAAGACTAAAGTTAGAACTACTTATCTATAAGTGTTCTGAGTGTCTAAGGACCTGATCTCAACTATGTGCTAAGACTCGTCGGAGCTGATTTATCTGAAAGCATCATAACAGTCTAAAGAACAACTGATAAGTTGATAGCTTGTACTATCGAGTTTACTGAGTTTCTCAAGACTGAAAATAATCAAACTGATCAGCTAATATTTTTATAGAATACTATGTATACAGAGTATTGACTGAGACTCCGAGACTGAATATACCAAAAGGCTAACTTCTATTCATATATTTGTACTAATATTCGTATTTTGACAGAAATTATCCTAGCAAAGTAATATTCATATCTTTACTCTAAATCATGAAAATCACGTTCAAAATCATGTTAAAGATTAGGACTAAAATACATAATGTATGAAAGATACCAAAGCTTGAATTACAGCTGGGAGTAATCTGATGAAAAAACATCAAGAATTCTAACAACGAAGGAATTCATAATTTGTCTGAAGAACAACCTTAGTTTTGATATTCTATACCATGGGAATTAATAGGATTGCTGTAAGAATTTAGGGACACAAGGGTTAAAGAAATTCCCTTGTTGGAATTTAATATATCAATAATAGAATCCTTGAGAAAATCCATGAGAAATCTGAGGAGGAAAGGAAACCATCGTTCTTTCTCTTCACTTCCTAACTGAGTTTCTACGTGTTGACTTTAAGGGGAAGGTGAAAAATAAGAGGAAACATTCGATCAACTCCCTAAATCCCCTTCAAAATGCACCGCCAAATGATGTAGTTTACAAATTAAAATAACGAGATGTTCCAAAAATACCGCTGAGAAAATGCCTGGAAAACCAGCTGTTGGGATCCAACGGGTCACAAATGAGTTGTTGCTGGTGATCACAACTCGTTGGGACCCGTCATTGGTTCTGGGCTTTCAAACTTTTGGTTCCGGGCTTGACCAACGGATGGAAACAATGAATCTTTAGATGAGACAATGAGTCATTGGTTCACTGGAAGAATTTTGGACAATTTTTCTAAACTCCACCTAACGACTAACAAGATGAGTCGCTACACCTTCTAACGACTAGTTAAGCAGACTCGTTGTCACCATAGGATATTTTCCATCCCAGACAACGACTCCCTTGATGAGTCGTAAAGTGGCACCAAGACTCATCCCCCAACTCGTTAAGTTCCCAGGAGATCCCCGCTTTTTTCGAATTGATGCACACTCGATGGGTCACTTAATGACTCATCGGGTCACTCCACGACTCGTTCTGTGACCTGGTGCAACTTTTCATAATTTCTTCATTTTAGTTCTTAGATCTTGTTTTAGAGACTTTCGGGGTGTTACATATATAAAATTATATTACATTATCATCTCAATATCTTATAAATAATTGTGTTGTTACATTGTTATCTTTGGTGTTTTGAACTCATTCCATGTTTTATGTGAGTAAAAAATGCGTAGGATGAACACGATTGGAATAATGAGATTTTGGTTTGATTTAAAGAGAAAGAATGAATATTGGATTATATTCAGGCTCATATGAGTTGCTCTCCTCATGAGGAAAATAGATGAGACAAGAAACAAGAGAAATTTTGGTGCTGGTAAGACTCGTCTATGATTCTCGCGAAGTGATAGCTTAGACGAGCCAACCAAAATTATTGCAATGTATTGTAACTACCTTCTTTGATTTTCTATTTTTAGGCGTGATCTATCTCTATGCTTTTCATAGTCAAGATGTGCCCGTGGGATGCATCCTAGATCAATAAATACCCTAAAAAATATTATTGGAGGGGAAAACATTATTTTGGAGGCAAGAACACGTAAGTAATAAAGAGACGAAAATTCGACTTCGAGTTTCACTTTTTTTCATTCTTTTACTTTTTTATTGTGGAATTTTATGCTATATTTTTAAACAATATTATGAGTAAATATATTTTTTATCTAGGATTTTATTGGAACCTTTTGTTGGATGAATTCTTATTAGGTTTTAATATATTATATCCCTTTGAATTTTCTTTACTGGTTCAACTATGTGTTTATTTTAATGTCCTAAATGACTGTTGATTAACTATGCCTATTTCTTATGAATTAATTGATAACGAATGCATATTCAGATTATTATTGAACATCTTTCCTTATATNTGAGAGATCAATACCACAGGTCTAAATACGGGTTTTGAGATAATAATGATTTGATTTGGTCATAGTGATCAGTAAGAAATTTCTAGGTAGAGTAATTTGAAAGGATACACCTAGTAAATTATCATGATTTTCGAGGTAAGTATGTGTACTTAGTACCAATAGAGAATATATGGGAGATATTATAGCTAATGTAGAAAGAAGAAATCTTACAATTGGGGAAATCATAACTCTAGGTCTCTTTATTTTTGAAGTAACTCATTCTCTTTTACTTCATAATTGTTAGTTAACTAGTTAAAAGAGAAATATTAATCTATAAAAGCAAATAATCGTTCAAACTTATTTTCTTAGTGATATTGAAAAAGTATAGCTAACATTAGTTCTTTAGGGATTTGACTTTGGACTTTTAGATCGGAGTATATTTGCAGTGACCACTTATTTTTTTAAGGATTATTTAATGTCTGATCAAATTCTGGCTCCATTGCAGGAAAACTCATGATTTAGTTGTAGTTGTAAATATTGCTAGGTTTTAAGTTTAGTGTTTTTTTTCTTTTTTTATCTTAGTTGTTGATTTAAGAAACGTGACATCTTTAATTTTGTGAATTTGTGTATTGATCATACTACTTTTGATCATCATTAT
>JACEIK010000239.1:398943-413325 GCA_018107945.1 Datura stramonium | reverse complement strand
CATTCTTTTCTAAATATTTATTAATGGTAAGAGGGTAAAAGTATATTTTACTTTCTAGAATGGAGTAGTTTTCTTAAAAAATATATTCAGACTAAAAATACCACTTATTTTAAAACATAGAGAATACTAACTTTTGGTTCCATCATCTCTTTTGGGCTTCGTTTAAATTATTTGTGAAGCCTATAATGCTTTTATGTTCATAGATATTGGTCCATATTTGGATAATGATATCCTAGTCCATTAGAGTATAACCCATGTTGAGCAGCCACTGTCCGGAGGAAGTTCACCGGTTCAAAAACATATTTGAATTATCTTTTTTCGCAAGTTTCATATTTCAATTATTTATTATTTTATTTATTTAATTAGACAATCTCTTTATAGTAAAATACACTTTGATGTAGTTGACCTACATGCACTTGTTATCGAGTAGGAATAACATTTGATCAACTCAATATGAAGGTGTGTAATTTAAATAGGTAAAAAAAATACTAGATAGTTAAAATATAAAATTTGCGAAAAAATAATAATTTGTGTATCTTTTAATCATTCAACCCTATTATTAAACAAATTGTAACACCTAACCCTCACTATTAAAATTTGTTTAATCTTATGCCCAACATTCTATGTTCTGATATAAGTTTATTTACGTCTAATCCTTACTTGCATCCATCTGAGGCATATGATTGAAATCCTAAGTAGTAATAAGTATTTAAGATTTATTTGGTGGAGTGTATAAGAATAGTGTTGAATAATATATACTAATTATGTTGGCTATAGTGTGATGACCCGTTCATCGTTATAGCACCTTGACGACATAAACGTGGAAAAATTTAAATTTTTTGCGAGTCTGGGTTATGTCCTCAGATTAAGTGATTATTTGATTGAAAATTTAGAATGAGCTAAGTTAAAATTAGGTGGTCCCATGTGTAGAGCCGCCACGACGGACTGATTCCGCTNGTCCTGGGTGTGAATGCTGCTGCTAGAAGTGACCATGATGATTGAAAATTTAGAATGAGCTAAGTTAAAATTAGGTGGTCCCATGTGTAGAGCCGCCACGACGGACTGATTCCGCTATAACAGGATCGCTGCAGCGGAAGATCCCTCCTTATAGCAGGCGACGCGGATCATAATTCCGTAATTCTATTCAGGTTTGAATTTAAAAACCTATTTCCATAAAGTTTGGTAAAAAAATTTCAAAAACAAAAGTTGGGATTTCTAACAAGGAAAGAAAGTTAGGAAGCTAGAGCGGGAAAGGACTTCACCATCCGCCATGACAATTTCATACAAGAACCTAGAACTCAAGGCAAGCATGCAACCCGTGATTTTCTTAATGGTAGCTTAGTGCCCAGGTAAGTTATGGCTTACCTTCTTGTTAGACTTTGATTAGCGATTCATATATGTGTGTATGCTTGATGTGTGGTTGATAAGTAAAACAGAAGTTATCATGCTAATCACAATCAGTAAGATTATAGTAGTAATTAGAAAGAGAGGGAAGTAATCGAGAAAAGGATAGAAGGAAGAGATGGAGTTAGCGTATTATGCAATCACGTAGGTACGAATAGGCTTGAACCTAGACTGTTAGATTTCTGTTTTAGGTGGAAGGTCTTAAAGGCTACTTCTAAGATATGCTCCCGAATAAGGTGATTAGAGTATGGTCATGGGTGTAGGCGTTCGACGGTTCAAGCGTTCATGTTGATCGATGAGTTAATATTTCACTTGTGATGGTCTACGTGTCTATAATTATTGTATTACGTGTTGAATTGATTGTTGCTCCATGTGAAAGAGGGGTAAATTGACAGTAGAGTTAGGTTAATATGTGTCTATTGAGTAGATGAGCTGACTGCGAAAACCGCTATAAGAAAAACCTAAGGGGGAAAGCTTTATCGAAATACTGCTTACACAGTACTGAGTACTATACCCATCATAGCGAGACAGTAGCTGCGGCAGTAATGTCGCAACAACAAAGCCTAATCCAGCGAGCAGGCCAACTTATACCACGCTTTGAATAATTATGGGAAGAGGGTGACGCAACGAATAGTTGTTTTTATGAATTGGTCTTAGGACAATGATTGTGTTAGAATTTGTATTGATTAATTCTTGTTGTTGACTGTATTTTGTTAAGTGAATTGAACTGTGATTTACCATTCCTAAACAATAGGTGGAGTCTGTGGTAACCGATTGAGAGAATGAGGAAACATGTTGAGAGAGAAGAATGAGACATACTTATTTTGATATAAGAGATCCGTGTCCAAGGTGAGCGTTTGGACGAGTGAATTAGTATGATTGAGCATGTATGTGAGAACTTGAATATGAGTCGTTCGTGCCCGTGGTGAGCATCCGGGCATGCAGTACAGAATGAGTATACATACAGGTATGGCTCATGTTCATACGGCTGGATGTACGGATATGAGTAAACAGACAGGTATGATGAGATGTTCATACGACTGGGTGTACAGTATATAAATTTCTAGAGCCCCTTGCAGGTCATGACTGGAAGGGCAGAAATAAGACCCTATGACATATGTGTATATGTATGTATATAAGTGATATACTATAAATATACAGATGTGATACATGATATACCGATGCGATTTGGACAGGACGTGAGAGACACAGAGGTGAGAAAATATATGATGATATGATACAAGTATAGCATTGCATGATGCAGAAATTGATTTTGAATTGTACAGTGTAGAATTGTGGGGTGCGGGTGTATACCTATGCCCGTATTTTTAGAGAACGTAACTCCAATTGTATGATTTGATGTTTTTCTTGTTGAGTACTTGAGTTTATTTCTGGACATTTGTGGTTAAATGTTGTTTGACATAGTCCCCTTGATTGTGAGATAATTTTCGATTCGGCAGGGTCTAAATAGATTAGTTAAGCTATCTGTGGGTTATTAGTGCGAGTATAGGGTCGTTCCCCTAAGGAATGTGGAGTTGGGAGTTGTAAAAGATAATAACTGACTTAACAATTGTAGTGACTAACTATGTGAAAGTCAGTATAGGCATAATATTAGAAAGTGGTTAAATGAGTAGGAAAAGAATTGAAAAGAGTTAGTTAATTATGTTGAGTCAATAAGTGAATCTTGGATAATTGGAACGGACTTAGTTAATAGTAATTGGTGTATGAATGAATAAGGTATTTTCATAGGGTGTAAATGGTGTATTGAAAAATAGAAAGGCCAGAGAAACCGAGCTACTGCCTAAATAGGGCATTACTGCAGCGAACTAATTTTCGCTATTGCGAGACTGCTATAGAGGGCAAGTGTCTACTCTAGTGAGATAAGAAAACAAAATAGAGGTTTGTGATTTATGTCTAGGGTCCTGAGAGAAGGGGATATACATGTTGATTAAGTTATATGAATTAGTGAGCTGATTGATGAATTTGATAGAATATATTATAAGTCGGAATGGTGTTAGAATTGGTTAATCGATTGCATATTGATTATATACCGTTGTGTGAACTAATTCTAGTCAGTCGATGATGCCTACTAATACGTGTGGTGTGCTGATACTACCTTGCTACACCTTTTTGGGTGTAGGTTGTGGCAGGTTTGAAGTTTCATGTTTAGCGAGGCGATACTCAGCATCAGCTTCTGTATCTCATTCACCGGCGAAGTTGTGTCTTTATTTGTCAGTATTTCATATAGAGCTCTTGTACCCGTTTAGACTAGATATTGAGAAGTCAAGGTTTTGAGGAAGCACTTTATTGATATTTCCAAGAAAATATTGATTTGTGCAAGTTAAAAAGAATTGTAAATATTTTATTTTGTTGTTTTAAAAAGGGTTCTCCTATCAAGTTAGAGCCAATGTAGGTGCCTACACGACTCGCCCATTTGGGTCCTGTCAAGTTGGCATTAGAGCAACTAGGTTATCGGTCTCACAAGTACAATACCAATGTCAAATAAACTCCTACGGATTAGTGTGTAGACACCCATATCTAATCTTCGGGAAGCTATAAGGCATCTAGAAAGTATTCACTTTATTCTTTCCTATCGTGCCATCCGAGCGTGTCGAGTGCCTTGGTTGAGTCCAATTGGTATCTGGAGGATCCCAATTGGTATCTCGATGGGCTTAATTAGTATCTGATGATGTGAATTATAGAGGAAATGAGATAAACTAGTGGGTGAAGTTGAGTTAAGTTGACAGAAAGGACGAAAGTCCCTACAGGTAATTTGTTTAGTGAGGTTTGCTACAACGAGGTGTGTCTCACTGCAGCGGACTCGCTAACGTGAGAATGAATCCCCGTGGTAGTTTCATTGCAAGCGGAAGGTCAATCTCTGCAGCGGATGACTGCCAGGTAGATTCCAGAAACCCCTGATTTAGAAGGCAACAACAGATACGTTGGTTATGACATAAACAAGCAATGCGAATACATGCAAACGACGACAGAATATAATAGAAAGGGGCCAAATAGGGCCATTATCATTCCGATTCCAAAGGGGCACCTTATAGCAAACAAGAATTAAAACAAGTATCCAAAAACAGGAAAAGAAAAGTGAAATTGTCTTATAAGCCCTTAAAGGGGCCCACCTAAATCATTTAATAAAATAAGAAAGTATAAGAGGGGGAAATACCATGGCCAGGGCTAACTGGAGGCCTCATTGCTTCCATTGCTGAGATCACTGTCCACCTCATCCTCAAACTAGCTAATGAAGGAGAATTCTAGCAAGTTCACTTTGGTCACTTGGGGTGTGCAGGATCCGGGGGAGAGGGACTTCAGGATCTTCTTGATCCTCTTCCACATGCAGATGAAGAGCTTGTCCTAAGAGCGTCACTTCCTTCTCTCTCTCTCTCTCTCCAAGTCCTTTTGGAGCTCCACGTGGGTCTAAGCTAAAGAGGCAATTGCCCCTGCACCGCCTCTAGATTCGCTGCAGCTGCGCTAGATGGCCTACTGCCTGAAGGAGGTCCAGGCAGTCCTCCTAACAACTCGCGCATGGCAGCCATCTCCGATTCCGCTCAAAGGGATCCACCAGCCTGGAAGTCATGGCCCCACCATCTCCATTGCTGGAAGCAGTCTTTCTCTTCTTTCTACCCCTCCAGTTGTATCCTTTACCCTTAAAGGATCTAAAGGCACGTCACAAGCCACAGTGACATCCCTGGCCTCCCGGTGCACCTTGGCCTATTTGCAAAGTAGGATAATGAGAGAGGAAAAAGGCAGACCAATGATGGCCTTGAATTTAAAGTAGCTCCACTTCTCTAGAATCTGCCATCCCACATTCACCTGCACCCCGCATAGAATACAGGCCACAACTAGTGCGCAGGTATAGGTCGCGTCGATGACATTGGTGGACGGGTTGATCCTCCGGGAACACCAAATTTAGCCACCTCCTAGACTCTACCATAAAGTGCCAATTCGGGTGATATCCCAATTAGGCGAGGCCCTGTGCTCCTCCAGCACTGAGGTGTCCACCAGCTACTGCCCGTTCCCATCTATTTCCTCAGCCCTCAGCTCATCCTCTAGAGGATTTGGCAGACCCAAAGCCTCATTAATGGCAGTTGCAGTCAACGAAATTTGCCTCCCTCAAACATAGGCGATTGGCTCCGAGCGGTTCCAGACCATGATAGGTAGGTTGGCGTAGAACTCCCTTATCTAAGCCTTATTGACTTTGCAAGGCTCCTTAACCAGAGGTCCCCACTACAACTCCTAGAGGCGAGCATAAAACTATGGTGCCTTCTCCGCCACTTCCTGCATAATAAAACCTCGCTCGTGTATCAACCCTTTGGCTGCCTGCTTATTGTGTCAGAATTGACATTGGTCAGTCATGAACCGGATATAGTCAGAAGTATGACTGCTGCCATTGCTACAAGACATAGTGATAAGACCTGTAGTAAGCAAATGCGTTAGGAAGTGATCAAAATAAATAAGAGAAGGAAACTTGGGAGCAAAAAAATAGAAAGTAGGGAAGGGCTCACTGCCTAAAAGGACCGCTGCAGCGAACGAAGTTTTGTTATAGCGAGTCCGCAATAGCGAAGAAAAACGGCTATGATGGTTCTGCTACAGTGGTCAAGGCCCCCTGCAATGGATATCAGCTTCCCCAGCAGACCTCCGACCCCGACAATGAAGGTTAGGATTTCAACTCCTATTTTTCTCCAATTTGAGAACAGATCGGGCAAGGGATAGACTTACCATGCCCTACTAACCATTTTCCACCCCAATAATGTTCAAATCTGAGCCCAAAAGGCTCGAGAAAGCCGAACCATCACCTTAAGCAAAACCCCACCATTTTCAAGCCAACAATTACATGGGATCATCCAGAAACACGCAGAGAATGGTAGGAAACACTTGTAGACGTAATGCAAGTAGCATGCTTCAAAAATCTAGTCTATGACTCAAATAAAAGAAACCTATCCTCACCACCCTAATAACCACCCAAAAACAATGTATGTAGGCATGATATCACAATTATTTAATAGTAAATGAAGCAAGAAAGTCATAAAAAGGAGGATTACCTGAGAATTGAGCAAGAACCGCCAGGGAGTTGAGAGGATTTTCCAAGAAATTTTGAATGCAATAGTGAAAATAAGCCAGAAACCGTCATCTGGCCATTTAAATTGAGTTTAAATCCGTTGCAGCGGACAAATTTTCACTGCAAGGGAACATCAACCGCTGCAGCAGACAGGCTTGAACAATGATGCTTCAACTTCCCCTGGGGGCTCACCTCATTTTATGACCTCGATAAAGGAATTTCTATGAAATATGATGGCGACAAGAGGTGTATAGGCCTCAAATAGATGCTATAAGTCCCAAGAAGGAAGGTTAGGCGGATTGTGCCAACACAAAGCTAGCAAGTAGGGGTAAAAGTGCGTGGAGAATTTCTTCCAGCAATAATATAAGGGGAAACAAAATGATGAAAAATATTTTGGCACCACGCAATATGTCATAGGACCTTGAAATAAAGGTCTAGTAGAAATATCGATTTAAAAATCTAGGAGTAATATTGGTGAGACCACAGTGTCGATTGGGAGCACCGAAACTATGACCTTATGTCAGGGTAAACATGGGATAACAGAAAACCCTAGCCTATTTTATGGGGTCGTTTAGGGATGAACAGATTTTTAATTGGTATCTGATGTAATGACCCATCCGATAGTTATAACACCTTGACGACATAAATGTGAAAAAATGTAAAAATTTTGCGAGTCTGGGTTATGCTCTCGGATTAAGTGATTATGTGATTGATAATTTAAAATGAGCTAAGTTGAAATTAGATGGGCCCAGGCGTATGACCATCGTGGCGGAATGATTCCGCTGCAGTAGAAGACCCCTCATTGCAGTGGGTGACGTGGACAAGAACTCCATAATTTTGTCTAGTTTTAAATTTAAAAACCTATTTCCATAAGGTTTGGTGAATAAAAATGTTCAAAACAAAAGTTGAGATTTCTAACAAGAAAAGAAAATAAGGAAGCTAGAGAGGGCAAGGACTTCATTATACAAGAACCCAAAATGGTAGCTTGGCGCCCAGGTAGCCTATGACTTACCTTCATATTAGACTTTGATTAGTGATTCGTATAAGTGTGCGTGGTTGATGTGTCGTCGATAAGTAAAAATAAGTTATCATGCTAATCACAATTAGTCAAATTATAGTAGTAATTAGTAAGAGAGGGAAGTAATTAGGAAAAAGATAGAAGGAAGAGATGAAGTTAGCATATTATGCTATCATGTGGGTACGAATAGGCTTAAACCTAGAATATTAGGTTATTGTTTTAGGTGAAAGGTCTTAAAGGGATATCTCTAAGGTATGCTCTCGAATAAGGTGATTAAAGTATAGTCATGGGTGTAGATGTTCAGATGGTCCATGCATTCATATTGATCGATGAGTTAATAGTTCACTTGCGATGGTCTACATGTCTATAATTCTTGTATTACATGTTAAATTAATTCTTGCTCTATATGAAACAGGGTTAAATTGACAGTACAATTTTGTTAATATGCGTTTGTTGAGTAGATAAGCTGACTGCAAAAACAGCTATAAGGGAAATCGAAGGGGGAAAAGCTTGTTCGAAATACTGCTTACATAGTATAGCTGCAGCGGCACTATACCACTGTAGAGAGACCATTGTTGCGGCAGTAACCCAGCAGCAATGAGGCCTAATCCATCAAGTAGGCTAGCTTACCCCGCACTTTGAATAATTTTGGGAAGAGGGTGACGCAAAGAATAGTTGTTTTCATGAACTGGTCTTCAGACAATAACTGTGTTAGAATTTGTATTGATTAATTCTCGTTGTTGAATGTATTAGGTTCAGTGAATTGAACTGTAATTTACCGTTCCTAAACTATGGATGGAGTCCGTGGTAACTGATTGAGGGAATGAGGAAACGTGTTGAGATAGAAGAGTGAGACATCCTTATTCTGATATGAGAGGCTCGTGTCCGAGGTGAGCATCCGGACGAGCAGATTAGTACGATCGAGCATGTGTATGAGCACTTGGATATGAGTGACTAATGTCCGAAGTGAACATCTGGGCGAGCAGTATGGAATGAGTACATAGACATGTATGGATCATGTTCAAATGGCTGGGTGTATATATATGAGTACACAGACAGGGATGATGAGATGCTCATGCGGATGGGTGTACAACAAATGAATTTCTAAAGTCCCCTGCACATCATGACTGTAAGGGCAGAAATAAGACCCTTTGGCATATGTGTACAAGTATATATATGAGTGATAGGCTACAAATATACAGATGTGACACGTGATATACTGATGCGATTCAGACAGGATGTGAGATAATATATGATGATATGATACAGGTATAGCACTACATGATGCAAAAATTGATATTGAATTATACAGTGTGGAATTATGGGGTGCAGGTATATGTCTGTGCCCATATTTTTGGAGAATGTAACTCCAGTTGTATGATTTGATGTTTTTTTGTTGAATACTTGAGTTTATTTCTTGACGTTTGTGGTTAAATGTTGTTTGATGTGGTCCCCGTGAATTGTGAGGGAATGCCTAATTGAGCAAGGTCTAAAATAGATTAGTTAAGCTACCTATGGGTTATTAATGCGGGTATAGGGTAGTTTCCCTAAGGGATGTGGAGTTGGGAGTTGTAGAAGGTAACATGACTGACTTAACGATTCTAGTGACTAACTATGCGAAAGCTAGTATAGGCATAATATTGGAGGGTGGCTAAATAGTAGGAAAATAATTTTAAAATGTTAGTTAATTATGTTGAGTCAATAAGTTAATCTTGGATAACTGGAACGGACTTAGTTAATAGTAATTGATGTATGAATGAATAAGGTGTTTTCATAGGGTTTAAATGGTGTTTTGTAAAAGAGAAAGGCCAGAGAAATCGAGCTACTGCCTAAATAGGGCATTGGTGCAATGAACTAATTTCCGTTGCTGCGAGATCGCTGTAGCGGGCAAGTGCCCGCTACAGCGAGGTAAGAAAACAAAATAAAGGTTTGTGGTTTATGGCTAGGGTCCTGAGGGAAGGGGATATGCATGTTGATTAAGTTATATGAATTGGTGAACTGATTGATGAATTTGATAGAATATAATTATAAGTCGGAATAGTGTTAGAATTGATTAATCAATTGCATGTTGATTATATAATATTGCGTAAACTAATCCTAGTCTGTTGATGATGCCACCAGTACGTGTGGTGTGCTGATACTATCTTGCTACACCTTTTTAGGTGTAGGTTGTGGTAGGTTTCAAGTTTCATGATTTGCGAGGCGATACTCAGCATCAGCTCCCGCATCTCATTCGCTGGCGAAACTGTGTCTTTATTTTTCAGTATTTTATATAGAACTCTTGTACCTGTCTAGACTAGATCTTGGGAGAGTCAAGATTTTGGGAGAACACTTTATTGATATTTCCAAAACAATGTTGATTTGTGCAAGTTAATGAGAACTATAAATATTTTATTTCGTTATTTTCAAAAGGGGTTCTCCTATCGAGTTAGAGTCTTTGTAGATACCCGCACAACTCACCTATTTGGGTCATGTCATATAGTAATAATGGTATTAATTGTGCTAAGGTTATTTTTTATGCATTGTTTGATTTGGTATATTAAAAATAATATGTATCACATAATTTCTAAAAAAATATTTATTTATAAAAAATACGCTCCACAAATACGGTGGTGGAAATGATATAGAAAAGATTTTGAGGGGCAATTATATGTTTACCCATGCTAATGCATGCACTAAAAATCCTTATATTGCTAATACATAATTTATCATATATTAATTATACATAACATAATACCTAATAGAATGTATAACTAATGCTAGATTGAAAAAGTGTATCAAACAAGATACTAATATGACATAAAACTAATACATAAAGTTTTTTCTAACCTAAACATTAGAGCAACCATGATATCATACCCATAAAAGCGCCATTCCATTCTCGACAATTAGTGACAAACACAAATCTACATGTTAGCTTGGAGTATATGTGTACAATTTGAGAATCTGTGCATTGGAGAATAACAAATTTTTCACTCTTCTTCAAATTACATCCAAGAAGATAGTGGTACAAATAACAGTCCTGTTGCATTACTTGTTTATGCATGCTTTTTCAATGCAGTTGCATTTTTAAATTATCCAAGAAAATTTATGAATGAGGCACATTTGACAATTTAGGTTAAATCTTGATACAATATATATCTAACTGAGATATATAATGGAGACATATAAATAACAATAAATTCTTAAGGAAAATACTTATGAATTGATAGACACTTTGGAGCATAGTTCTATCACTAAATGGCAAGTCCAACATATAGAAACACAAAAAAAACTTCATAATTTTTATATTCAGGTTTGTAAAATTACTCCCTTCTACAAATTGCATTCCTTGGATGTGTGTTCATGCACACTACCTTGGAGAAACAACACCTCTAAATTATTTCAAAATTTAGGAATTGACATAAATCATGTCTAAAGAAGAAACTTAAGAAAACCTCATGGAGTTCATTCAAACCCACTAATTAGGAGCCACGCACTCCAAAGATGGTTAAACAATATTTTTTGTAGAAATGTCTGGATTCTCTTATTTCTTTTGTGGCTATCTCTTCATTTCTCCGCTATATATCGTTGAATGTAAGTCATATCAAAGACGACCTGAATTTTAACACGAAGAGGACAATCAAAATTTTATAGAAGACATGATCCTACACAACCTTATCCCCATATGGAACATCCCACAATCCTCTAAAAGGCTGCTAACAAGCCTATTCAGTTTAATATATGAATATTCCTAATAAATGATTCTGTTAGAAGTGCAGAAATTAAAAAAATTTAGCCTTCATGAAAACACAAATAGTTCCAATAAAGAAAATCAGTTCAACTGGTGTAGTTTATTCTAGACTTTTGATGTCAAATATTCGAGTACTTATCAACACATTCACATCACAATCAATTGCAAAAATAAAATAATATATAGTAGATTATATAATAGAACTTTTTCAAAGAAAAATTTAAAAGTTTCGTGAGATATGATTAAATATACCTTCAAGACAGGATAGGACCGTGACCGGCGCTAAGGGATAGAATCCCAAAGCAAGCCTTATTAAAATTCTACAGAAAATCGGATAGAGCTTTCTTTATTTTTGGGCCTATCCAAAAATTTATCTATCTCAAAAATCAATAACACATCAATCCATATCGCCAAATAGTCCATACTATTTATCAACAGTCTATTCAAAATACAATAATACTAAATCCATCTCCAAATACTGAAACAAGTCTAATACTAGTGTCACGCCCCACCTTGGGAGGCATGACTAGTACCTGGTGCCCTACTAGGACCTGAACTGTTGAGCTGGCTGAGCCTAAGCACCTTTGGTGCAGGGCTGACTCTAACTCTAAAATTAAGAAAACAATGGGCTATATAGCGATTGTAAATACAACCCCCGGCCAACAAGGCATATAGCCACTTGTGAAAATAAACAGCTAACCAAAGACAAACAATCATAGGGAGTCCTATGCGGGCCGACAAGGCCACCATAATATCTAGTTACAACTGAAAAGTAAAATCAGATGCTAAACTGAACTATGGCCGACAAGGCCGCTAATCAACAGCTAAACAAGGCCCCACACGGCCAACATACATAATCTAAAATACATATGGGCCCCACACGGCCGATATCATCTAACCACAGGGAAGTAATAAAATCTGCAAGCCTCTAGGAGTAATAAGATGGTCGGGACAGAGCCTCGACCTACCCATACTGTACAAACAAAAGAAGTAAACCTCTATCACACAAGCTCTGGAAGAAGGGAGCTGACGACTCTATATGGTTGACTGGAACTACGAGGGACCTGCTCCTTGTCTATTTGCACCTGCAGGCAAGTAATGCAGCACCCCAGAAGAGGGCGTCAGTACCACAAGTACTGAATATGTAAGGCAATAACTTTAAATGACTGAAAGTAAGAAATAGAACTGACAATGACTAAAGTAAAGAAAACAGATTGAAGATGACTGAAGTAGTGAAATCAGGGCTAAACATAACTGTAATAAGGAGGGTAGGGTTCATACCTGACAAGCGAGGCGTCTTACTGTCTAACTATCAGTAACTAAAGCAAACATAAACCTTACCTGGCCCCCATAAGCCGGAAAGTACAATCAGCACAAAATAACCCACCTGGGCCCCCATTAGCCCTAGTGAGTACACCTCAATCTATATACCCCTGTCCAGGTCATACTGAGTCAACTACCATCTATAAATGTCCTGTCGATCCCCTGGGTCTGCAACAGGGCCCGCTCAGCCCTGACTGTAGCTATATTTGAGTCCGGAGGACTCCTGATATCTATACCTTGATCGTAAACGCTCGACGGGGGTGTGTATAAGGCCAACCACAGAATATGAGGATCTGGATCCTCATATTCATCCCTTGCGGATGGCATGCCGCTCCGTAGAGTGACGTATCCTCGCCCCTGGCGGGCAGTGACACAACCATTAACCCTGGGGTGGTCACGGAAGCTATACAGGTGTAATCCAGCCCAAAACAATACAAATTACGAGCCTCAACTAACAACAAAAACTAGACATGATAACATACTCCTAACTTGCTTTACTGGGATTCATACTGGACTATTATGCTGAAGAAACTAACTTGCCGAAAGAAAATGCCTTAACATACCTTGTTCGTTGTTTACCGTTTAACTGGCGAGTTTCGTCTCGTGTTCAACTGCCCTTCTCGACTGTAATCATATTAACGGAATAATAGGGCTACTTTATTACTATATTCGAATAAAATGATAACTTACATATATATATATATACTGACTATACTTCAACTTATCGAAAGACGATTAAAAACTCGTAATTTCTCGAGAATCTAGAAGGGAGAACTACTTACTTTAGGAACGTTATCGTATTGACACTAGTATGAAATAATTCCACCAACTTAGGCTCATCGGGACGACGATTCTCCAGGCATATTTTACGAAAATAACTCCACAGCGATGCTCTCTCAAATTTTATACTTTACTACCCAGAGTTAATTTAGATTTAGACGGCGTTTAGTGGCGTAATCAGATGATTTCCAAATTCTTTCCTTGGTTTCCCTCTGTTCTGTCTGATAATATATGAATAATGATCTAACTTCTAAGTGTGAGGCCTTTATATATTTTAGGCGGCAGACAAGGCAACGTGGCATGCTGCCGGTCGTGCCAATTTACGGGCGTGCCACGCCAGGCAACGCAGAGGGGGATGCTCCGTGCCACTTTGGGTAACACGTAGGGGGATGCTCCGTGCCACTTTGCCCATCTAGGCAACTTGGTTCAGCCTCCTCCCGTGAAATCCCGACTTTGCACTCGTTCGGCCTTTCCCCAGACTTTTTTCTCGTACGTATGGCACTCTAAAACTCTTAACTAATGTACGAATAGGTCGACTGGACGTTAGAAACTTACGGGGTGTAACATCCTCCCCCTCTTAAGAACAATCGTCCTCGAATGTTAACTTCTACTTGCCAGAACCTTAACTTTACAATTACTTATTCTGGAAAAATTTTGATAGAGTCTCCCCTGTAATATGGACTATCTAAAAACCCTGAAATGTAGAAAAGTCCAATACAAGTACTTCACACAATACTATAGCATTCACTTCACAATAGACTGAAGTCAATCATCTCACATATACATGTATATAATGCAACTTATGAAACAACTGATAAGGGGCATATTTATATGCCAAATCGATACTCAAATGCAACCTACTCAAGTCTAACCCATTTGGACCCCTTAGAGGCTCTAACCATGGAGCACGCAGATACCAAAGCAATGTTGTATCAGGCTGCCTGTCTTTTTGTAGTTGATTCTATCCGAGGGATCTTTCCCCCTTTCAGACTTGCATAGAATTATTTTTTATTCGTCATTGATGAATTATTCATTAGAATCGCCATTAGAAATCTA
>JACEIK010000239.1:329181-339262 GCA_018107945.1 Datura stramonium | reverse complement strand
TCACCTTTTTTTCCCTTTTAAAAATACTGTTCAGACTTGACAATATAGTTATTTAATTATTTTTTTAATATTTAAGATTTTGAAATAAACTAAATTTTATGTATTAAATTCTTCCTTATTTGAAATATATTAAAAATATTTATATATACATATAATGTATGCATTTAAGTGCTCATGTAAAAACAGACGATCTTTTCACCTTTCAATCAAACGCTATTTTTATGACGTTTTTGTTCATTGAAACAAATATTAGAACAAACTGAAGAAAGAACTACTAGATTGGATCAAATTCTTAAACATAATTATTTATCAATTTGAAATTCATAATTTTCTTTCTAAATACTTATATTTTTACATAAACACATTTTAAAAATATTATTTATGCCATTTTTATAAATTAGTTCTTACTAATTGCGGGACATGCGCGAGATGCGTACATATAGACTAGTTTTTTTTTGGTAAGTATAATTTTATTTATCAAAAGTAATATGTACAACTCAAAAAAGACTATTATTGGGATTTGATGATTGACAAAATATTGATGGAACAGGTAAGTCAAACTGTTTCAATGATACACTGTCTCAAGGAGTTGAGTTTGCAAAATAATAAAAATGAAATAAAGACAAGTGTGCAAGAATCAAGGAATGGATAATAAAGCTTCATCACATAAACTCAAGGAAATAAACATGTGCTGAATTGAAGTGTTGGATTCTACTACAATATTAAAGAAACAAAGAGCTTGACTTGAAGGAGTCTCACTTGAAGTAGAACTCTAAGTTAAGAAGATTTTGAATTAATAGGCAGTTTGAAGTGAAAAACAACTCTCTGAAGAGTTGTACTTCTGCTGAATTGAATTGTTGGAGTTCGACTACAACAAAAAACAAGAATTTTATCTTGAAAAAGGAGTATCACTTGAAGTAGAACTCCAAGTTAAGAAGAGTTTGAGTTGATGTGTAGTTCGGGGCAAACAATAACTCTTCGAAGAACTCTTAATTGCTGCATAAGTTCAGTTATGTGAAACAAGGAGTTTGTGTCCATCTCAAACACTATCACATCAAGGAGTCCTTATTCAAAAAGTGTTTGTGTTTAACCAGCTTGCTTTCACTTGTTATTATAAATATGCATGCCTTTTATTGAAGAGAGGTACGCACATATACTGAGAGAAATAACAGAAATCAAAGCTTAAAACGAAGACTGTTCTTACATTTTTGCCTAACCATTCAAGTGCGGAGGCTGATACAAAGGACCAGATTGAAGAACCTGTTCCATGGATATGTTTCACTTCAATTCTAATTTTTTGTATTAGGATTGTTATTGAGTTGTACCTATTTTCAGCTTTATTAAAAGCATCATTTAGGTATTTTTCTTAGGAAAAAATAGCTTCAAGTTAGGGGTAACTTGGAGGCGTTATAACTTTCTTTTTGATTGTTGTAAGAGGGATTAAAATTAGTTCCTAGGTTGCAAGTGTTTGCAATCTGAATTTTGTTGAGGCTCACAGTGTTAGTGAAGTTTGGGACAAATCCTGCGGAGGTTTAGGTCGTGATTTTTCACCCTTATGAGCCGAGTGCTTTCCACATAAAAATATTGTTTACTTTACTTACTGCTTAGTTGAAACACATTAGGCAACCTATTTCGCTCATAGGCAACAAGCTAAGTTAAGTAACTAAAACAATGGTCGTGCAACCTAACAATTGGTATCAAAGTGGGTTATCTTTAAGAGGCTAATACCTTAAAAAAAGATCAAGATGAATGTTGCACCACCAATTGAATACAGTGAAGGATCTGACTTTGATGATGAGAAAATGAATCAAATGACAAGAAAATTCAAGAGATCACTCAAAAGATGTAAACGTAATGGATAGAGAAATCCTACTGAAAAGGACAAGAGTTCAGAGATATCACAGAAAAATGGGTGCTACAAGTGTGATTAGCATGATCATCATATTAAGGATTGTCCCATGTGAAAAATTGAATGGAGGAAGGAGAAAGCTGCGAAGAAACAAAGGGAGAAGAAAAAAGTTCAAGATAAGAAAAAGAAATCATCATCCAAAGCCATGATAACTGCATGGAGATCAAGCTCCGAGGAATCTGACAATGACAGTATTAATGAAATATCTTTGATGGCTGTAGGAGACTCAGATTCAGAAGATGATGATAACACTGAGATAAGTATTCTTGGCCTAAAAGATAAGCTTAACGTGCTCTCTAAGAAAAAATTAATTTCTTTAATATTTACTTTGATTTATAACTTCAAGAAAATGATTGCAGAAAAGGACCAGTTACTTAGTGCCTTCGCTAGTTTAAAGTATGAACTCATAGATGCTGAAACTAGTAAGGAAAAAGCTGAAAAAGAAAACTGCTCCCTAAAGGAACAGGTGAAACAAATTGGTCCATCTATTTTAGCACTCAAGTTTGAAGTTCTGCAACTAACTGTCATTAGAAAAGATAAAATAATAATTAGTGACCAACAACTTAAGAGTGAATCTGACTTGAAAAATACTAAGGAGGAGCTCAATTTTGAGAGAAAAAAATTTGGAAGAATTAGCATGAAATTATCCAAAGTAAAAAAAGATCTTGAGAGAGCCAGTTGTTGGACTCAATCATCACAGATTCTCTCTAAGCTTAGTAGTAGAACACATAGTGTAACAACTGGCTTAGAATTTAAAAAGAAAATACCTAAAACTGAATCTGAGAAAGAAGAATTATGTTTTCTTTGTGGTAATACAGGACATCTTAGATATAAGTGTCCAGTGGTCTTAATGCAAAGAGAAAGAAACTTGAATATTGTTAAGAAAAGAAACACCAATCTTAGTGGAAAGCATGAAATGGTAAATGGAACATTTTCTCCTATGTGTTGCCAAGATGGGAAAAAAGAGATTTAATTCATCCTTTTGTTCAAAGAAAAGGACCCAAGATAGTCTTGGTTCCTAAAGCTAACATTTGATTCTTTTGCAGGATTGAGTGAAAGGAAGCAAGCAAAAATGGTACATGAATAGTGTTTGCTCAAGGCATATGATTGGGGATAAACTAAAGTTCCTTTCACTTACGAATATGAAGAGAGGCAGTGTAGACTTTGAAAATGGCTTTTTTTTTTAAAACAGAATATATAACCTTGAAAAGATTGACAACCTTGTGATAGGGGGAACCATGGATAAAACACGTGGATGAACTTGGTCCAACACAAGAATCTCAATAAAATAAATTGGGGATGATTAAAATTGCATGAGTATCCCTCAATGATTGGCTAGAATTAATGTGTTCAACATGAAATATGTCTTAGTTGAAAATGTTCTACTCAGTCTTGTGTAACTATATGTATGTCCTTATACCATGATAGTTACATTGTCTCACTTAGTCTAATGATATTACCCTTATCGTCTCAGTTGAAATATTTTGTATTGAGGAAATTTCAGATGACGAACATGGTTCATTAGCCAATCCAGGTATGTGCTCCATCTCTTGTAATTAATTATGTCTAAGCCATGTACCAAATCTAGTGACGTGTTTCATGAGTCAGTTTCTTATCAGAGAAATCCAAAAGAAAGTCTTCCATCCTCATAATTGAAAAAGTACTTTAAATTGCCAAAATTCTTCAAAGTTCAGATTATATTTGATCTTCAAAACTGCACATCAATCACCATAATCCCACTTCATCAAGAAATCTTTTTTTTTTACTTGGACTCAATTTTCTTGAAATTTGAGAATGGATCCACTCACAAAAAATAATAAAGTGAAGATCAGTGAGATTTCATAAAATGCCACAAAGCTTGAGTTTGTTGAATTTCATTGATCCAGAATCTCACTTCATCAAAGTATGTTCGACACAATGGTACCACCCTATAAAACTCCATTCTATTTTTGAATGAATCTTGAAAGTTTATGGTGATAAGTGAAAGAACTAGTAGTGCTCAAGAAACATCAAATGGATAGACTTAGTTCTTATGAAAAAAAAGGGATATTGGTGTTATGGAGAAGAGTTCTAAGGGTTCTCTTGAAAATAAAAGTATTGAAGGAAGATGCAACAAATGAGGGGGAAAGTTTAGGTGGTCCCGAGATTGAACCTAGTTCATCCTTTGGGTACAATCTTTGTGATAAACGATACATTTTTTACAATGAAGATTTCAGTTGAAAAAATATTAGTAAAGGCATGAAATAGGTTCCGTAACCTGTTTCATTGAAATGTGATAGAGAGGAGGATGCTTCATATTTTGGAGTTGTGTCAGATGCTGAAAAAGAAAAATCCATTCTCATGAGTTATATGAATTTGGTCCCTCCAAATGTCTGCTTTCTTTAGGTTGTCGCTAGTTTAAGCATTCCTTTGCAATTATCTCTTTGTTATCTTTTCTGTTGTCATGACTTTGGTTATAATAAAATTGCATAGAGTGTGGTGGTCTTCACACTTGTTTATGACAATCCGTTTTTTTTTATATTGATGTGTTTTCTTGGATGGATAATATCCTTAGATGAATGTTTGAGAAATTTTGATAACTTTTATGATTGTATTTGTGATAGCCCGGTGTCCATGAGTATTATACTGCTATCATTCAACTAATCTTTATGAATAATGAAATAATTTTTTCGATGATTCCAAAAGGGGAAGATGTATACACTTGTAATATTTATAACTCAGTATTCTGATATTCTGACCTGGTTGATCTGAGTGGTTCTTTGGGCTGATTGAAAGAGGATACAAATGATATGAGTTTTTCATTATCAAAAAAGGGGAATTTATTGGGATTTGGTATGTTTTGATAATTGACAAAATATTGATGAAACAGGTAAGTCAAACTGTTTCAATGATACACAGTCTCAAGGAGTTGAGTTTGCAAAATAATAAAAACGAAATAATGACAAGTGTGCAATAATCAAAGAATGAATAATAAAGTTGCGTCACACAAACTCAAGAAAATAAATATGTGCTGAATTGAAGTGTTGGATTCTACTACAATATTAAAGAAACAAAGAGCTTGACTTGAAGAAGGAGTCTCACTTGGAGTAGAACTCTAAGTCAAGAAGAGTTTAAATTGATGGGCAGTTTGAAGTGAAGAACAACTCTCTGAAGAGTTGTGCATATGCTGAATTGAAGTATTGGAGTTCGACTACAACACTAAAAGCAAGAAGTTTGTCTTGAAAAAGGAGTATCACTTGAAGTAGAACTCCAAGTCAAGAGGAGTTTGAGTTGATGTATAGTTTGAGACAAAGAAGAACTCTTTGAAGAACTCCTAATTGCTGCATAAATTTAGTTGTGTGAAGCAAGGAGTTTGTGTCCATCTCAAACACTATCACATCAAGGAGTCCTTATCCTAAAAGTATTTATGTTTAACCAACTTGCTTTCACTTGTTATTATAACTATGCAGGCCTTTTATTGAATAGAGGTACGCACCTATACTGAGAGAAATAGCATAAATCAAAGCTTAAAATAAAGATTATTCTTACGTTTTTGACTAACCATTCAAGTGCGGAGGCTGATACAAAGGACCAGATTGAAGAACCTGTTTCATGGATATGTTTCACAATGTCTTCAATTATAGTTTTTTGTATTAGGATTGTTATTGAGTTGTACCTATTTCTAGATTTCTTTTAAGCATCATTTAGGTATTTTTCTGAGGAAAAATTAGCTTCAAGTTAGGAGTAACTTTGAGGCATCGCAACTTTCTTTTTGATTGGTGTAAGAGGGAGAGTTAGTTCCTACGTTGCAAGTGTTTGTAATTTGAATTTTGTTGAGGCTCACAGTGTTAGTGAAGTTTGGGGCAAATCCTGCAGAGGTGTAGGTCGTAGTTTTTCACCGTTGTGAGCCTGGTGCTTTCCACGTAAAAATATTGTGTTCTTTACTTACTGCTTTTACTGCTTAGTTGAAACATGTTAGGCAACCTGTTTCACTCATAGGCGACAAGCTAAGTTAAGTAACTTGAACAATGATCGTGTAACCTAACAACTATAAATAGGAAAAACATAACAACAATAGTGAGGAATGGCCAGGACATTGTGCCCCTGGACCATTCTAACCTACCTAGTACTCTTCTCAAATCACTATTTATTTGCATCCTCAGTGACTCTCCTGATCTAAATGGGATAGTGATTGAGTCTCTCCATATGTTTCCTGAATGATTTTTCGAGTTATAGCTTCCTCTGATCTCCTCCTATTTTGGAATATCCTTAGGTTCCTTTCTTACCATGCGTAGTAAATACTGTTACAGCCACGGTTATCTTGTATATGCTTGCCCCTTTGATTTTGCCTCTGCAATGTCTGGTAGCCCATTCCAACTCATTGTGCCATGCTTCATTCTATTTGTACACTCCTTGCCATTTTTCCTCCAGATATCACACAACTAAAGAATAAGTGGTCCACTGGCTCATCCTTGTCTTCACAAAGAGGGCAGATCAGGGGTGTTGAGACACCCCATCTTATAATTCTATTTATGATGGCTATTCTGTGAAGTGTTGCTAATCTTAAAATGAACTTCCATTTTGGTGCTCCTTGATTATTGCAGACTATTTTATACCATGCTACTCTTAGAACGGGTCCCTGAATTTTCTGATACATCTTCCTGATTGAAAAGGTTTCAAGTTATTGCATCACTTCATAAGTAAAGCCAGCTTCTTCCAAATAAACTTTGACTCTAAAAATTCTTCGTATCATCCACGATGCACTAACTGAGTTAGTCTCCCAAACATATTTGTTCTTTATGTAAGAGGTGTGCACCCACTTTATCCACATTGTCTCCCTTTCCTGCATATATTTCATAATAATTTACAAATAGCAGCTTTATTCCAAAGCTCGATGTCAGTTAAGTTCGGACCTCCGGCTGACATGGGTGAACATACTCTTTCCCAAGAAAGTAAGGATTTCTTTGAAACTTCCGTTGTACTAGTCCATAGAAATCTCCTACATATAGTTATTATAAATTTTACAATTCACTTTGGTAGAATAAACACTTGTGCACAACAAGTCTGGATTGCAAATATCACACTCTTCAACAATTGTGCTCGCCCAACATATGCCAAGAATTTAGTTGTCCAAGAGGTGAGCCTATGCAGCATTCTTTCAATCAGGGGCTCACATTGAACTGGCGATAATCTCTTAGAACTTAGTGGTACTCCGAGATATCAAAAGGGAAGCTCACCTTTAGTATACGCCAGGTTATCCAGTATTTGTCATTGTACTACCACATTAATACCTCTCATGTACATAGAGCTCTTGCGAGGATTTTCTATCAACCCAGAAGCCCATAAGAACAACTAGAACCTATTTTGGATCAAAGCAACTGATTGAACATCTCCTTTGCAAAACAGAAGATCATCCGCAAACCCCAGTTGAATCAGATTAAGTTTCGCACATCTAGGATGGTGTTTGAAGCTTAGTTCCATCTTGAGATTTTGTGTCAACCTTCTCAAGTACTCCATAGAAATCAAAAATAGGAAAGATGACAAGGGATCACCTTGTCGCAGTCCTTTCCTAGAATTGAAAGTTGCAGTAGGCTTTCCATTTATCATGATAGAGTAGGATACAGTTGTGATACATGTCATTACCCACCTAATAAACATCTCTGGAAATCCAAGCAGCTGCAACATTTGTTTTATGAATACCCATTCCACTGAGTCGTAGGCCTTTTGCATATCCACTTTTATCTTGCATCTCAGCAAAATATTTTTCCTGCCATAACCCTTGATAAGCTCATGGACCATAATGATATTGTCGACTATTAACCTTCCCGGCACAAAGACATTCTGGAAACTATCAATTAGGTCCTCCATAAAATAGTGTAGTCTTTTAGTTAGCACATTTGAAATAATTTTATACAAGATGGTATAACATGAAATTGGCCTATACTCTTTAATGGATATTGAGTTCTTCACTTTGGGTATCAATGTAATACTCGTGCAGTTAATACCTTCCCACATCTGACTTGTCTCAAAAGATTGGTGAACTGCATTCACGACATCCTTCCCCATCACAAGCCAGGCCCTTTTAAAAACGAATGCATTGAATCCATCACATCTTGGTGCCTTACTGTCATTAATGTCCCTTAGAGCACTCCTGATCTCTTCATCTGTAACATTTTTTATCAGACATCATTGTTGATCACTTGTAAGTGTCTTCCCACATTTCATAACTTCAACATTGACTGCTTGTAGTTATGTAGCTGCACTTCCTAATAACTCCTTATAAAAATCATTATTTCCTCCTCTATATTTGATGCCTTTTATATTATTCTGCCATCATTTGTTTCTAGCCTTCTAATCTAATTTTTGGCCTGTCTATTTATCAAGAACACATGGAAATAGGCAATATTAGAGTCTCCTATTTTCAGGCACATCACCCTCGATTTCTATTTAGCTATACTCTCTTCCACTAATATCCATTTTTCCAGATTCTGCCATAACTGCTTCTCCACTTGCGGTTGATATTGCCCCTGCATTGAGTCACTATGAGTACTTTGGTATTGTTGCAGCTCTATCCTCACTCTGTTTATCCTGTCACCTACTCCATCAAAATCTCTCTTAGCCAGAGACTTCATGACTTGCTTCAGCTGTTTGAGACGTTTCCAAACCCCTTGCATATTTTGTGCTCCTCCATGTTGATTCCAACACTTATCTATCTCCTCCTTGAAGTTCTCATGCCGAGCTAGGTAACTAAAGAACCTAAAAGGCCTGCTAATTTTAGGTGTATCCATGTCCATTCTAATTCTGATAGGACAATGGTCTGAGAACCGCTTCTCCAGGACCTCCCCCTCAAGATATGGCGACTTTTGTATCCATTCATCATTGACAAATATCCAATCTATTTTACTAGACACATGAGAGTTTTTCCAGGTGTATTTTCTGCCTAACATCTTCAATTCAATTAGATTCGTTTCAGTCACAAACTCTTTGAAATCAACCACTTCTGCATCCACCATTGGGCATCCGTTATATCTATCTTCATAATTCAAGATTGAGTTAAAATCCCCAAGTATAACCATGGGCTCAGTTAAAGGCCTAACTATGCTATGGAGATCACCCCAAAGGTTCCTCCTATCAGTAATAGTATGTAGCCCATACACTGCCCCCATATAGAAGCCTTCATTATTGTGTAACCATCTACAGTAACCAAAGATAAATTGTTGATGCTCCTTCTCCACTTTGAACTCCACTGCTGAGGTATCCCACATGACCCATGAGTTATCCCACATGACCCATATTCTCCCTCTTTGGTTGGCATTATAGTTGCCTGCCCAACACATTTCGCCCCCAATCTTCTCATTATATGTGGAACATTATGCTCCTTTACTTTATTTTCCAACACCACTAAATTCACTATATTATTCTCCCTACAAAACACTACTATTTCTCTTTGTTTATACACCTAGTTCAGGCTCCTAACATTACATGCTACTATACTTATTGAAATTGAGAGTTTGGGGCCAGACCAGATCCACTATCAAATATTTTCCTACTCCTGGCTTCCTCCTCCTCAGTCAAGATATGCTGCACGAACATACTCAATGCTCTGAATACGTTTTCAGTATCAAGTCGTTGCTCTGCTGCTACTGTATTTCGTATAGCTGATCTGCTCTTGACCATTTTTCAGTCATTGTGCAACTCCATTTCTTGCTCAATGGGCTTATCTTCCTGCTTAGACTCGTCTTGAACAAATGGACTAGTTGTCTAAATATACTCTTGATCACTTGAAAAGTGTCTTCAAAACCTTTTAATCTCCACCATATTAGCCAAATCAAATTAATTTTTTCACAGTGAAATTTTTTTAGTGGAAGGGTATAGATTAAAGTAAATTAGTCGAACAACTCATTTCAAGATCAATCTATCGATTAGTTTTATGATAAACTTTAAACAAAACGATGAGAAATTTCTTAAATTGATAGACAAATAGAGAATAAATATAATATAAATCGCAAATGAATATTTCCTTTTCTTTTTGTCTTTATAATCTACTTATTTTGTTTTACATAGTAAGCTTTTCAATGTCAATTTCATACATTATTAAATATTTAATCGTAAAAAGATTATAACTCGAAAGTATTTTGCGTGAGTAATTTTACGTAATTTCTATATATTACAATTTCTTTTCATAAAATATAC
>JACEIK010000239.1:252981-268409 GCA_018107945.1 Datura stramonium | reverse complement strand
CAAATTAATATATAATAGTAATTATGTTTACAAAATAATATTTATAATGTCATTTAATAAATTTCTTATAAGATAAATCCATCCCTAATTCAAACGGTAAAATTAATATCGTATAATCTATAAGTAACGAGTTCGATCACTTGCACGCACGGTATCAGAGAGAATATGCAGCAAAGATAATGTGTGGGCATTGGGAGATGGAAATTATTTTACAATGGCTAATATCTCTGACTGAACTTACATTTACAAATAATATATAATCCTTTTTTCAATAAATAAAATATATAAATAAGAATCCAAGAAGTGTGGATTCTATGCTTATAAAGTTCCACAAAACATTCATTTAACTTTAACTAAAGATCTCGGGTTCGAACTATAAAGATTTTTATAAAAAAAATTATGACAGGGGATATTTCCCTCTTAAATGAACTTTACGGGGAGCAAATCCAAATTAGCATGGCTTAATATGAATACAGGACACTGAGTGAGAAATCAAAAGAAAACTTAAAATTCCTATAGAGATTCATGAACTTCATTGCCTCAATAAGACAGATTAAATAATAACAAAAGACAAAAAAAGCAAAAGCTGATATACTTGTAAAAAGAAAAAGAGAGAAAGGTTAATCAATCAAAGTCTATGAATCATGTTAATAACATGAAGCAACCAAATGAGAATCTCCTTTTCATTTCTCACCAACTTTTTGTAACTAAAAGTTCACAATAGTAAAGCTATATCTTATATAGCTCAAAAATTGAAAGTGGAAAATGGAAATAATACTTTACATCTTCAAGAACCAAAAGAAGAAGAAAAAGACAGTCAGGTGCATAAAGCATCTCGCGTTCATACAGGATCCAAGAAAGGCCAGCACCCCAAGTAACGTGATAAAGATAGCGAACCCTAATACAAACATTAGTGACTGCTTCCACGTTGAAGAAGCACACATCAAAATTTGAATATTACATCTTAGGAAAGAACTTATAATCTGCTTATATTGCTACATGGATCTACTGTTGTCACTGTTAACTCTCTGCTTTCTATTTGGAGACATGTCTTCAGAAAACCTACAGCACAAGTTAAGAACTTAGGACACAAGCAGTGTGAAGATCCGAAATCATTTATCTTTGGAAGACTAAAAAGAATATCGAAACACACGACATCTAGAGTTCAACTACGAGACATATAACTAGGAGGCCTCGGGTTGGAGTCCTGAAAATTATAAAAATCCTAACAAGGAGACAAAAAAAGAATATCGAAACACACAATATCTAGAGTTGAATTACGAGATGTATAACTAGAAGGCCTCGGGTCGAGTCCTGGAAATAGAAAAAATCCTGGTAAGGAGCCCTTCCCTCTTTGATGGGGCCTTACTTGGCGTGAATCCGAATTAGTCGATGCTCCAAGGGAGAACCGGACACCGGGAGGGAGACAATTTTACAAGACCTATAAGCTATAGAAAATAATGTGTTTTTGCAGATCTAATAATTAAATGTCCAGAAAATGAGATTGCTCATAAAAATGCACGAATCATGAAGTCATGCTTTTTTTGTTTTTTGACAACCATGGTGTTCAAAGCCAACTTGCATGCACCTCGACTAGTTCCACAGGATACCTGCTGCTTCCCACCGGCAATAGGTACCAGCTAACTCTATCTACCAAGGATTAGACAGATGAGAAAGAAATCACCTAGTGTTTTTGTCACCGCTGAGATTTGAACCTGAAATCTCATGATTCTCTTCCTACTTTATCGACCACTAGACCATACCCTTGGGTGCGTGAAGTCATGCTCTGAAAGTTAGGTAAAAGCGACGATGGACAGGATGAATAGCTTCAGAAATACAAATCCAATATGATTCAGAAATCAAGTTATGGGGGAATGATTAAATGAGTTGTAGAGAACTTACATCTCCATAATTCTCTTCCTCTTATCATTGCAAATGTAGGAGCTCAGCTGTTCAACCCCCATATTTGCAAAGGCCTTGTCTAAATCATAATTCAACAAATTACATGCATCTAAAGTTGATGAGGACTCTGCTGTACCAGGTGTACTGGAGAGATCTTTAAGTTTTCCTTTAAGATTCTCCATCAAAATGAAACCTGCGAATAGACATTATGAGATAATAATGAAGTGATCAAAACTTTAGTTAAACCGGTGTGTGATTCATGTCATTTACATGGATTTTTTCTGGGCTAAAGGACAATCAATGGTGGCAGAAGTTGGCAATCCTCCAGCAGTCAGGATTATCTATGCCCTCGTCCCTTACTTAGAAACACCTAATCCACTTCTTATCTAATTTCACCCCTACTATAATTGGACCAGCGCTACCAAATCACACTCCCAATCAACACAGAAGCTCCAAAAATGAAGCTTCACTTTCCTGAGTTTGGTGGCATCAATCCAAGGGTTGGATTAGAAGGCACGGAAAATATTTCGAGACCTATCAAATTCCTAAATAGATGAAAATGAATTTATGTATTAACAAGTAATGCGTCGAGTTAATTACTGATTTAATAAGTATTTAATGGATTCCCAGTGGATGGTATATCTTGGCCAATATTTTATAGATAAGTTCAATAAACTTTGGCAATGTGGAAATGTGGACAGTTATCAGGAGAAAGTGGAGCTTGCAACCATTATGATGATGATTAATCTCCATCTTACTGAATTCTACTTTGTAACTTGCTTTGTCAATGTATAGAAACGAGGGCTCAAGTCTCTAGTGAGGATAGCCAACCCTGCCACACCATGGATGCATATGAAGTAGCCGGGCTGCATAATGAATCCACTAAAGCGCTTATAGATAAACCTCTTTCATACCATTCCTGATACGTCCTAAGCCTTCTAGAAGAACCCTCGAATATGTCATCTGAGACTTGTTTTCCCATTCTACCTTTCTTTCTTAAATTATGTTTGGAAGTATAATACAGATGTAATGACTGAAAAGCCGAATTCCGTCCTCTCATATTCCCTCTTCTTATCTTCTGCTTTCATTCTTTTCCTTCTCCCTTTGTTCTTTACTTACTATAACTGTGCAAAATTTTTGCTATCGAGCTCAAGTGTAACAATAATTTTTTAAAAGAGAAGTTATTGTCAATCTGAAGGAAAATAAAAACAGACAGAGAATTCACCAATTTCTACAGCAAACACCAGTTTATAGATGATGCAACATTCAAGTAACGAATAAATGTTGCAAACTTATGGAAATGAAGAAGAGAAAACTCACTGAGGGCTCGAAGGGTCTTCAAATCAAACTTGTTAGCTAAAGACTCATGACCAATCTTTTTGGCACGTTGTTGTATCAAAACTTTCAAACTAATCAATAAATCCTAAAAACGCAACCAAATCACACATAAGATCTTTGTCATCACCCAAACTAAAAAGGAAAAAATGAGCAGAGATAACTTACTAGCTCAGATTCAGTTAAGGAACAAAGCCACCGAACATCTTCAATTCTGTTATTCCCTAATATAGCCATATGTTCTTTCATCTTTCTTTGGCGTGCAGTAAAAGGGCACCTGATAGGAAGAGGTAAAAACCTTTTAAAGCATTATTGCAAGGATGTAAGACTTTTTGCGTTTAATTTCTATTTCACATGTTTGCAAAGCCCAACTGAGCCAATCAGCATCGGGAAAAAATTACTTCGATGCACTGTATGCATCAAATCAAACTAATTTCTCATGATTAATGATAAGCTGAAGTACCATTAGATATCACTTGATTAAGATAAATGATAAACACTTTATAGATAACATATATACACTAATTGCTTTAGTTCATACAACAAATCCAGACATTTGTGGATATGAACACGTGAATTGATTGAATGTAACTTTTTTTTAACAAATGGATTGTCCTTGTCGACTTTAAGGATGTATTACACAAATATATTGACAAAGAGAACTTTTTCCTTTTGGATTTTTCTTTCAGGATGTCATACACATTCTAGGTATAAACAATAACGTTGAAAATAAGGCCAGAAAAATCACCGATAATAGCAGAAACAAGCAAAATAGTTCAAATCTGAAATAAGTCCAGAAATAGTTTTTGAAAAGAGACTTACAGTTACGAAGGACGCCGGAGATCTGTGAAGGTAAACTCGGAGCACGTCGGCGCAGGTGAGGTCCGGAGGTGGACTTGCGGCGGCGGCGAACTGGCGGCGGGGCAGCTAGGGGAGGATTTGTTTTTACCGGGAGAGAGAAATTTTGGGAAAATAGAAAGGAAATATCAATACTTAAAACGAAAAGGAAAAATAGCTATTTTAGTCTCTTAAGTTATTGGATTGTTCATTTTGATCCTCATCTTACTGGATCGAGCATATTTAATCATTTGTTTGAGTCAAATATGCTATTATAGTCCTTAAACTCATCATATTACTGCAGTGACTGATAATAATGTATTCATATTAGATAGTATTTTGATGAAAATTTTTGCTAATTAAAGATTGTATAATATTTACTTAAGTGTTGATTAAGGTCAGAATTCAGGATCGGAATTCGGTTAAGAAAAGAGAATTTAGTTGATCCTTTTTATTAAAAATTCAAAACGTACTAATAGAGCAAATACGATCCTCTTTGTTAAAAATTTAAAACCTACCAATAGAGCAAAGACGATATTTTTTTTGGTTATATATATTTATTGAATCTCCTTAACAAAAGAAAAAAAATTTAAATCACNTTTGAAAAGCCTCTACTTTTGATGGGTTGATGGCTACCAATAGAGCAAAGACGATATTTTTTTTGGTTATATATATTTATTGAATCTCCTTAACAAAAGAAAAAAAATTTAAATCACATGCTCAAGTTACATACAAGACGCTTAGTATTATAAAATTAAAACTAGAATTGTTGGGGATACACTCTAAAAAAGAGAACCCCTCCAAAAATTGGCGTATGCCACTAATAGCAGCGTGCACACGGTATTCTTTAGTAAAAGGCGAAAGAATAGTTCGCTACGTGTTCACTGCGTGGCTGCGTGAGATACACAAATCAAACGTTCAGCCCTTTTATATTGGGACAAACTTTGAATATATTTGTTACTTATTGATGTGGTACTCTTTAGTTCAGTACCTTTGGCCTTTTCAGAATCTGGTCTTTGCGTAATTTATTTACTCCTCGATAAATTTTAAGAATGAAGGACCAAAAACACACCTAAAATATTCAAAAAAAATTTAGTTTTCTACCCGAACTATCGAGTGTTTACGTTTTCTACCTGAACTATCACCAAATGTTTATCAAAACACACCTCAACTATCAGTTGATCATTTTTCCCATCTGAAATATCACCATTGTTCAGGTAGGACAAGGGAGCAAATGATAGTTCAAGTGTGTTTCGATAAATATTTGCGATAGTTCAAGTGTGTTTCGATAAATATTTGCGATAGTTCAGGTAGAAAACTCATACACGTGACAGTTCAAGTATTAAACTAAAAAAAAAAGTGATACTTTAGATGTGTTTTTCACCTTCATTCTAAACTTAAATTCTAACTTCGCCTGAGTTTCTTGGTGATTTGAGAGAAATATATGCTCACAAGATCGATGAAATGTCGCATATTTTGGATTGTGTATCTTGAATGCTCCCTCTGTTTTTCAATTTATTTGATAAAATTTATTTTTTGAGATTCGAACTTCGATTCAGAGTATAGTACTTTTGTATAGTTGTTGAATATTTAAAAATATTAAGTTAATTTCATCTAATTTAGATTCAAAAATTAGTCAAATTAATTGCTTTTACACTATCAAGTATACAAGTATGTCCTATTCGAATGTGGCATAAGCAAAGAAATGCAAATAAACCAATTAAAACATGTTGAACTACTAAATTGAATCCTAAATTATATCAAGGAATCAAAATTTCAAAACGAAGTAAACCAAAAACAAAGACGTAGGCTCCCACTATCACAAATTATGACGTAGGCTCGACCACTTGAGCCGACCTTAGGCAGGCACCCTTCCAAAGTGCAATGGAAGTCACAAGCCTAGGCCATGGGTCTTATTGATCGCCCATTGACCCCGTCCAGGTAAGTATATTTCTTGTAGCTCCTTATTATTTTTTTATATCCATCCAAGTACTTGTTTTCCTTTGTCTAAATCAGTGAGGGACATTTTGCCCTTGTTTTCCCCTTGATAATATTGTGAAGGAAACAACACTAACAACTTGTTTGGATTTTGTGCTATATTACATAGAAATATATTTACTTTTTTGGGTACGATATAAAAATGTCATTCTATAATATAAGTATTATGTTCATGTTCAAGGAGTTAATTTTTCAAATGGTTATTCATAAAGACATTAAAAAAAAATAGTCCTCAAAGAAAATTATACTTCAAAAAGTCGCATCAGACTATGGAAAAAAATTTTAAAATAACAGAAACTATAAAAAGTGTACCTCTAAATGTAAGTTCTAGTTAGATTCATTTTCCCCCTATAGTTTCCGATTCTAACCGACGTAGTTGGATAAATAGTTGAAGGAGACCAAAATTTTGGCAAATAGAAAGGAACAATAGTGTAGAAGCAACGGTAGATAGGATCGAAATGAAACATAGCTGCATCAAACTCTAAAAATAAAAAAAATAGTAGAAATTACAAAAATGTTATCTCAACATGCGAGTCACTTTTAGCAAAAATGAAGGACCGACAGTGTAGCAAATGCAGATGGGGTCAGCATGAAACATGAAAATGCAATCCTTACCGTTAAGTCATCTATAGTTGGTCGATTTTTGACTTAACATCCTTTTGCTGCCATCTTTCTTTTCATCATTTATTCCTTATTATATGATATAATGACAGACTTATGCAATATATCAACTTACTAAAAGGACACAATATTGAAATAGACATGTAAAAAAATGTTGGAACTAGAATTATTGGGGATACTCTAAAGAAGAGAACCCCTCCAAAAATTGGCGTATGCCACTATTTGCAGCGTGCACACGGTATTCTTTAGTAAAAGGCGAAAGAATAGTTCGCTATGTGCTCACTGCGTGGCTGCGTGAGTTCCTTATATCACATGTGCTGCACTTTTATAATTTTGAGACAAAGTTTGCATCTACTAGTTGTTTATCGATGTGGTACTCACCTCACCTGCTTTAAAATATTGCTCTCTGCTTCTTACCATTCTTCAATATCTATACTTTATCAATCGATTAATTTGTAAAAGCTAAAGAATAGTTCACTTTCTAGTTCGATTCATTCGCCCTCACATGTTGTAGTATTTTGCATTGGTTTTTTGGTGATTCTGAGGAAATATATGCTCACAACGTGATCGATGAAATGTGGCATAGGATGTTTCCAAGTGAGCATATTGAATAGCTGCAATTTTTATATGTTGCCACTTCCTATGACCACAGGGCTAGTATGTCTGAGTAGCTTAGACGACAAGCACCTCTCGTCTTTAGAAGATCTCAGGGTTTCCGTCTAGTGTGGATCTTCAAGAGCTTGATGCACCCACCTGAAGGAGCCATCATTAAGAAGAAGGATGTGCCCAAAGCAGAGCTTCTGACTCTATAACATTTGGTCTCAAACAGCTCTATTTTATCGAGTTTCAAGCAAAGATAATGAAACTGCATAACAATCGACGAAGAAGTAGGGTAAAAAAATGGACTCTGTTAATAGACTCGTTAGTTCTGTAGCTCGAGAAGAAAGTTCCTGAAGGATACAATTATGTCAAAATGTTATTAGAATGAAAAATGTTAATCAAAAGTTGGTGAAAAAGAAAAAGAGTGAGGCAAAGATAGAATTTTTCACTGACTGGCTACAACATATACACACAAACTTTTTTGGTTAAGATTTGGGTAGGGGCCGCGCGAACGCAGGCCCCCGCTGCAACAAATAGTGACGTAGGCTCGACCACATGGGCCGACCTTAGGCAAGCACCCTTCCAAAGTGCAATGAAAGTCACAAGCCTAGGCCATGGGTCTTATTGATCACCCATTGACCCCGTCCAGGTAAGTAAGTTTCTCATAGCTTCTTCCTATCCTTTTATACCCATCTTAATCCTTGTTTTCTTTTGTTTCAGCCAATATGGGATATTTTGCCCTTGTTTTCCCCTTGATTATATTGTCAAGGAAACAACACTAACTTGTTTGGATTTGTACTATATTTACTTTTTGGGTATGATGAAAAAATGTCATCCTATGACATTAAGTTTTTTTATTCATGTTCAAGGAGTTAATTTCTCAGATGGTCGTTCATAAATACATGAAAAAAAATAGTACTCATAGAAATTTATACTTCAAAAAGTCACATTAGACTCTAAAAATAAATCAAAAACAATAGAAACTAAAAAAATGTACCTCTAAATGTGAGTTCTTTTCTATAGATAGAACTAATGTGAGCTATCTAAACTTACCCGTCTCTTGGCTAATTTCTTTTTTTCCCCATAGTTTCCGATTCTAACGGACATAGTTGGATAAAATATTACGGAGACCAAAGTTGTTAACTTTTAGCAAATATAAAGGACCAATAATGTAGAAACAACTGCAGAGAAAATCAACATAAAACATCGATTCTTGATTAACATTCTTTGCCACTATTTTTCTTTTTGAAAAATACAATCCCTACCATTCACTTTTTGGGTTTGATGAGAAAATGTCATTCTATAACATAAGTTTTATGTTAATGTTCAAGTTAATTCCTCAATTGGTCATTCATAAAGATATAAAAAAAATAGTACTCGTAGAAATTACACTTCAATAAGTCACAACAGACTCTAAAAATAAATCAAAAATAGCATAAGCTACAAAATTGTACTTCCAAATGTGAGCTCGAGCTAATTTCCTTTATTCCATCGACATAGTTGGATGAAATATTTGACGGAGACCAAAACTATTAACCTTTAGCAAACATAAAGGACTAATGGTGTAGTAGAAACTACAAAACTTGTAGGATAAATATTTGACGGAGACCAAAATGGTTAACTTTTAGCAAATAAAAAGGACCAACAGTGTAGCAAATGCGGATGGGTCAGCATGAAATAGTTAGTCGATATTCTTGATTAATATCCTTTTGCTACTATCTTTCTTTTCATCATTTATTCCTTTTTGTTTAATATAATGACAGATATATGCTATATCAGAATACAAAAAAGATACAATATTAATAGATACATGTATAAAAATGTTGAAACTAGAATTGTTGGGGGTACTCTAAACAAGAGAACCCCTCCAAAAATTGGCGTATGCCACTATTTACAACGTGCACACGGTATTCTTTAGTAAAAGGCGAAAGAATAGTTCGCTTTGTGCTCACTGCGTGGCTGCGTGAGTTTTCTAAATAATCTGTGCTGCACTTTTATAATATTGGCACAAAGTTTGTATTTACTAGTTGTTTATCAATGTGGTACTCACCTCCTCTAAAATATTGCTCTCTGCTCCTTACCCTTCTTCTTCAATATCTATACTTTTATCATTTGATTAATTCAAGATATAATTTTTCTTTGGTAAAAGGTGAAAAGAATAGTTCACTTTCACGTTCGATTAATTTGACCTCACCTGTGAGATTACACTGAGATATTATTATTATTGTTGTTGTTGTATTTCTCACTGATTTTTTTTGTGATTTTGAGGAAATATATGCTCACAAGATGATCGATGAAATGTCGCATAAGGATGTTTCCCGGTGATTAGCTAGATGACAAGCATCACTCGTCTTTAGAAGATCTCAGGGCTTCCGTCCAGTTTGGATCTTCAAGAGCTTGACGCAACCACCCGAAGGAGCCATCATTATGAAGAAGGATGTGCCCCTACAGAGCGCCATTTGGATCTTCAAGAGCTTGACGCAACCACCCGAAGGAGCCATCATTAAGAAGAAGGATGTGCCCCTACAGAGCTTCTGATTCTATAACATCTGATCTCAAACAACTCTATTTTATCGAGTTTCAAGCAAAGATAATAATAAAATTGCATAACAGTCGATGAAGAAATAGGGAAAAAAATTGAGACTCTATTGATAGATTTGTTAGTTCCGCAGCTTGAGGAGGAAGTTCCCGAAGGATACAATTATGATAGAAATATGTTTAAAAAAAGTCATTCAATCTAACACATAAAAAGTTAGGGAAAAAGAGAGAGTGAGGCAACGATTAACTTTTTCACCGGCCGGCTAAAACTTACACCAAAAATTTCTGCTTAAGATTTGGGTAGGGGCCGCGCGAACGCAGGCCCCTACTATCACAAATTATGACGTAGGCTCAACCACTTAGGCCGACCTTAGGCAAGCACCCTTCCAAAGTGCAATGGAAATCACAAGCCTAGGCCATGGGTCTTGTTGATCGCCCATTGACCCAGTCCAGGTAAGTATGTTTCTTTTGGCTCCTTCCTATCCTTTTATACCCATCTTAATCCTTGTTTTCTTTTGTTTCAGCAAATGTGGGACATTTTTCCCTTGTTTTCCCCTTGATTATATTGTCAAGGAAACAACAAAAACTTGTTTGGATTTTGTACTACATTTACTTTTTGGGTACGATGAAAAAAAACATTAAGTTGTATGTTCATGTTCAGGGAGTTAATTTATCAAATGGTCATTCATAAAGACATAAAAGAATTAGTACTTGTAGAAATTACACTTCAAAAAGTCGCATCAAACTCTAAAAATATTTTTTTTTTAAAAATAACAGAAACTTTAAAAAAAAGTACCTCTAAATGTGAGTTCTTAGCTAATTTCTTTTTTTCCCCATAGTTTCCGATTGTAACCGACATAGTTGGATAAAATATTTGATGGAAACCAAAATTGTTAACTTCTGACAAATATAAAGGACCAATAGTGTAGAAGCAGCAACTGCAGACAGGATGGACATGAAACATCAATTCTTGATTAACATTCTTTTGCCAATATATCCTCACCATTAGTCATCTATGAACCTAATCACAATACATAATCAAAAGGACTAAAACATAAGGGGACCAATTATTTCTTTGGTAAAAAGTGCCATGGCCATATTTTTGCATTTTTCGTTTCACAAATTGAACTTTGCTCATATAATTATAATGACATGTTAAAAAAATGTTGAAACTTGAATTGTTGGGGTACTCAAAAGAGAGAACCCCTCAAAAAATTAGCGTATGCCACTAATTGCAGCGTACACACGGTATTCTTTAGTAAAAGGCGAAAGAATAGTTCGCTTTGTGCTCACTACGTGGCTGCGTGAGTCCTTCAGCTTACATGTGCTGCAAGAATAGTTCGCTTTGTGCTCACTACGTGGCTGCGTGAGTCCTTCAGCTTACATGTGCTGCCCTTTTACATTGCGACAAAATTTGTATTTACTCGTTGTTTATCGATGTGGTACTCACCTCATTCCTTTAAAATTATTTCATGTTATTGTTGTATTTCGCGTTGATATTTTTTTCTTTTTGTGATTCTAAAAAAATATATGCTCACAAGGTGATTGATGAAATGTCCAGGATCCATATATCTACACAAGGACCCAATTGGCAGAAGTAAAAAAAACAAAGCAATTGTCAGTTGTGTTCAAAGTTTATTTAATATGTATAAATAATCTAATCTTAGAGCCAAAATTTTGAATCTATTTAGCTTCAAAACCCAAACAAATCCAAATATAGAAAATTTTGTTGTAAGCATTGGATAGGAGCGCGCGAATGCAAACCCCTACTACCACAAATTATGACATAGGCTCGACCACTTGGGCCGACCTTAGGCAAGTGCCCTTCCAAAGTGCAATGGAAGTCACACACCTAAGCCATAGGTCTTATTGATCACCCATTGACCCCGTCCAGGTAAGTAAGTTTCTTGTAGCTCCTTCCTATTCTTTTATACCCATCCAAATCCTTCTTTTCCTTTGTTTTAGCTGATGTGGGACATTTTGCCCTTTATATTAAACATCTTGCTATGCGTATTGTTATTATCTCCCAAGTCCTCTTGCTCTTGTTCAATCTCTTTTGCATAATCCTCAAAAATAGATCTCTAAATAGCAATAACTTCAAGCTTTTAAACTCTTGAGTGAGTTAGGCATATAACCATATGTTCAAACGCTTCACTGCTTCGAGTTTTCTCACACTAGACATATCTAAGAGCAGTGGCGGATCTAGAATTTTGAAATTCGGGTGCCACACCCTTTGAACAAGAGCATGGTTACAATATTTTATAGGAGAATAATAAATATCTTAAACATCGGCTTCATCAATAGGAAGAGTCATGGCTCATTGGTACGACCAATCCATTCTAACTAGAAAAATCTCAAATTTTGCATTCTCGTTTTCTTTTTTGAGTCTTCTCTTAGGCGAGATCTTGGGTTCACTTCTAATGAACTGCAATTTTCTTTAAAACAATAAATCTCTGGCTTAAATATCAGCGTCTCGAACTCACAACCCTAAATAGGAACACTTGACGCTTCGCCATTGGCACTATGCAACTGTTTGTTAGTATGGATGGCATGCTTTATATTTATACAAATTCTTATACGTACGTACATACATACATATATATATATATATAGTTTCAACCGAAATGTCCGCATGCCATGGCACCCCACGATTGTACATAGATCCGCCCCTATCTACGAGGCGCGATTGACCAAAGAGGTCTTTAACAACATAATGTGCACGGATCATCAATCTCTTTTTAGACTGGGATTATGCCAGAAAAGACTTCATTTGTACAATTGGTGCAAGGGAGAACAAAAAGTTCCTCTAGATTTGTATAGTGAGGACTAGTCGTAACAATCATAGTTTGCAAATTTTGAAGCTCTGAAATCGATTCAGGAATATTCTCCCAACTTCAAACTTGGGAGATATCTCAAATGAAATTACAAGCATATGAACCGTAGCTACAAAGCAAAAGAAGTTATCTAAGGAAGACAAACATTGAAAAAGATTAAAACTAGATTTGTTGGGGTTATACTCAAAAGAGAGAAACCCCTCCAAAAATTGGCGTATGCCACTATTTGCAGCATGCACACGGTATTCTTTAGTAAAAGGCGAAAGAATAGTTCGCTATGTGCTCACTGCGTGGCTGCGTGAGTTTTTGCACTTACATGTGCGGCCTTCTAATATGGGGACAAAGTTTGTATTTACTCGTTTTTTATCAATGTGGTACTTACCTCACTCCTATACTTTATCATTTGATTAATTTAAGGATATGATTTCACTTTGGTAAAAAGTGAAAGAATAGTTCACTTTCTCATTCATTTGGTTTGAACCCCACTCGAGGGATTACACTAGGATATTATTATTGTATTTCGCTTTGGTTTTTCCGTGATTCTAAGGAAATATATGCCCACAAGGTACTCGATGAAATGTGTCATAGGATGTTTTCGACTGAGCATCTTGAATAGCTGAATTCCCATGCAGGTTGTGTGATTAAATGTATATATTGTATAGTGAAGGGCCCAATTTGCAGAAGCAAAAAACAAAGCAGTTGTTGGTTGTTTAAATTGCATTTTTAATTATGGTGACTTTAAGTTTGCCTTATAATCTATGTTGTCGCCCCCGAATCGGATCCTCCAAACGCACGAGTCAACTGTTTTTTTTAGAGTCCTAGAAACATAGTTTATAATGGGACTGAGTAGCTTAAAGAACCTCGTATATCTCAGAGCTAAAATTTGATACCCAAAGAAAGTTTATAATGAATCATTGGTAAGGACCTTTGTTTGGGCAGTCCCAAGATACTTTTGATAGGGCTATTGTCCACTTTGGGTCAAGTCTTTTACGATTTTCTCAAAAAATCTTACACCGTTAAAATAGTAAATAATACAGTTATGTTAGTGAATGATACAATTATGTTGAATAAATTTTGAATCCATCCTCTTTTTGCTGGTCCGCCATGAGCTCATCGCACGGGGCTTTCCTAAACCCGTTAGCAAGCCTGTCTCTGCTCAGCCATGAGCTCATCGCACAGAGCTTGTCTAGCATGATTTACACCTCTTGTATGATGTACGAGTTATTGCACAATGAACAGGGTCACACATAAGTCAAACCAAACTATAACCATTGTATATAGAACCCCAAAGTTCAACAACAGATACGAAAATTATGAAATAGGGCTGACTTCAGGCAAGCACACTTCCAAAGTGCACTGAAAGTTACAAGCCTAGGAAAATTTTGATTAAGGATTGGATAGGGGCCGCGCGAACGCAGGCCCCCGCTACCACAAATTATGACATAGGCTCAACCACTTGGGTTGACCTTAGGCAAAGCACCCTTCCAAAGTGCAATGGAAGTCACAAGCCTAGGCCATGAGTCTTATTGATCACCCATTGACCCCGTCCAGGTAAGTATATTTCTTGTAGCTCCTTCCTATTATTTTATACCCATCTTAATCCTTGTTTTCCTTTGTTTCAGCCAATGTGGGACATTTTGCCCTTTATAGCAAACAACTTGCTATGGGTGTAGACCTTAAACTTATCATTTCCCAAGTCCTCTTGTTCTTGTTCAATCTCTTTTGCAGAATCCTCAAAAATAGATCTCTAAATAGCAACAACTTCAAGCTTTTAAAACTTGTCTGCATTACTCAATCTCCATATGTCACCACTAATAGCATCAATTTTTAAGTTTGAGCTCTTTAAGATTTGACAACATGACAAGAATTGATGTCTTTCCTCTTAAGTGATGTTGGGAAAACAAAACTCTTGAGGGAGTTTAGCACATAACCATCTGTTCGAACACTTCAATGCTTCGAGTTTTCTCGAAGCTAAGACATATGAGGCGATTGACCAAAAAGCTCTTTATTGACATAATGTGCACGGACTATCTATATCATTAGATTGGGAATATATGCCAAAAAGGACTTCATTTGTACAAATAATTGGTTCCCTTCATATGTAAATGCTTCAAATTCTTCATCATCCATATCTTGATAAGAGTTATATAGCAAGGGCTAGTCGTAAAAATCATAGTTCGTAAACTTTGAAGCTTTGAGATCGATTCAGAAAAGGTTTCATGTATCCGTCTGTATCATTAAAACTGTGGTTAGAATTTCTATATTTAAGAGCTGTAACAATACAAGCATAGGAGTCATAGCTAAAAAGCAAAAAAAGTTGTCAAAGGCAAACAAACACAAAAAGAGTTGAAACTAGATTTGTTGGGGTTTATACTCAAAAGGGAGGAACCCCTCAAAATATTAGCGTATGCCACTAATTTGCAACGCACACACCATATTCTTTAGTAAAAGGCGAAAGAATAATTCACTATATGCTCACTGCGTGGCTGCGTGGTTCTTTCAGCTACATGTGCGGCATTTTTATAATATTGACACAAAGTTTGTGTTTACTAGTAGTTTATAGATGTTTCCTTTTGTCTTCTTCTTTTTCACCACTCCTTTAATAGTCTATATGATAAAAAAAAAAAACATCATAATTTCTAGTATACTTTGTTGTTTGATTAGTTTAAGATTTGATTTCGCTTCATTTTCTTGGTCACAAATTGATCGATGAAATGTCGCATAGGATGATCTGGACTTGTATCTTGAATACTTGAACTGCAG
>JACEIK010000239.1:184453-222346 GCA_018107945.1 Datura stramonium | reverse complement strand
GGGAGGGGGGGGTTGGTGTCTCTTTACCATGCTACTGCACACTTTCTAGGACTCAAGTTGCATAAAGAAGACGACTTTATTCACCTCATCTCCTCTATATAGAGAATCAATCCCCATTTCCACTCCCTTTCCATTTCTCCTACACAACATCAAGAAAAAAAAACCTCCACTCTCTGCGATCATCATCACAACCATTACCATCACCACCACCGACATGTCGGATAAAAAGTGTAGCCACCACAAGAGCAAGAAGAAGAAGATAATCCGGCGATGTTGCGCCGGACTACTTATCTTCCTCTTCTTAGCTCTTCTCACTATCCTCATAGTATGGGCCGTCCTGAAGCCCAAAAAACCTCGTTTCATCCTCCAAGACACCACCATCTTCACCTTCAACGTCTCCGCCCCTAACATCTTCTCCACCTCCATCCAAGCCACCGTCTACGCGCGTAACCCTAATAGCAAAATCGGAATTTATTACGATAGCATGGACATATATGCCACGTATCATAGCCAACAAATCACGTATTACACGCAAATACCCTCGGTGTATCAAGGCCATAAGGACGTTAACATATGGTCCCCGTTTGTTTACGGGAATAACGTTCCGATCGCCCCCTATAACGGGCCGGGCTTATCCGAAGATCAACAAAACGGTGGCGTTTGGCTCGATTTTAAAATCGACGGACGTGTAAAGTGGAAAGTGGGATCCGTAACGACGGGCCGCTACCACTTACACGTCACGTGCTCGGCGTACGTACCGTTCGGTGACCGACCGGGTAACGGCGGGATTATTGTCGGGAATAACGCCGTTAAGTACCAGCTCTCCCGGGACTGCGACGTCAGTGTTTGAAGTAACGGCCGTCAAGTTTGTTCTTCTTTATAAAACTATTTTTACTTTTTCTTTTTTCTAAAAATTTAATGTTTGTTATCTTATAGTTGATGATGAAATTGTACATTTTGCTTTTTTTTTAAAAAAAAAATAAAAATAAAAATTTGGGGAAAAAATGAGGATGAGTTGGATATATAAGGGAATTCACNCCCTCATCTTATATGGTATCAACCCCCAGAAATCATTCCAACATCAAACTATACTCCAACATATCACCCACCCTTCACCATGAGGCCACCAGTTCAGACTATGTGGTATCCGCCTCCAACCATTGCTCCAACATCACATTATATCCCGACACCTTACCCACAATTTGTTGCCGCATTCTATTCCCACTACTAAGAAACCATGCCAAGGGCAACCGAGAAATAAGTGCAACCTTCAATTGATAGAGTTGGCAATAAGGCATTTGAGGAAGAATAAGAGGTGACATCTCATTAGTTTGCAAGGCTGCCTTTCTCTTTGCTTTTCTTTTTCAGCTTTCCGCATTTTTCATTTCTTTGTACTATGAACTACGATTGACCTGATTTTCCATTCGGGATATGTAGGCGCTTATTTAATGAGTTTGGTCTCACCATAATAAAATCTTATTTTTTCCCAAGTTCCCTAAAACTCCACAAGAAGTCTTCTGAAGTTGAAACTGGGCTGACAAAGTGATGTGGTCGCAACAATTGAGGGTTTACTTTAAGCCAAGAGAATGATGTTCAATTTAAGTCGACCTTGTTTATTCCATCGACTTTTGCTAAATTATTTAGCATTTTCACTATTCATCCATTCAAATCCTACCTCTCTAGCACTTGTAAAAATATTACACCTTTCGTTCCATATTGTTGTACGCTTCGTGTTATCGAATGTTTGCATTTAATTTAGAATTCGATTATTTGCCCTTTAGTTAAATCATCATTTTTAGTCTTTCAATCTTATCATTTTGTTCCTATTTGTGTTGTATGTTAACTAATGTTTGTATTTAATTTATTTACTTTGCTTAAAGATTGTCAGGCATTTGAACATCGATTCAGTTAAGAATCTGCAATTTTAAAAAATGTCCAGCATCCCAAACAATCCTAACCCTCTTGTTAACACAAACATTGGTCCTCTCCCAATACAAACTGTACCTGACCATTCAGTCCCCACTCATACACTCCCTCAATAGATTCTTTCAGCGCACACTCATCTTGGTACTTTTCAAGACATGGTAACATCCAGAGACGAGTAGACCAAGCTCATGGCACTACAGAAAGAGCTCAATGATTTGGAGAAGATTGTGGATGAGAAATTACGCTTCAGAAATATTCCAGATCTAAGGTATAAAAAGTTATGTCTACATCCAAGTGTTAAGCTGGCACCGGGATATAAGATCCCAAAATTCAACATCTTCGATGGGCATGGGGACCCAATTGAGCATCTAAAGGACTATTGCGGCAGATTGGTCGGAATTGGACATGATGAAGCTCTTCTAATGAGATTATTTATGCAGAGTCTGTCGGGAATGACATTCACTTGGTATGTCAAGCAAGACTTTAACAAATGGAATACATGGAAAGATATGACTCGGGATTTTGTAGAGCAATACAAGTTTAACACCAAGATTGATCCCAATCGGCATGGGGACCCAATTGAGCATCTAAAGGACTATTATGCGCATTGGCTCTGAATTGGACATGATGAAGCTCTTCTAATGAGATTATTTATGCAAGAGTCCTCAAGAATGACATTCACTTGGTATGTCAAGCAAGACTTTAACAAATGGAATACATGGAAAGATATGACTCGGGATTTTGTAGAGCAATACAAGTTTAACACCAAGATTGATCCGACATTTCTGGATTTGCGTTATTTTCATTATTTTCGTTATTTTCTTATTTCGTTATGGTAAAAGATTATTTAAAGATGCCGATTTGATTAATTAAGGGAAAAGATCTCTTTGCTTGACTTTTCCTTATATCCCCTCCCCATTCTCTCCTTAACAAGCTTAATATGGAGACATTGATAAAAATTATGTTTGATTGACATATTAAAAAGAACCCATTTAACTGATTTTCTCTTTTTTCTTAAATTGATTGAGTATGGTAAAATCTATTTAGCTTTTATAGATTTTGATTTACCTATGTTATTTAAGGAAACAAATTTTCTTTAATTGATCCTCCCTTCTTTTTGCCTTTTAAATCATACATTGTCCCTTAACATATAGTTAATAGGAAAGTAAAAGGAAATATGAGGTCTAATTTCAAAATTTTAAAACTAAGTCGATCTATCCCCAAATATAATATCAACCTAAATTTTTTTAAGGGATTATGTGTATTTATATGTAGATATTATATGTTTATGTTTATTCAAATCTTCTTAAATATATTATAATATTTTGTTGCTAAGGTTAAAGATCATGATGTACAATATCATGTTCTTATCCTTAAAAAGCAACAAACATTTCAATCTTTTCAAATTTCTTTTTAAAATCGTCACAAACCTACTTACAATTTTGATTTATTAACTTTCTTTATTCTATTTATAATTTTTTTGTATATACCTTAGTTATTATGAATTAAATGTGGTTGCTATATCTTGATGTCAAGCACTTCTTTCTCTTTGATCTAAAATTTAACTATTAAGTGTCATTAGTATAGTTCATTAACCAAATTGCTTTATCACTTATATTTTGTATTAAGTTAATTTGTTTTAAGATATTTATTTTTCCTTAAAATAATTTTTGTATGTTTGGTGCATGTAATTATTATTTTATCACATAGTTTGCATTACCTTGATGAATTAATTAATTTATGTTTAATTTATTGTAATATAATAATTGATTTAATTGTTCATGTAAAATTTGAGAATATTATCTTTTCATTTTGATATATCTGCATGTTTAAATTATTTTATCACTTAGATTTCACGTTAACTTTGAAATAATTCGCGCTTGAGTATTTATTTGGGTTGAAATAAGTTTTATGTGTTGGCTTATTTTTATTAAATTAATTTTTAACTTATTTTTTTTAATAAGATCTCCATTTGCCTAATCATATAATTAAATTAGTTTTTAAATAAATTAATGGACCTTTTTGCTCACCTAGTATGTCCCCCACAATTGACGACCCGGGCGGACCCACACTGTGGACCTCGAAAGGTGCTCAACACCTTCCTTTCGGCAACTTGAGCTTCCCTTACCGATTTCGGTGACTTAGATCTACCTGAACAAAGCGGTATGTTTAGTTAGTCTAAGTACTCTGCGCCCTAGCGCACCTCAAATCGGGTTATGGCGACTCTTCACTCTTTAAATCCTAAAAGAGTTGTCACATGTCGAGTTTCGTTCCGCGAAAAAAATATGCGAGTAGCATGACGACTGGGCAAATACCTAGGTTCTAACCACTAATGATTTATTGTTTATGGAATTTTGTGATTGCATTTTTGTTAGTTCTTTGTTATTAATTAATTTTTAACTCTTTTTCAAATATATATTTTATGTGGTGTTGTATTTAAATTATTCCATGACTAATCGTTTCTTGTTATTAATTTTTTTAACAAATATTAATTTTTGAAATAATTAATTTTTCGTGTTCTTCCCTTTCCTTTTTCCCGCTATTTGCTTCCTTAAATAATTAACTTTCTTATTTAATCATTTTCTTGCTTCTAATCATTTATTTATTTAACACTAATTAATTGTCATGTTTTCTATTAATTTAGTTACCATGCTTAGTGTGATTCTTTCTCATTTGTTTTCCTGTTTGGTTAATTTCTTTCTAAGTTTAATCACTATTTTATATTTGCTTCTTTATTTAATGTATTTCTTTTTTAATGTCTCAAATTTTCTAAATTATCTTTTGATTCATTTGTTGTTACATCTTATTTGCTTATTGTTCATTTTGATCCCTTACCATGTAAATCTCATTCCCCTTGTTTTTATATTTGGTTACCGATTTAATGCAAATTGTATAATGCTTAAATGTTATTGGTCTGTTTTTAAATTATTATTTCATTTGAACACTCACACACTGATAACGGCTGCATGGTTTCTCACGACCGCTCACTATTATAATACCCGTGAGCCGAGAGTGCTCATGATTTGGTCGATCGCCGATGCGTCAATGGTCATGAGCCTCCTCACTCTCGTTGTCCGCTTGAGGAACCCGTGTCTTTACCAAATCATTTGTCGTGCATAATTTTTTGTTTCTTTGCAATTAATTTTAGCTTCGTGTATACCTTTTCCTTATTCTCATTATATTTATTTTAACATGTTCAGAATACAGTTTAGTTTTAATGATTATCAATTATTTGTATTATCATTTGTATTACTATTTTTATGTGCCGCATGATATCCTCCTACGTTTGAAATCTCTTTTTATTTTATTTGGAGAACGATTGCGTGGTTACACCTGACGTTCATTACTAAAATACCCGTGTGGAATGTCTTATGGAATTGCTGGGACTACTTAAGTAAGGCCGACAAAGCCATAAGCTCTCCCATTCTCGTTGTCCGTTTGAGAGAACCGTGTCTACGCCTCACTTTATAATTGAATCCTAAAATATTTGTGTGCGCGATGTATTTGTTGTTTTTAGAATAAAATATTTTCATATTTAATCTTTTTTCCTTTGGTCAAGTTTCTTATTTTAAAATACTTGTTTTACATGATTAAATTACATACTTGATCCATTTATTTGTTTCCATTCCTTTGAGGCATGTTCTTTATTTGTTTCTTGAAACAAGTTATTTTCTGCAATGCTTTCTTGTTGGTTTTCGTATTTAAAATATATATCTTTTTACGTGATTAATTTTCTCTATATATGTTTCCTTGTTAATGTTTAATCTTTTTAGTCATTTATATTTATTGGTTTCTTAATTGTTTACGTGTTACTGCTTTTAATTATGTACTAATTGATATATAGCTGCATATAATTGTCATTCCGCCTACTTTCCCCCCACTTGGGAATCTCTCATTGTCACACACCGTACACGCTAGTTGTGCTTTGCTCTTCTCCAAAATTCTTTCAAACACCTATTTAGTGAGTTGGCATATACGTGACGTGAATGATTAGTTTTTCTTATTACCAGTATGACCACGTGCCTTCTCACATAAGAAAGTTTCAGTCCGTGTCCATCCAATTCTTAGAAATTATTAAGTCATGAATGCATCATTCCTAGGAGGTCTCGATATCCTTGACGTATTGAGACCATTAGTTTGACTTTTCCCCAATCAAAGAGATTTACAATCTCAAAAAGGATATTATCATGTCTATTTGCATTTTTATTTGAGAGGTCAATATGTCTAAGATGGAGACTATTTGCTCCTTAGACAAGAAGGGTAAATTTAATGCTGCAAAAGTGTGTTATTATAAAAAAATCCGACTCAAATTTTATATGAGCCGTGAAGAAGCCGAAAGAAGGAAAAGAATTTCATTTATGTTGTAATTTTCATTTCTTGTAAACTTTCATTTTTGTAAAATATATATATATATATATATATATATATATATATATATATAATTTATATTTTTAGGGAGAAGATAGGGACGATACATTATGACATATTTGTCTTTCATAATTCGTTAGGTCTACCTCTGGCACAAAAGAGGTCACAATACGCTAGGGCGCATAAATTTCTTTGCTACATGTTAATGGATATTGTTGTTTTAATTATTTGAGTAATTATTTTCTTTGTCCTCCTAATCTTTAGTTATTTCGAATCACTTCACGCTTTCGCTCTATCATTTTAAAATATATACCTTACATTTTTTAGGCCCAAACCATAATCTCGGAGACTAGTCCATGTTGTTGATTTTTTAGCAAAATTATTTTCTGTGTGTCTCCCAAAATATTTTCTTAAGCATCTTGAATTCGTACTTTTTGTGGTTACGTAATTATTTCATAATAATTTTATTTTTTCCAAATCCAGGTCCAAAGCTCGCTTTAGTTTATCTTCCGTCCATCAAGATTTTGATATTTGCATTGAAATCTTTCATAACTCCAATTGATTCTAAAAGAGTATAACTCCTTTAAACAATTTTTATCATGTTTCTACTTTATACTCCAGCGTTGACTAAAGTTGAACATCAAAATGAGATTGAATGGCTAGCCAAAAAGTGTTTATCAATTTTTCGACAACGAAGCTGAGCACCAAGATTTTTGGTCACGCCAAGATAAGGTTACTCCATTTGAGGCAAGCATGGAGAGCATGGGAAGGAAGATAGACCGAATAAGAGGATTGGTTGTTGACCTTAGAAACTCATCCGATGTGCCACCGGGTTTTTCGTAATCACTGCCCACAGTCACAAGCTCCCGTCCACACCGTGGCGCTCACACATTCCACCATCTATAGCTGCAACGCACAAGAGGGATCAAGTCTCGTATTCACTATCCCTTCAAAGAGATCTCGATGGTTTGGAAAGAATGCAAGGGAAAGGAAAGAGGAAGATAAGCCCTTAGGGCCACATGACCTAACTACTTCAAAAGAGATGGATAAGTTTGTTTAAATTAATGGAAGATGGAAAAAGAGACCTTGATTTTCCATTATTTGATGGGTCTGGAGATCCTCATTACCATTTGAAAGCATACCTCAACTAGTGAGTATTGGGCAAAGTGAAAATCTTAAGATGAAACTTTTCGTGAGGACACTCATCGTGGATCAACTTTGATGTGGTACGCAAAGAAAGACACAAAAGATTGGGTTTCTTGGAACCATTTGGCTAACATCTTTGTTGAGCAAGATTTACAATTAATTAAGATGAATGATTATAGAACCTGGCCATGGAAGAAGTGATGACGCACAACAAGTTCGGTCATGCCAAACCACAACCCAAGGATAAGGGAAAATTTATGATCAAACTCAAAATTCAAGGCAAGGAGACCCTGTTATGACTCAAATTTCGGCCAACCACCCGCAATTACTTTTGAGATGTTAAGAACACATGGAATATTACAGCCAAAGAACGATTTACATCCCTAATCCTTTACGCAAGGAATTTGACCCAAATAAGTATCAAGGATTTCCATTCTAGCATGCAAGGTCATGATACAAATGAGTGCCATCATTTAAAGGAAGAGATACGAAAGTTGATAATCAATGGTAAGATATCACAAGGACCGCGCCGTTATATGGTATCAACTCCCTAAATCATTCCAACATCAAACTATACTCCAATATATCACCCACCCTTCACCATGAGGCCTCCGGGGCTCGTAATTATGTGGTATCTCGTCTCAACCATTGCTCCACGCATTATATCCCGACACCTTACCCATAATTTGTTGCTGCAATCTATCCCCACTACTAAGCAACCATTCTAAGGGCAACCGAGAAATAAGTGCAACCTTCAATTGATAGAGTTGGCAATAAGGCATTTGAGGAAGAATAAGAGATAACATCTCATTAGTTTGCAAGGATGCCTTTCTCTTTGCTTTTCTTTTCAGCTTTTCCCGCATTTTCTATTTCTTTGTACTATGAACTACGACAGATTCCATTCCCACCGATAATGAGCTCATTTAATGAGTTCGGTCTCACCATAATAAAACCTTATTTTTCCCTTAAGTTCCCTAAAACCCACAAGCTAGCCTTCTCCGTTGAAACTGGCTGACAAAGTGATGTGGTCACAACAATTGAGGGTATACTTTAAGCCAAGAGCATGATGTTCAATTTAAGTCGACTTGTTTATCTCATTCACTTGATAAATTATTTAGCATTGTCATTACTCATCCATTCAAATCCTACCTCTCTAGCACTTGTAAAATGTTACACCTTTCATTCCATATTGTTGTACGCTTCGTGTTATCGAATGTTTGAATTAATTTAGAAATTCGATTATTTGCCATTTAGTTAAATCGCTTATTTGATGTTTTCAATCTTATCATTTTGTTCCTATTTGTGTTGTATGTTAACTGATGTTTGTATTTACATATTTACTTTGCTTAAAGGTTGTCGCATTGAACATTGATTCAGCTTGGAGAATCGTAATTTAAAAAAAAAATATCCAAAGATCCCAAACAATCCTAACCCTCTTGTTAACACAAACATCGGGTTCTCTCCCCAATACAAACCGGTACCGATACCAAATTTCCCACTATACACTCCTCAATAGATTTTTTCAATGTTGTACTCCATCTTGGTACTTTGCAAGACATGGTAACATCCAGAGACGAGCGTACCAAGCTCATGGCACTACGTAAAGAGCTCAATGATTTGGAGAAGATCAGGATGAGAAATTACGTCTTAAATATTCTAGATCTAAGCGTATAAAAAGTTATGTACATCCAAGTGTTAAGCTGCCAATCGATATAAGATCCCAAAATTCAACATCTTCGATGGGCATGGGGACCCAATTGAGCATCTGAAGGATTATTGCGGCAAACATTGATCGAATTGGACATGATGAAGCTCTTCTAATGAGATTATTTATGCGTAGTTTGTCGGGAATGACATCACTTATATGTCAAGCAAGACTTTAACAAATGGAATACATGGAAAGATATGACTCGGGATTTTGTAGAGCAATACAAGTTTAACACCAAGATTGATCCGACATTTCTGGATTTGCTCGGTTAGAAAATGGTACATGAATCTTTGAGGAATATGTGGTAAGATGGAGGAGAGAAGCTTCCAAAATACGTCATTCACTATTCGAAGAAGAGTTAGTCCAACTTTTCATCAAGTTACTAGATGGTATCTACCATAAATACTTGTATTTAACAATCGTCCATAGCTTTGCAAGTCTGATTCTGACATTGGGAAAGAATTTGAATATGGTATTCGAACAAAGGAGAATTATCTATATAACCACAATGCAAACAAGCGTCCAATGCCGAGGGTCTCCAAACAAAAAGGAAAAAAAGGCAGCTCAACCATTATATATCCACCACAACATCATCGTGATACAACAAGTATGTGTCGCCCTGACTCTTGCAATGTACAAAGTTCTCAACACCAAGTTTATCGCACAATCGCTTGATTTAGCTAACATGATTCTGCACTACCAGCCTGCATCATGCAATCTAGTTTTGCAAAACCAAAAGGAGGGAAGTCTCGCACATTTACCCCTATAATTGAACCTTTGACAAGCATATTTGAAAGGTTGAGGGCCCAAGGAATTTTGAAACCCAAGGGTGGATGGATTCCCAAGTATCCAACCCCAAAATTTGATCATTCCAAGAGATGTGCATACCATTCAAATATTCAAGGCCACGACATCAAGAATGTACAACACTAAGGTACAAGATTCAAGATTTGATTGAGAAGGAAAAACTAATAGTGCATCAAGGACCATTGAGCTACGACTACATCACTTCGGAGCGATCATAGTCAAAGGAGATCCTATAAAGATAAGCCCAAGACATTTGACAAGGAAGCATGTAAAAGGAACTCGAGCAAAGACGAGACCGCCATAAGCAAAGCGCCTTTTTTCCTCCACTTTCCCGCTCTATAGATTTTTCATATTATTGGTACTCGAACTAAGTGTGACCTGATTTTCTTTATGGATACGTAGGCAGCCCACTTATGGGCCTCGGTCTCAATTGAATAAAACTTTTTCTTTTCCATAGCCAAATATCTTGCTCACATCCAAATATGAAATCTCTCAAAATTTCATTCACCTTGAACGACAAATGTGGATTCAAATTGAATCTTGATGTTCAAAATATAAGACAACCATTTATTTTGAACTAACGATCTTCTCTCGAGGAAGTGGTGGAATTACAACACAATCAAGTGCACTTTTAAGGTTTCCTTAAAAATTCCACTAGCAGTAACAAGGGGATGCACAAAGTAGTTTTTCATTCTAACCGGCGTAAATTTTAAGGATCCTCAAAATTTCACCAAGATGAATTACAAAGCCTTTAGAGGTCGAAATAACGACAAGACAAGCAAAGCACATATCGAAATATATTTATGGTAGACCCTATCGTGATACCAAGACGATTATTCAAGTTATTGTTATGCCACTATCTCTTGCTACTATTGTGTTACCAAGCTCATATTATGCTACTATTCAAGTAATTATTATGTCGTGTCATATTTCCATCCACCAAAGCATAATATTATGCTACCATCAAGTTGTTATCGTGTTATTGTTAGGCCCCTATTTTGCTACTATTATTTGATCGGTCTCGTGATATGTTACCATTAAGTTGCTAAATAGACATTATGCCACTATCTCGCTACTATTATTCAATCAGCCCCTATTATGCTACCGTCCGCCTCCTATCATATTATTATTGTACACTATCATGCCACCGTTCAAATCAGGCCCGTATTATATTGTAAGGTTAGTTCAATTAGGCTTGTATTATGCTACGCTCGTGTTACTATTTTGTCACATAAATTGGGCTTGTCCACTTATAATAGGACCCTACTTGACAACCCTACAATAGACAACTAAGTTAGTCCACCCTAAAATAGGACAATTGAGTTTGTCCAAAATTTATAATTCGACAATTGGATTAGTCCCCCCTAAAAATAGGATAATTAAGCCCGTAATTTATATTTTGAACCCCTGATTTATATTTTTGTGCCCGTAATTTATATTTTGAGCCCATGATTTATGATTTGAGCCCGTAATTCATATTCGAGCGAATAATTAAGCATTCTAGAATAGGATATGTCTATCCTAAAGAAATTTTATTTTTATCCGGTACTAATTCATCTTACCTAATTTTGGCAGTATCATCCTTAGAAAGCTAGAATTGGGACAAACTTTTGAAGGTATTGAAAAGTGTGTATATATATATATATATATCTTCCTTTATTTCTTCTTATTATGAAATTAGTCTCATAATAGCCCATGTTTCTTTATTAACCACTTTATCTAGTAGTGTTAAAGTTTGCAGGTGCTAAATTCGAGACAACAAAACTCTTCCGTCGACCGAATCGATTTTCGTTTTCACTCCTACTCTCGATTTCCTATCCTCGATATGATACCAAAGCAATGATTCACATTTATCTCTTATCTCTCCGCTCTTATCACCTCGTGCCGCTTCGGTCTTTATTCAACCTTCGCTATTAAATGCCTTTTATGGATCCCTTTTCGTCCCTAAATCTAGAACTACACACGGCCTGAATCTCGTGAAACCCGAGATATGTAGGCGAATTTGAATATAGAAATCTCAGCTGATGCCTTCATAACTCCATTTCCTTTCATCTCGGCCCCTCACAAATTTTTTTTTTTTGGTCTGACAAATTGGCTACTTTTAGTCAATGTTCTTTGCTTGACAATTCATCCTTCAATACCGAGGAAAGAAAGGGGCGCTTGTTGACACCCAATTTTGACCTCTCTATTTCCCGCCTTAACTGCATATCTATATATATGTTTGTATTTTAAAATTACCTTTTTAACAAAATTATTTAATTCGCATTCGTAATGTTCTAGCATTAATTAGCATATATATACCTGAATTTTTGCATAATTATTTTAATTATACTTCTAAATAATTTTAATTTCATGTTTTTAACTTTTCAATATTATATGAAATTACGCTATATGTAATATATTGTATGATAATATGCATGGATATGTATTTTCAATTAAATAAGGTTTATTTACAAAAAATAACTTAGTTTTATAAATTATTTAGAAGTTTAATTTTGTAATAATAATATTTATATCATTTGCTGTAAATTGAACTATTATATTATCTATTTATTAAATTATTTACAAGTGTAGTATATTTATTAATTTAATAAAAGCTAATTCAATTTTCCTCCAATTCATTTAAAGTCTAGCCACTTTCTGCATAAATTTGTCAATTTTAGCCTCTCGTTTATCAAAATCGACCCAATTCAATTCAATTCATTAACTCCTACCATTAACCCAATCCATAACCCGCCTAATAACCCATGACCCGACCCAAAGAACCTAACGCGTTCAATCCTAGCCGTTACACCCCGTAAATTCTTGACATGTAGATAGTCACCCGCATATTGGTTAAGAGTTTTAGAAATGTCATACGTGCGAGAAAAGGGCCCGTGAGACTGACAAGCGCTAAGTCGGCGCTTCGCAAGGCGAAATGCGATTTATAAATCACATTCGACGAACGCGACTTATGTGTCCCAAATCATATAAAGCCCCCACTTCATTTTAATTTCATTTCTTATCATTTCATTTCTAGAAAACGGCCAGCAACAAAGTTAGGGATCAGGTTTGAAGTAAAATTCCTTCCGACATTACCACAAACGTGTCCAAAACTCAAATTAACCGCATACCGAGGTATTAAGCAACAAGGAGCATTCTCACAGCGTTTCAGAAATTGCACTGGCGAATCGTCAGTCCTACCGAGCTAAGGTAAGTGGAACTGCTCCAAATTAGTGTCAATATACTCCTAGCCCTAAAGTAAGCATTTGTCCCTTCAGACTTCCGAGAAATAGCGTAGCTTTCTCGACCGTTTTTCAATGTTTCCAAAGTTTGGGCTATATATAGTATTAAAAGTGATATTTCCTTTCGTGATATTAGCGTATCTAGCTCTAATTGATATATATATATATATGAATGCAATGGGAGAAATAGCGTGGGTGATCGACCAGTTGGCTGGGCTAGTCGGAACTGCTTAAGGTATGTAAAGCTAGTTCTTCGCAAGTTAGTAATCCAAGATAGCAAATAGCGTGAACTATAGAACAAAGAATCGTAAGTCGAGAATTGAGTCCAAGATGAATCTAGTAAGTATGTTTTATAATATTATGATATATATTCAATGAAAAAGTAGGTGAAGCACATTGTAGACGCCGATAATATCTCGTATACCAAAGATAGCTCAAAGACTAGTTTAATGCAAAAAGAGAATCAAACGTATATCAAAAAAATGGATGGCACCTGAGCGTCCTCACCCTTTGCACAGCTATGCCGACGCCCGCCGCAGGGTGAGGATACGCCAATCCAAGGAGTGGCATGATGTCCGGGTAGTAGGACGAAGATGGGATGCAGCATTCTACACGCCTGATCATCATAGCAAAGATAGCTTACTCCCCTCGCCGGAGGTGCTGCGCCTGTGGGCATATGGACATGCATACGTATACGTGTTACAAGCATACATAGCAAGCCCTCCTGGACTCTGCATACGTTTATAGTCACCGAGAGGCCATAGCTCGAAGGCGGACCCAAGGGGGCCGGTAGAGGTGTTTAGTTAGTAGGTGAGGGAGTGATTTATTTTGGATTGTTTGACTCCGGGTAGGGGTATATAGATTGTGTGTTGCTGGCACCTTCCGGCTTATGAGGGCCGGTATAGGTCCTTGTATGTTATATATGTATATATATTATATGTGTTATTTATTAGCCGATAAACAAGAAGTCACCACGATAAGTATGTTTCTACCTACCTTCAACATGTATAAGCTTATTTCAGATTCCATCACCCATGCTTCTTTTATACTCTTCGCTTTCTTAATTACTAATATTGTTGTTTATATTCAATTGTGCTCCGCCTTGCTTTACATACTTCATGTCAGTTGGTATCGACGCCCGCTTGGGGTGCCGTGACACAGCCGTCACAGAGTCACCCTTTCTAACGAGCTTGATATTTAGAGGCTTACATCATTTTTGTTGTATAGTACTGTGTGCCTGGGCCCCCCGTCCCAACCATCTTATCGTATTCTTAGAGGCATGCAAATTCGTGTATATATCTCCCCCGTGGCTGGGTCAGGCCTCTGGCCGTGTGGGACCGTGCATATGTTTAGTCAAGCTATGTTGGCCGTGTGGGGCCTTATCCGCTAGGTGCAGTGGTGACCTTGGCGGTCACGTAGCCGTTTAGCATCCGTTTTTTTGATTCGTGCAATTTGTCAAAGATGGTGGCCTTGTCGGCACCCGCATAGGCTCCTTATATTGATGTGATTCTGCTAGCCGTTGTTTTTGCACAGTGGCTATGGGCCTCTTAGTCTACGAGGCTGTATTTACAAACGCTATATAACCTGATTCCGTGAATCGAGTTAGAGCTAGCCCAGGCACCGATGTGCTTAGGCTCGCAGTCTAGCAAGCTCAGGTCCTAATAAGGCACTGTGCGCTCATACTCCCCTAAGGCAAGACAAACTTGGCATCAGAGCGGCCGTGTCCTTGAGCCTCAGTAAGCTCTGCTAAAGGTGAGCCCTATCTATGATAGCAGCACCACATACTATAGGCGTGAGGCCGCAAGGCATAATAGGATGGTTACTTTCTTCATATTCTGCCATAGAACAAGACAAGATAGGATCGAGTTCTAAAACTTATCATATTCTTTGTCTACGTATAAAATGGCGCACTCAAATACACCGGTACAGTAGAAGGCCGGATACCGCATAGAGAAGGCACCCGCAGATGCCCGCCATTTAGAACTCGCCCCGATCTCGAGGGCCATATAGAAGCATCATCACAAAATTTTCTGCCAGCCCCTATCTCGTCAGAGCCATTCTAACGACACCACCTCCGATAGCTCCTGCACCTACACCATCCGACTCGCAGTTCGCAGCGCCGTGAGTTAAGTGTCGCACTGATGGCCACTCGCCGCCAGCTGCCACTCCGTAATGCTCAGTATTTAATGTGGATTCGGAAGTTCGAGGGTCGAGAATTTTTGCACGGGTCCCCACAGCTCAATGTGTGGTCGTATCGTGCAGGGACCCTGATTACCTAGATCATGTAGAGAATCTTCCGGTCATGCATGTGACACCCATGCCGTAATCGCTGAGATGGCAAGACTCGTTGCTAGACATAGTTGTTGTTACACTACGTAAAATTCCCGACACATAGATGGCCTATTCGCGTGTTGGTTAAAGGTGATTTGAAAGTTGCCATACATGCTAAAAAGTGGAACAACCTTTCTAGTTATTTTGTTCTCTATTTCTAGTTAATAGGATCCCGAGGAAAAGGATTTCGTTTCACCGAGCTAAAACAATATAATATGTTGATGTCTCTGCAAACCAAAGTCATCGCTATCACTATTTTGCTTCACTTTCTTTTTTACAACAAGAAATTGAAGATTCAAGCATTTTATTAGAAATCACCTTCATACATGCTTGTGAAAAAGGCCCGGGAAAAAGATCGGACGAAACCTATCGAACCATCACGAAGGAGCGGGTGCAGCCCTCCGCGGCGGCGCGTGTCACGGGAGGTGGGGCTCTGGCCTGCGGATAATCGTTGGCCCGTCTGTGCCCAAGTATATAAAGCCCCCACTTCGGCTTAATTGATTAATTACCTTAAAATTTCCAGAAAACCTCATGAGGAACGTAGGAGAGAGCGAAGGTTATGATAAATTATCGCCCGATTACGCCATCAAACGTAGTCTAAATCCAAATTAACCTCATACCGAGTATTTAGCAACAGCGAGCATTCCTACGAATTTAGTTTCATGAATCTCTACGACAAACTATTGAGCTACCGAGCTAAGGTAAGTGGAATTGCCCAAATTAGTGTCAATGTGCTCCTAGCCTTAAAGTGAATACTTCTCCCTTCGGGACTTTCGAGAAATAGCAAGTTTTTGACCGTCTTTCGATAAGCCTAAGTTTGGGCTATTAATATATCGAAGTGACGCTTTTTAGAATATTGGTGCAATTAGTCCTAATTGACTTATATGTGAGTGCAAACTTGGGAGAAATAGCCGAGTAATTTGACCTAGCTGCCTCATAGTCGGATAACTCTCGAGGTTAAGGTATGTAAAGCGCTTTCTAGTTAGTAGCTTTAGCCTTGTATATCATAGTAAACTCGTATTTGAACTCTCCTGAGTTGAATGCTGAGTATTGTGCAAGTTAAGTAAATCTCGTTTGCATTGTTATATCGTACTCAGCTTCGGGGAAAGTTAGTAAAGCATGCGCCAAATGGCGAAAGTTAGCATTCCGCGTACTCGCATAGCTAGTACGTGATTAGCAAGCATGTTTTAGAACAATATTACGTATATTCGAATAAAAGTTAGTAAAGTAAAATTAGATAAACAAAGATAGCATCCTCGGCGCGTATTAGCCACTGCATGCATGATATCTTACAATGTATTACATACGTACTGCATAGTATCTTGGCCACAAATTAGCCCGAAGTTAGATAAAGATCTCAAATTCAAAAGATAAAGCGCATGAGAATCGCATAATACGTAAAGAGATCAATAAGAAATCGTAATCTTTGAGGTATTTTTCGCTAACATGCTTCTAAATTGTGCTTATTGTTTGTTGAGACTTGGTTGTGTCGTGAGGGCACCCTTTTGAGCGTCCTCGCCGCCACCGGGTTGGTAATCTGCCGCCCACCGAGCTGGTGTGGGTTTACGTCACCCAAGGGGAGTGGCATGCCGTCTCGCTTGGACGAAGATGGGATGAAGCTTTCTCATATCAAGCCGATCAAGACATAGCATTGCAAAGCACTGCGAAGCAGCGCCTGTGGGAGCATTATCTGCATTCGCTACGTTTGCGTATACAAGATAGGAGTCCTTCGTACCGCACACGATTATTTATATCTAGAGGCTATGGCCCAAGCCTGAGACCCAAGGGGGCTAATAGAGGTGCTCGTAGTTACTAGGCGAGTGGAGTGACTTTTTTTACGGTTTTGACCCATGTAGGGGTATATAGATTGTTTGTTTCGTTTGGCGCCATCCGGCTTATGGGGGTTGGTATTGGCTCTTGCTTGCTACATATATATGTATTTATATGCTATATATTAGTTAATAGACAGCAGGTGTCGCGTTGCCTACAGTACGCTTCTCTCGCCCTATCGTATACTTTCGTCCAGTGAGCTTCCGATCTTGGCTCATATCGCTCCTGGCAGATTCGCTTATCTCCCGCTATTCAAGCATTGCTAGTTATGTTATTTGCATTCCGTTGTATTCCGCCTTGCATACTCGCACTAGTGGTACTCGACGCCCGTTGGGGCGCCGCATTGGCTTGCCCGCAGTACCATGCACGAGGAGGCGATCCTCGTATCTCCAAATAAATTTATAGCCACGCCTCCCGTCATCCTGAGCCTCATATTCGAGGTGTAGTTTATTTTCTTTGTTGTACAAGATGGGTAGGCCGGGGCCCCGTCCGACCATTATATCGCACTCATGAGGCTTGGTGATTGTATATATTTATCTCCCGTGGCCGCTGAGCCTACGTGTGAGGCCGTGCGTTATGTTCAGTTGTTTAGTTTATTGATTATAGCTGGGCCGCAGGGGCCATAGTCTCGATAGTAGTGGTGACCTTGCTTCCAGCCACGAGTTGTACAATACTCTTTTAAGTTGAGTTTCGTATGACTAGATGAAGATGGTGGCTCTGTCGGCCCGCAGGTTCCTTGCTATGAGTATGTCTCTCGGTTGGGGCCGTTATTACATATGCAGTGGCTATAGGCCTGTCGGCCGGAGGCTGCATGCGGCTGCCGCATGCCCCGTTGTTTTCAAAAATCGTGAATAGAGCTAGCTAGGCACCCGCACGTGCTCTTAGGCTCACCAAGTAGCGTGCATCTGTGTTCTACTAGGGCACTGTGTATCACCATACCTCCCCTGCTGGCGTGATGTGCTTGTGTTATGGTACGAGAGTCGAAAGGTCTCGAGGGAGAGATGTCTCTCCGACCTCGGTCCAGCCTTCTCGAGGCCTTCCCGGATCTTTATTTGCCACAGAGATCCGATGTGCCCTGGATGATCAGCTTGCATCTCGGGAGCAGGGGGCAAGGAGTGTACGGAATATTCCCGCTTGACTTCCTTAGCCCGCTATGCTTAGCCTTTCTGGGATACCATGCCATCGAGGGTTCACTGATTCATTATGGGTCTCGAACCCAAAATACACGAGGCCTCGCATGACAGCCTACATTACGGGAAGATATAGACATTGCTCGGGTGCGTGCCTTGCCCAAACTATTGAGGGCCTTAGACAACAAGTAACAGACAAGACATAGATCAGAGCAAACAACAAGCAGGATAGATCGATGAAATGGCAAGAGGGAGATTCGTAGAGGACCTGTGCTCCTATTGTCGACAAAGCCCCTAAACCCCCCACCCCCCACCACCACAAAGCAGAGGTAGATTTATTCAATGAGGCGCCGAGTCCGTGCGCCCGAATGGTGGATTCACTCTGCCAGGAGTGAGGGTAGAGCAGAGCAGATACACCCCCCACCCCCGCCTCTCATTTAGCCGACCTCACACCGAGCTTATAGATATGGCTCACAAACGTGTTACATGCGTGAGGGCACATTATGAGATTGACACCACAGGGGGCAAGGTAGCCTAGATAGCCAGGATGACACTAAACAGGCCACGAGCTCCAGCGCAGCCTCTAAGTAGGCGTAGGACCTCAAGCCCGGCAGTAGAGGCCGAGGTAGATCGTGAGCTCAGTCTGCACGGCTCAAGCCGTACCTATGCACTACCGGGATGAGACAGACTCGCAGGCGTTTCCAAATGTGGTAATGTATGATGACTATTTGCTCATACCCTACTTATGTATTGATTGATCCAGGTTCCACTTTGTCCTATGTTACCCCATTTGTGGCTCGAAGTTCAGTGTTGCACTGCACTGCTTCAATGAGCCTCTTTTCAAAGAGCTACACCCGTTCTGACTTTGCGCCTAGCAAACTTATCGAGGGTGTATGTAGGAGGTTGCTGATCATCGTACTATAGTAGATCTAGTAGAACTAGAGATGATTGATTGATGCCATTATGGGTATGGATTGGTTGGTTCCATGCTATGCTTAACGTAGAATGTTGACCAAGACGGTCCGATTCCACTTTCCTGGGAGGAAGTGTGAGAGTGGAAGGGTAGCACGCCTATGCTAAAAGGTAGGCTTATTTCCTATCTTCAAAGCGAAAATTGATAGCTAAGGGATGTATTTACCACTCTAGTCGAGTTCGAAAGATGTTCGTAGAGCCTCCGACACTCCACGCCCAAAGTGGTGAATGAATTCCCGATGTATTTCCGCATGCTACTCCGGTATTCCCGCAAAGGAAATAGATTTTGCAATCGACTTGCTGTGACACCAACCCAAATCACCTCCATATCGTATGGCTCCCGCCGAACTCAGAATTAATGGAGCAAACTGAAGGATTCGTTAGATAAGGGCTTTATCGCCGAGTACTTCACCGGGGTGCCTCAGCTTTATCTCGGTGAGAAAGAAGGATGGCTCACCCGCATGTGCTAGACTACCTATAACAATAAGGTTAGAGTCAAGAATAAGTATTCGCTTCCCGTAATAGATGATTTATTTGACTGCCATGTGGGGCCAGAGCATTTCTCCAGATTGACTTACTGCTCGATATCATCGTTTGAGTTCATAAAAGAGACATTCCCAAAATAGCCTTCAGACCCGATATGGCCACTTTGAATTCCTAGTTATAACTTTGGGTTACGAATTCTCAGCGTATTTATGGACCCGATGAACAGTACCTTCCGATCATACCTGACCTCGTTCGTGATAGTGTTTATCGATGATATTCGTGTACTCCCCGCCAGAGGCAGACCACTGTGCTCATTTACGACAAAGGCTCCGCATTCTCAAGGACCGTCAGCTATATGCCAAGTTCTCCAAATGTGAATTCCGTCGAACTCAAGAGTTTTTCTTGGGGCATATGGCTGTGCCTGGACAAGCCGGTATACTGTGCTGACACGCGTAAAATAGAAGCAGCCAAAAACATGGCCTAGACCTACCACTCCCACCGAAGTCTCAGCTAGTGATTAGCAGATACTACGTAAGATTTGTTGAGGGATTCTCCACTATAGCGGCACTGACTAAGCCGACAAAGCAGTAAAGTTTCAAAGGACTGAGGCGTGTGGACAGAGTTTCCAAGAATTAAAAGATGATTAACCTCCGCCCAAAGCGTTAGCATTACCTAAGGTAGAGAGGTCTGTATCAGGACATCGTGTATTGGGTTGATAAAGTTGGTGCGCATGGTAAAGTGATTGCGTATTCTTCCGCATGTACCGAGGAAACACGAAAAGAATTATCCTACCCACGACCTGAGTTAGCCGCTAAAGGGATCCACGCCTTAAAGATATGGAGACATTACTTGTATGGCGTCCATGTGGATATTTTCATTGACCATAAGAGCTTGCGTATATCTTCCTTCACTGTGAGGGAGTTGAACTTGTAAGGGCTGCCGCTAGTTGGAGTTATTGAAAGATTATGACGTAATATTCCGTATCATCCGGAAAAGCCAACGTAGTAGATGCCCTTAACCGTAGATAGATGGGGAGTTTGGCGTAATTGCAGCCTGAGCAAAGTGGGAGTTGGTCAGGAAATACATCACTCAGCGCCCTAGCCGTTCGTAGTAGAAACAGAGGACAACGGAGCAAGAATTCGTAACACCGTGTCGCCATTAGTTGTGGGAGGTAAAAGAATGAAAATATGAAGATCTTGACCCGGTCTGGCCCAGACGTAATTCCGCAAGGGAAAGCGCCTGCATTTTCAGATAACCGAGACGAAGTGTCAAGATGTAAGGGCCGCCTGTGTTCCAGATATTTCCTGTGGCTCCGGGCCACAGTATTATGAGTGAGGTACATTACGCCCGCTATTCTCTCCACCCAAAGAATTAAAAATGTACCACGACTATCAAGGAGATCTACCGGTGGCCAGGTATGAAAAGGTAAATAGGCCGAATTTGTAGCACGCTATTCTAATGTGCCCAACAAGGCAAAGCTGGACACCGCAACCTGGGCGGATTGACTCAGACATAGCCGTGCCTCTTCCGGAAATGGGAAGCAATAAACATGGACTTTGTAGAAGGATTATTCCTGCATGCATAGACATGATTCCATTTGGGTAATAGTTGACAGACTGATTAAATCATCCTATTTCCGCCAAAAGAAAAAGCTACTTTCTCTCGCCGAAGATTATGCCGAACTCATATCAAAGAAATAGTTAGATTACACGGTGTTCCAGTATCTATTATCTCTCGATGTAGGAGCACAATTTAAAGCTAGATTTTGGCAGTCATTTTAGAGAGGTCTCGGGAACGCAGACACTTGAGCACAGCATTCCACCTCGTGATAGATGGACAGCCGAACGCACTATTGAGACGCTTGAGGACATGCTACTTGCGTGTGTTAGAATTTGGAGGGAGCTGGGATGAACATTTGACCCTAATTGAGTTTGCTTATAATAATAGCTATCACTCACTATCTGGCGCCCTTTGAGGCATCAGATGGGCGAAATGTAAATTGCCGCTGGCTGGTTGAAGTGGGAGAGTCAGCCACGATTGGGCTAGACATTATTCAACAAATTCGAGGAGAAGGTAAAGCTTATCGAGAACGCCACTGATCGCACGTAGCCGTCGTAATGTATAATGTGCACAAGCAGACTCCGGGAATTTTATGTGAATGACTCGGGGTATTCCTCAAAGTATCTCCGATGAAAGTGGGTGATGAGATTCCTAAGAAGAAAGGTTATCTCACCCGAGATTTGTTGGGCCTTACTCGTATTCGTCAAGGATAGGCCATGGGCATATGAGCCGAACTTGCCTTGCACTAGGAATCCGTTCATCCGCCACGTATCTATGCTAAGGAAGTGCATCTGAGACCCATCCGTGAGTAGTCCTACCCAGATGTCCAGGTTACGAAGAGCCGGCTCAGGTATGAGGTTCCAAAAGAGCCATACTAGACAAAGGCATCTGGTGCTGAGTGAACCAAAGATATTGCGTCATTACAGGCCGTATGCACAGAACCGAGAGGAGATGACTGGGAGGCGTAGGAAGATATGAAAATCGATATCTCACTTATTCCAAGCCTAGTCAGCCAGAGGTATGTCGTATTGTTATCTTATGAATTGCCTTACATTATGTAAATAAATGGAATAACTAGCTTACGTAATGAATACTAGTGTTGTATGGAGTACCTGTATTGGACTTTTCTGCGTTTTTATGATTTTTGAGATAGTCCATATTGCTGTGGGAGACTCTCAGCGAAATTTGTCTAAACTAAGTCAAATAAGTTGAAATTCTTTGCAAGTAGAAGTTTACATTCGAGGACGAATGTTCGTAAGGGGAGGGATGTTACACCCCGCAAATTTTTGACATGTAGATGGCCTATTAGCATATTGGTTAAGAGTTTTAGAATGCCATACGTATGGAGAAAAGGCCCTGGGAAAGACCTGTACAAGCGCTCAAGCCCACAAGGTCGTGGGGCAACGCGACATATATAAATCGCATTCGACGAATGACTATAGGTCCCAACTATATAAAGCCCCCACTTCATTTTAATTTCATTTCTTATCATTTCATTTTAAAACGGCAAAGAATAAAGCTAGGGACGAGGTTTTGAAGTAAAATTCCTTCCGATTACGCCTGGCCAAACGCAGCCTCCAAACTCAAATTAACTCCGTATACCGAAGTATTACAACAGAGCATTCTCATGAGTTAGTTTATGAAATTCGGCCGTGAATCGTCATCCTACCGAGCTAAGGTAAGTGGAATTGCCCAAATTAGTGTCGTGATACCTAGCCATAAGTAAGCATTTGTCCCTTTCCGACTTCCGAGAAAGCCAGCGAGCTTCGACCGTTTTTCGATAAGCCAAATTGGGCTATATATATATTAAAAGTGATATTTCCTCGTGATATTAGCGTATCTTGGGCTTCTAATTGATATATATATAGAATGCAAACTTGGGAGAAATAGCAATAAGTACGAATTTGTGCCACGCGCTAGAAGTTGAAAAATCCAAGCGAAGGTATGTAAAGCTAGTTCTTCGGCAAGTTAGTCTAACTAAAGATATGTAAATAGCGTGAACTATAGAACAAAGAATTCAAGTCAAGAATTGAGTCCAAGATGAATCTAGCAAGCATGTTTTTATAATATTATGATATAAATTGCACGAAAGTTAGTAAAGCAATACACCGTATAATATCTCGACATAGTATAGCTCAAGATGAGAATCACTTTTTAATGCAAAAAAGAGAATCAAAATCGTATATAAAAAATGGATAGTATTTCTTGCATTGAACATGCTTGTTGTATGTGATTATTGTTTGTTGAGATTCGTTTGTGCTATGAGGGAACTCTTTGAGCGTTCCCGCCACTCCCCGGGTTAATAGCTGTGTGCTCACCTCACCTGCCGTGAGGTGAGTGATACGTCAATCCAAGGAGTGGCATGTTGTCCGTAGACTTGGCATGGGATGCAAGATTCCTCATATCAGCCGATCATCATAGCAAAAGATAGATTACCCTGCGAGCGCTTGCGCCTGTGTGCATTACGTATACGTACATGTATACAAATTATAGTTTATAGTTACAGAGCCTCCGCACCTGCACACTAAGAGTAGTCGTAGGCCATAGCTCCGAGCCGCGGACCCAAGGGGGCCAGTGGAGGTAATCGTAGTTAGTAGGCGAGTGGGAGTGATTTATTTTTGATGATTTTGACCCTAGTAGGGGCATATAGATTGGGTATTAGTTGGCACCTTCCCGCTATGGGGGTCAGTATAGGTCCTTGTATGTTATATATGTATATATATATGTTATTTATTAGCCGATAGATGTGTGAGGGTCGCCACGACGATAAGTATGCTTCTTACCTTACCTTCTCAAGCATTTATGCTTATTTCGATTCCATCGCTCCGTACAATTTCGCATACTTTCGCTTTCACTCATTTCAGTATTGTTGTTTATATTCGCTTGTGTTCAATTTGTTTTACATACTTGGTACCGCTGTACCGATGTCTGCTAGCGCCGCATTACCTTGCTCGCAGTACTCCATAGACGAGGAGCGATCCTCGTGATCCTAAAGCGCCGCAGAAGTCATCAACTCCCGTCATCCGAGCTTGATATTCAGAGGTTTACATCATTTTCTTTTTGTTGTATAGCATGTAGGTCGTGGCCCCGTCCCAAATCCATCTTATCTCAGATTCTTAGATGCTTGCAAATTGTGTATATATATCTTCCCGTGGTTAGTTGATGCCAAAATGTGTGGGGCCGCAAGGTATTTTATCTCATATGTTGGTCGTGTGGGGCCTTATCCGTTGCAAGGGTGAATCTTGCCTGGCCACGTAGCCGTTAGCATCTCGTTATTTGATTCGAAGTGCAACTTGTCGCATGGTGGCCTTGTCGGCCCACATAGGCCCCCTCTATATTGATGTGATTCTCAAGTTAGTCGTTGTTGTTGTACAGTGGCTATACGCCTAAATTACTGAGGTCAGACATGTACCGCTATATAAAGCCCAAGTGAGATTCCTGCGAATCGAGTTAGAGCGCCCAGCACCCGATGTGCTTAGGCTCGCAGGCCCAGCGCTTCAGTCTCTAATAAGGCACCAAAGCGCTCATACCCTCAAGGCGGGGCGTGACACTAGCCGTCCATCTAATCTAATCTAATGGTCACAATTTAACCCTAACATAGCTTCTCATTTATCCCCTTAACAAAACCAAAACCCACTTCCATTTCCTTCAACACCATCTCGCTCCTCTTCTCTTCCCTCTCACCTCCGACTACCCACCACTGTTTTTTCCTTAAATCACCCAAGCGCCAATTCCCTTACTCCCTTTTCCCTCTCCCGTTTCACCATTAACGCCCCCGCCGAAACTCCACCAAACATTCCCCCTCTCTCATTCTCACGATCCAACCACCCATCTTCTCCCCTTCTCCTTCGCCGTTCCACTATCGATTCCTACACCGTTGGCCGGAAAAGGCCTCACCACCTGCCTCTTTTTTTTTTTCTCTCGCTCATTCTAGTCAAAACCATCCTTTACCTCGTCGTCCTCTCCTCTCCAACTACCGAAAACTACCACCCTCATCTTCCTTCTTCTCCGATGACCGAAACCACTGCACGTTGCTCCTCTCTATCTCCTTCTCCATCCAAAACTAACAGCAACCATGAATCCCTTCTCTTCCTTGGATTTCCAAACAACAACCAGACCCGTTGGAACCCTCTATCCGACCACCGTGGGCACCAGACACCAAAGACCACCGCAATCATAAACCACCACAAACGACCCGACGAATTTCAGATCTCGAACTTGTGGTAAGGTTTGAGATAGATTCTTAAGAATCTATCCATGGTTTATCCTTCAGATAAAATCCTTTTCTTTTTTATATTTTCCATCGTTGTTTCTTTTATATCACTTATCAAGTTTGATTACCCATTTTAGTACAAATTCGTTGCTTATTGCCTTGTTGTTTTAGGTGTTGTGGCATGTAATGAGTTTAAATCTAGGATTTGCCCGTAACCCCAAAAGATATCTGGCACAATTTTCTAGATTCGCCTCTTTTCTTGTGTATAGAAATATACGAAGTGAGCGTGTTTTGACCTAATTCCAAGCGTGTTTAATTTATCACATCTTCCCATCACACGTTATGTAGTATGGTTTTAGTTATTCTTACCATGTTTGATTGAAGTATTTAATCAAGTAGTTTCAATAGCAAATCATGCTTGTTGAATTTGGTAATTTTCACCTTTATAAATTCTTAAGTGAAGTTACAAAGTTAATATATTCGAAGGAAGAAGTTCCTACCTTAGTTTTAAATACTCATGATACTTGCCTATTTATGGAAAGACTTGATTTGAATACTTGTCAAATTATACATATGTTTCTTTATATTGATTCTCTTCCTTAGAATTATTTTGGGAATAGCCGCACCATATATTTGTTCACTGATTGTTTTGATTACGCTTGTATAAGTCGATAAGAAAATGCTTTGTTTGATTTTTCTTTATAATACTGTGTGCTAAAAAACGTATATGATAATTCAACATTTATTTGTTTGGCAAGAATTAATTTATTTAGGACAATTTCTTCAGCTACACTTCCTTTCCGATTGGTCTATGTTTATTAGAAAATATTCATCTCCATGATCAAAGTCTTTCAAGTATTTAATATTCGCAACTTGCATCAACTACGGCAATTTAGTATTCACTTTTAAAATATTAATTAATAGATTGTTATCTTTTCATTTAATTTGTCTTAATTTAAGGAGAATGCTTAATTATTGATTCTTCCTTCCTTTCACATTTTCTTTTATGGTAAAAGGTTATTTAAAGATGCTGATTTGATTAATTAAGGAAAAAGATCTTTTTTGCTCTGAATTTTCCGTATATCCCCTCCCCATTCTCCTTAATAGTTAATATGGGAATATTATTTGATAAAATTGTTTGATTTGATTATATTAAAAGGAACCCATTTAACTCATCGATTTTCTTTTTCTTAAATTGATTATGGTAAAATCTATTTAGCTTTTATAGATTCCGATTTACCTATGTTATTTAAGGAAACAACATTTCTTTGATTGATTCTCCCTTCTTTTTTTCCCTCCTTAATCTCTTATCTTATTTAATTATTTAAGGAGGAATCTCCTCCTCGATTCGGGAAAAGAACCGAACATATTTTTTAACCTCATTTTCTTAATATTAAAAGAGGGTCTTACTCTTTAGCTAAAGAAAAATATATATATATATATATATATCGCTTCTCTTTCTCTCTTCTCACATTTTGTTGCATGCAAAGCTCGCTAAATTTCGACCTTCAATATTAAAGTCATATAGCTCTTAAATCAAGTTAGTTCATTCAACATGTGATTTTTTATTTATTTCACTAGTTTAATCATTGTCCATTTCAATATAAATATAATTTTTTTTTTTAATGTGGTATTTTACTAGATTTAATACCAACCAATCTCTTCATGTCTGCATGTTAAAACATCAATTCTCAAGTTTTATTCACAATTGTGATATATACACATGTGGTTGCACTTGCTTAATCATAAAAACGTATCATTTAGGTGTTTGGATAAGATGAAGAGTCATGTATGTAGAAAAGAATGGAAACTAATTAAATTTTTCATTATGTTTCATTTTATATTTTTCTATGTATTTTATTTATTATTCATTTACCTATTTTTATCGCTTGTAATAATGTAATGAACTAATAATAGTGAAAAGGGGATTGCTAAAAGGGGTGAAAAATTTTGAGTACTGTTTCATTTTTAGTTTTCCTCCAAGCTTGCTTATACTTATTTACCGCGCCTTGTTTTTGTATCAAAACTACGCTCAGATTCGTTTTCTCTCTATTTGAACTGGGTAGTTTGTGTCTTTTAAATCATACATTGTTCCTTAACATATAGTTAATAGGAAAGTAAAAGGAAATATGAGGTCTAATTCCAAATTTTAAACTAAGTCATCCATCCCCAAAATATAATATCAACCAAGATTTTTAAAGGATTATGTGTATATTATATGTAGATATTTATGTGTTTATCTATTCAAACTTTAAATATATTATAATATTTTTAAACTTAAGAATAACCTCAAATAAATCTGTTGCTAAGGTTGAAGATCATGATGTACAATATCATGTTCTCATCTTTAAAAAGCAACAAACATTTCAAGCTTTCAAATTTTCTTTTTAAAATTCTGCCATAAAACCTACTTACAATTTTGATTTATTAACTTTCTTTATTCTATTTACAATTTTGGTATACCTTTATTATGAATTAAATGTAGTTGCTATATCTTGGATAATTTAATTTCTTTCTTCTTTGATCTCAAAATTTAACTATTAAGTGTCATTAGTATAGTTCATTAACCAAATTGCTTTATCACTTATATTTTGTATTAAGTTAATTTGTTTTAAGATATTTATTTGTCTTCAAATAATTTTGTATGTTTAAAAATAGCGTAATTGTTATTTATCACAGTTTGCATTAATTGATGAATTAATTAATTTATGTTTAATTTATTATAATATAATAATTGATTTAATTGCCTTATGTAATATTTGAGAATATTATCTTTTCATTTTGATATATCTTCATGTTTAAATTATTTTATCACTTAGATTTCATGTTAACTTTGAAATAATTCGCGCTTGAGTATTTATTTGGGTTGAAATAAGTCTTATGTGTTGGCTTATTTTTAGTAAATTAATTTTTAACTTATTAAAAACAACTTTTAACAATATAAACTAAACAAATTATAAATTAAATTAATTTTTAAATAAATTAATGGACCTTTTTGCTCACCTAGTAAGTCCCCCACATAATTGACGACCCGGCCGACCCATAATTAGACCTCGAAAGGTGCTTAACACCCTTTCTTTCAAGTAACTTGAGCCTTATCCTAGCTTCGTGACGTGATCTAATTGAACAAAGTTATATGTTTAGTTAGTCTAGTACGGTGCCCTAACGCACCTCAAATCGTTAGAAGGGCACTCTTTTCACTCTTTTAAATCCTCAAAAGAGTTTTCACGTGTCGAGTTTCACTTTCCGCGAGAAAATGGGGTGCGACAAAGATGTGACGATCATTGGGAAAATACCTAGGTTCTAACCACTACTTGACATGTTGCTTATGTGGAATTTTTGTGATTGCATTTTTATTTTTCTTTGTTAAGTTAATTAATTTTTAATTTTAATTAAATTACATGTTTTTTTTGTTTTTTTAATTTTTTCTTTTTAATAGTAACGTTTTAATGTTTTTATATTATTAATTTTTTAAAAATATTAATTTTTCGTGTTCTTCCCTTTCCTTTTTCCCGCTTATTTGCTTTCTAAATAATTAACTTTCATATTTAATCATTTTCTTGCTTCTAATAATTTATTTATTTAAATAATTGATTAATTGTCGTGTTTTCTATTAATTTAGTTATCATGCTTAGTGCATTCTTTCATTTGTTTTCCTGTTTGGTTAATTTCTTTCTAAGTTTAACTACTATTTTATATTTGCTTCTTTATTTACCGTATTTCTTTTTAATGTCTAATATTTTCAAATTATCTTTGATTCATTTGTTGTTACATCTTATTTGTTTTTTTGTTCATTTTGATCCCTTACCATGTAAATCTCATTCCCCTTGTTTTTATATTTGGTTACCGATTTAATGCAAATTGTATATATGTTAAATGTTATTGTTCTATTTTAAATTATTATTTCATTTGAACACTCACACACTTGATAACGGTTGCATAGTTTCACGGTCGTTCACTATTATAATACCCGTGTCGAGGAGTGTCTCATTATTTGGTGGATCACTGTGCACCGATGTTCATGAGCCTCCTCACTCTCAAGTTGTCCGCTTGAGGAACCCGTGTCTTTACCAAATCATTTTTGTCATGCATATTCTTTTTCTTTTGCAATTAATCTTCTAGCTTCGTATACTCCTTTTCCTTATTCCCATTATTTATTTTTAACATGTCTGTAATTGGTTGTGCTTAGTTTTAATGATTATCAATTATTTGTATTATCATTTGTATTACTATTTTTATGTGCCGCATGATACTCTCTCCTACGTTTGAAATCTCTTTTATTTTATTTGAGAACGACATGGTTACACGGACGTTCATTACTAAAATATCTACATATGGGAAATGTCTTATGGAATTGTTGACTGCAAGGCCGACAAATATAAGCTCTCCCACTCTCAAGTTGTCCGTTTGGAGAGAACTGCAGTTCACGCCCCACTCTTATAATTGAATCCTAAAATATTTATGTGCATTTTTTGTATTTGCTTTTTTTAGAATAAAATATTTTCTCCCATATTTAAATTTTTTTCCTTTGGTTGTTTCCTTGTTTAAATAATTAATTTTACATGATTAAAATTACATACTTGATCCATTTATTTGTTTCTTTTCCTTGAGGCATTTCTTTATTTGTTTCTTGAAACAAGTTATTTTCTACAATGCTTTCTTGTTGGTTTTCGTATTTAAAATATTTCTTTTACGTGATTAATTTTATATATGTTTAAAAATTATTACTAACATAAAAATATATTACATAAATTAATTGGCTTTTAATTTTATCCTTGTTACCTTCTTGACATTTTTGAAATTACAAAAATATATTATATAATTTTCATTCCGCTCATACTTCCCCTCTTGGGAATCTTTCACTATCACACCGTACACGCGAGTTGTGCTTTTCACTTCTCCAAACTTCTTTCAAACACCTATTTAGAGAGTTGGCATATACGTGGCGTGAATGACAGCTTTACTTCTACCATATGACCACGTGTCTTCTCACATAAGAAAGCCATCAGGTCCATCCAATTCTTAGAAATTATTAAGTCATGAATGCATCATTCCTAGGAGGCCCCTTATATCCTTGACGCTGATATTCATTAGTTTGACTTTGCCCAAAGTCCAAAGAGATTTACAATCTCAAAAAGGATATTATCATGTCTATTTGCATTTTTATTTGAGAGGTCAATACGTCTATGATGAGACTATTTGCCTTTAGACAGAAGGGTAACTAATGTTTCGCTGTGTTATTATGAAAAACCACTCAAATTTTTATATGATGTGAAGAAGCCAAAAGAAGGAAAAGAATTTCATTTATGTTGTAATTTTTTATTTAATTGTATATTTTTTTAAGACTTAAGAAATTTAAATATATATAAAAAAATTTTTTATTTTTTTTGTTTTTTTAATTTTTAAAAACTTATATTATGACATATTTGTCTTTCATACTGCTAGGGCACAATTTCTCGTGCATAAAAGAGGTCACAATACGCTAGGGCGCACAATTTATTTGCTACATGTTAATGGATATTGATGTTTAAACTATTTGTGTAATTATTTTCTTTGTCCTCCTAATCTTTAGTTATTTCCTTGAATCATTTCCCGCGCTGGGCTTCTATCATTTTAAAATATATACCTTACATTTTTAGGCTCAAACCATAATCTCGTGAGACTAGTCCATGTTGTTGTTTCTTTTTAGAAAATTATTTTCTATGTGTCTCCCAAAATGTTTTCTTTAGTATCTTGAATTCGTACTTTTCGTGGTTACGTAATTACTTCATAATAATTTTGTTTTTTCCAAACTAGGTCCAAGCTCGCTTTAGTTTATCTCCCGTCCATCAAGATTTTGATATTTGAAATCCTTCATAACTTCAATTTATTCTAAAAGAGCATAACCCTTTAAACAATTTTTATCATGTTTCGTACTTTTTCTACTCCAAAGTGTTATCTAAAGTTGAAACATCAAAACAGATCTAGTGGCTAGCCAAAAAGTGTTTATCGATCTTGTCGACAACGAAGCTGAGCACCAAGATTTTGGGTCACGCCAAGATAAGGTTACTCCATTTGAGGCAATCATGGAGAGCATGGGAAGGAAGATAGACCGACAAGAGGATTCGTTGTTGACCTTAGAAACTCATCCGATGTGCCACCAGGTTTTTCGAATCAATGTCTAATAGTCATTCAACTCCCGTCCACACCGTGGCGCCTCACACATTCCACCTCATTCATACGTAACACACAAGAGATCAAGTTTGTATTCACTATCCCTTCAAAGAGCACTCGATGGTTTGGAAGGAATGGGCAAGGGAAAGGAAAGAGGAGATAAGCCCTCGTGCACATGACTCGGGAACTACTTCAAAGAAAAGAGATGGAGCAAGTTAAGTAAAATTAATGGAAGATGGAAAAAGAGACCTTGATTTTCCATTATTTGATGGGTTCCGAGATCCTCATTACCATTTGAAAGCATACCTCAAATGTATCAGTGAGTATTGGGCAAAATGAAAATCTTAAGATGAAACTTTTCGCTAGGGACACTCACCTGGATCACCTTGATGTGGTACGCAAAGAAAGACACAAAAGATTGGGTTTCTTGGAACCATTTACAATATATTTCTGGAGCAGTACAACAATTAACTAAAGAGAAAGATTATAGAACCGGTGATGAAAGAAGTGATGACGCACAACAAGTTCGGTCATGCCAAACCACAACCCAAGGATAAGGGAAAAGTTATGATCAAACCTCCAAAATTGAAGGCAAGAAGACCCCAAGTTATGACTCAAATTCGTCAACCACCCTCAATTACTTTTGAGATGTTAAGAACACATGGAATATTACAAATAAAGAACAACGACATCCCTAATCCTTTATGCAAGGACTTTGACCCAAATAAGCATTAAGCTTCCATTCTCGCATGCAAGGTCATGATACGAATGAGTGCCGCCATTTAAAGGAAGAGATACGAAAGTTGATAATCAATGGTAAGATATCACAAGGATCGAGCCCTCATCTTATATGGTATCAACCCCCTTAAATCATTCCAACATCAAACTATACCCAACATATCACCCAATTCTTCACCATGAGGCCACCAAGCCAGATTTCTTTGTTGTACCCGCCTCCAACCATTGCTCCAACATCACATTATATCTCGACACCTTACCCACAATTTGTTGTCGCAACCTATCCCCACTTCTAAGCAACCATGCCAAGGGAAACAGAGAAATAAGTGCAACCTTCAATTGATAGTGTTGGCAATAAGGCATTTGAAAAGAATAAGAGATGCAGACATCTCATTAGTTTGCAAGGCTGCCTTTCTTACTTTTCTTTTTCAAACTTTCCGCATTTTCCATTTTTTTGTACTATGAACTACAATTGACTCCGATTCCCATTCGAGATATGTAGGCGCTCATTTAATGAGTTCGGTCTCACCACCTATACTAGTACTTATTTTTCCCCAAGTTTCCTAAAACTCCACAAGCAAACTCAAGTTGAACCTGGGCTAACAAAGTGATGTGGTCGCAACAATTGAAGGTATACTTTAAGCCAAGAGCATGATGTTCTATTTGGCCGACCTTGTTTATTCCATTGACTTGCTAAATTCTTTATCATTGTCACTACTCATCCATTCAAATCCTACCTCTCTAGCACTTGTCAAATGTTACACCTTTCGTTCCATATCGTTGTACACTTGCATGAATATTTGCATTTAATTTAGAATTCGATTATTTGCCCTTTAGTTAAATCTTCATTTTGATGTTTTCAATCTTATCATTTTGTTCCTATTTGTGTTGTATGTTAATCCGATGTTTGTATTTAATTTATTTACTTTTTCTTAAAGGTTGTCGTGCATTTGGAATGTCGATTCAAAGGGCAACTGTAATTTAAAAAATGTCCAGCATCTCAAACAATCCTAACCCTTGTTAACACAAACATTGGTCCTCTCCACTGTACCGACCGGGCCCGGCCCCCACTCATACACTCCCTCAATGGATTCTTTTCGCGCACACACCTATCTTGGTACTTTTGCAAGACATGGCAACACCCGAGACGAGCGTACCAAGCTCATGGCACCTGGGCGTAACGAGCTCAATGATTTGGAAAAGATTGTGGATGAGAAATTATGCTTCTAAATATTCCATCTAAGGTATAAAAAGTTATGTCTACATCCAAGTGTTAAGATGCCACTGACAGGAAGATCCCAAATTCTAACATCTTCATGGGCATGGGGACCAAATTGAGCATCTGAAGGACTACCGCATGCGCATTGGCCTGAATTGGACATGATGAAGCTCTTCTAATGAGATTATTTACGCAGAGTCTCTCGAATGGCATTCACTTGGTATGTCAAGCAAGACTTTTACAAATGGAATACATGGGAAGATATGACTCGGGATTTTGTAGAGCAATACAAGTTTAACACCAAGATTGATCTGACATTTCTGGATTTGCTCAAGTAAGGGAAAATGGGACATGAATCTTTTGAGGAATATGTGATACGAATGGAGGAGAGAAAGCCTCCAAAATACGTCATTCACTATCCGAAGAAGAGTTAGTCCAACTTTTCATCAAGTCACTAGATGGTATCTACTATAAATACTTGTATTTCACAATCGTCCATAGCTTTACAAGTCTGCTTCTATATTGGGAAAGAATTGGAATATGGCGTTTGAACAGGAGAATTATCGATATAACTACAGTGCATAAGTTTTCCAACGCCAGAGGGTCTCCAAACAAAAGGAAAGAAGGCAATTTCAACCATTATACTCCACCACAACATCATCAAGATATACAACAGCATCAGTCATCCTTGACTCTTGCAATGTACAAAGTTCTCAACACCAAGTTTATCGACACCGCTTGATTTTAGCCAACATGATTCTTACTACCGTGCCTCGTCCCATACAATCTAGTTTTGGTCAACCAAAGGAGGGAAGTCTGCCATTGTTTAACTCTAACTCCAACCTTGACAAGCATATTTGAAAGGTTGAGGGTCCAAGGAATTTTGATACCTGGGGTGATTGATTCCCAAGTATCCATCTCCAAAATTTGATCCTTCCAAGAGATGTGCATACCATTCAAATAGTCAAGGCTACGACATCAAGAATGTACAACACTAAGGTACAAGATTCAAGATTTGATTGAGAAGGAAAAGATAATAGTGCATCAAGGACCATTGAATCCACGCTACATCACCCTGGAGCGATCATAGTCAAAGGAGATCCTACAAAGATATTTATAAGATATTTGAGAAGGAAGCGTAAAAAGGAACTGGATAAAGACGGTGACCGCTATAAGCAAAAGTGCCTTTATTCTCCACTTTCCCGCCTATAGCTTTTTCTCATATTTATTGGTACTCCGACTCACGTGTGACCTGACATCCTTATGGATACGTAGGCAGCCCATTTATGGGTTCGGGTCTCAATTGAATAAAAACTTTTTCTTTTCCATAGCCAAATATCTTGCTCATATACAAATATGAAATCTCTGGAAATTTCATTCAACCTTTGAACGACAAATGTGGATTCAAAACTGAGTCTTGATGTTCAAATATAATAAAGTTCATTTCTTTTGAACTAACGATCTTCTCCGGGAGTAGAAGCAGAATACAATGTCGAATGCGACTTTTAAGGTTTCCTTAAAAAATTCCCTAGCAGCAACAAGGGATGCATTGGTAGTTTTACATTCTAATCGCGTAAATTTTAAGGATCCCTTAAAATTTCACCAAAATGAATTACAAAGCCTTTAGAGGTCGAAATAACGACAAGACAAGCAAAGTGCATATCGCAATATATTTATGGTAGACCCCTATCGATACTTTGTCGATTATTCAAGTTATTATTATGCCACTATCTCTTGCTACTATGTGTTACCAAGCTCATATTATGCTACTATTCAAGTAATTATTATGTCGTATCATATTGCCATCCACCAGGCCAATATTATGCTACCATCAAGTTGTTATCGTGTTATTGTTAGGCCCCTATTTTGCTACTATTATTTGATCGGTCTCGTGATATGTTACCATTAAGCTGCTACCGTATTATTATGCTACTATTCGTCACTATTATTCAATCGTGCCCGTATTATGCTACCGCCCACTCCTATCATATTATTGTGCACTATCATGTCACTATTCAAATCAGGCCTGTATTATGTTATTGTAAGGTTATTTAATTAGGTTTGTGTTATGCTACGTTCAGGTTACTATTTTGCCATTACAAACTTGGGTTTGTCCACCCTACAATAGGACAATTGAGTTAGTCCATCCTAAAATAGGACAATTGGGTTAGTCCATCCTAAAATAGGACCATTGGGTTTGTCCACCCTACAATTCGACAATTGGATTAGTCCGCCCTAAAATAGGACAATTGAGATAGTCCCCCCTAAAAATAGGATAATTATGTCCGTAATTTATATTTTGAGCCCATGATTTATATTTTTGTGCTCCGAATTTATATTTTGAGCCCTAGAATTCATATTCGAGACAAAATAATTGGGGTTATCCGCCCTAGAACAGATATGTCTACCTTAAAGCAATTTTGCTTTATCCAGTACTAAACTAATCTTACCTAATTTTGCAGGTATCATCCTTAGAAAGTTAGAATTGGGATAAACTTTTGAAGGTCTTGAAAAGTAAAAGATATATATATACATATATATATATATATATATATATATATATATATATCCTTCCTTATTTCTTCTTATTATGAAATTAGTCTCATATTAGACCAGATTCTTTATTAACTACTTTATCTATTAGTGTTAAAGTTTGCAAGCACCAGACAATAAAAACTCTTCCGTCGTAATCGAATCGATTTTCTTCACTCCTACTCGATTTCCTATCCTCGATATGATACCAAAGCAATGATTCACATTTATCTCTTTTATCTCTCTCGCTCTTATCACCTCGTGCCGCTCTATCTTTATCCAACCATCGCGCTATTAAATTTCTTTATGGATCCCTTTTCAACCCTAAAATCTAGAACTACACACGCCCGATTTCCTGAAACACGAGATATGTAGGCGAATTTGAAAACAGGTCTCGACTCAGATACCTTCATAACCCCATTTCCTTTCATCCGCCCTCGCTGAAAGCTTGGCCTGACAAAATTAAGCACAAGTCAATATTCTTTACTTGACAATTCATTCTTCAATCCCGAGCAAAGAAGGGGCAACATTGTTGACACCCAATTTTTACCTCCATATTCCCCGCCTTAGTTGTGCATCTAGATATATGTTTCATTTTAAAAATTACCTTTTAACGAAATTATTTAATTCGCATTCGTAATGTTCTAGCATTAATTAGCATATATATACTTGAATTTTCGCATAATTATTTTTATTATACTTCTAAATCATTTTAATTTTAAGTTTTTAACTTTTCAATATTATATGTAATACGCTATATATAATATATTGTATGATAATATGCATGGATATGTATTTTCACTAAATAAGGTTTATTTACAAAAAATAACTTAGTTTTATAAATTATTTATATTCAATTTTGTCATAATAATATTTACATCATTTTACAATAATTGAACTATTATATTATCTATTTATAAAATTATTTATAGTGAAAAGAAGTTTTAACACATAAATGAATCTCTAATTTTTTCTCAATGACGAGAGCTGCACTTTCATAATTTTAATATTTTACCTTATTTATTTAAATTAAATGAAAATTTTATATATATATATATATATATACCGCTTTCTCTCTTCTCACATTCTTGTTGCATGCAAAGCTCGCTAAATTTCTTACCTTCAATATTAAAGTCATATAACTCTTAACTGGTTAGTTCATTCAACTATGTGATTTTTTATTTATTTCACTAGTTTAATCATTGTCTGCCAGACATAACATTATTCTTGTTTAATGTGTATATCTTACTAGATTTAATACCAACCAGTCTCTTCATGTCCATATATTAAAACATCAATTCTCAAGTTTTATTCACAATTGTGATATATACACATGTGGATGCACTTGCTTAGTCTGTTAAAACAGGTATTCTTTAGGCGTTTGGGATGAGATGAAGAGCCACTGGGACAGATAAAAGATGGAAACTAATTAAATTTGTCATTATATTTTCATTTTATGTATTCTTCAATGTATTTTATTTATTTACTCATTTACCTATTTTCATCAATTTGTAATAATGTAATGAATTAATAATAGTGAAAAGGGGATT
>JACEIK010000239.1:92834-110630 GCA_018107945.1 Datura stramonium | reverse complement strand
CGCGACTTCTGAAACATTCTACTGGCCTTTGAACTATTTTACTATACCGAGACTACTAACTTGCCGAGGAACTAGCTTTACATACCTCAGTTGTCGGCTTTCGGCTAACTGGCGTAAGTCGACCAATATTCAACTATTTCCTCCAACTGTATTCATATATATATCAATTAGGACTAAATACATAAATATTCTGGAAGAAGATAACACTTTTAGTATATATATATAGCCCAAACTTTGGCTTATCGAAAAACGGTCGAAAACTCGCTCTTTCTCGGAAGTCCAAAAGGGAGAAATGCTCACTTTAGGGCTAGGAATATATTGACACTAATTTGGAGAAATTCCACTTATCTTATCTCGGTAGGACGACGATTCGCCGGCCGAATTTCACGAAACTAACTCCGTAGGAATGTTCTCTACAGCTTTATACTTCGGTATCTAGAGTTAATTTGAGTTTGGACCGCGTTTGACGGCTTAATCGGATGAATATTTATCATAAATCTTCGTTCCTCTCTGTTCTCTATCGTTTACTGAAATTAAAAGGTGAGAAAATAAGATAAAAACCGAAGTTGGTGCTTTTATACTTGAGGCTGCACCTCACCTCCGTGGCACGTTGTGTATCGCAGAGCCTAGCCTCCGTGACACTCTGGCCATCGCAGAGGAGGTCTGCCAGCCTCCTCTTGCGATGGTTCGACGTGTTGCTTATCCGGTCTTTCCCCAGGCCTTTTCCTAGCATGTATGGCATTCAAGACTCTTAATCAACATGTGAATAGACCATCTACATGTTGTGAATTTACGGGGTGTAACAGATTCTATTTAAGAACTATTTCACTATAATGGATACCTTTCCACTACAGCGGTTGCGCAATGGAGAACCCTACTTCTCTATGACGAACATCTTTAGGATATGATGGTGTGCTATAGTAACCACCCCTTCGCTATAGAGAGTCCACTGCAGTAGGTCCCTCCTCGCTGCAGAAAAAACCCATGAGGCAGAATGGTATGTACCAGGCTACTTACTTTCATAATGAATTTTCCCCTAGTTCACTAATATTACACCTATACAATTTCATTCTACACCACAATAGAGTTTAGGTCGTCAGATACTAATTTTGAATCTCCCAAATACCAATTGAACGCATCGAGATACCCATTGAAATCCTTCATATACCAATTGGACTCAAACCAGGTGAAAAACACACAAGGACAACATGGTAGGAAAGAATGAAAGTGAAAACTTCCTAGATACCTCGTAGCTTCCCAAGGATTAAATTTGGACATCTATACACCAATCCTCAGGATTCTTGGCAATTCTCTTGTACTTGTGAGATCAGCAACCTAGACGCTTTGATACTAACTTGACACGACCCAATTTGATGGATCGTGCAGGAACCTACGCGACTCTAGTCCGATAGGAGAACCCCTTTAAAAAAAACTCAATTTCATAAAAAATATCTAATCAATAACAATTATAAATTTCCAATAATAATTAAATTACAATTAATAGTCTAAATTCCTATAGAAGTTGACAACCCAATTTTCAAACATGTTCCTAAGAACCTAATCTAGACATTTACAAGAGCTCTAATCAGAGTAATGACAACAAAACACAGCTTTTCCTGGGGAAAGAGATGCAGAAGCTGATGCTGAGTATCGCCACACCAATCATGAATCTTCAATAACCTGCCAAAAACCTACAACCCAAAAAGGTGTAGCAAGAGTAGTATCTATGCACCACACATGCTAGTAAGCATCATTGGCCCACTAAGATTAGTTCATGCAACAGAGTGTAAATTAATGATATTAAGTAATCAATTTCATACAATAATTTATAGCACGTAAACAAATTCTTCTAGATATCCCTTAATAAATTCATAGTGGACCTTTCATATCTTTACTACTTTTACTAACTCTCTATCTATAAGCCCTAGTCATGCAATTTGATCAATCTTTGTTGTGGCGATACTATGTCCGTTGCGAAATCTCGTTGCAGCGAGAAACGTAGCGTTGTAGCAGTGTTGTGACAACCAGTAGCTTAGACAATGACTGAGCACCTTCCTTTTTATCAAACATATTATCTCAAGGCATCTTATTACCTTTTAAAATGTAGCGATACCAACTCAATACATACAATATCATAATTACCTGAGTCCATTTTCAATTATCACTAATTTATTTCTGATCGTGAAAATTATTGTTGATGACTATTATTCATTTAATAGACCATTACTAACCCCCGATTTACCATAAATTCATTCCACGTATCTTAGCCCTATCATTTTTGACAGCTCCATCCCTACAATCAGGACCAACCCAGCAACGAGACCTAATAATACATACATCAATCAATATGGATTAACAACAACAACACTCAGACAAGTTAAATCATACACAAACAAATTATTTCAATCCATAATAGGAAATATAAGTTTCTAATATTGACATCAGAAAACATCACAAGTATCTTGCAATCATAAGGCAAATCAAAACAAGTTCATGGAATCATGTCCACTCTGAAGTACAGTTGTATGGTCTCTGTCTCTCTTCAGTCTCACTCTTTATCAACCTAATCACATGTTAGTCTCTCATTGATATTCAACCGAGTTACATATATGTCACACATCTTTACATACATGTAAGAAGGTCTTATGTTTTCCCTTCAAGTCATGACCTACAGTGGACTCTACTAATTCATGTATTGTACCGGCATGGTACTCGCTCCCACTCCTCTGCTCATTTGGATGCTCCCCTCGAGCTCAAGCCACTCATATTATATCTGCTTGCCCGAAATCTTACCTCGTTCATGATGAGTTTGTAATTTACCAACTCCTTAGGCTCTTAAGCATGAGTTTTAACTTAGTTTTTAAGTCGTTTAGATGAATTTTGTGCCTTTTTTTTCTTTTTTGTGTGCAGATATATGATTTGAATGTAACACCCTGAAACATTCCTAGAACAAACTCAAACCTTGCAAGAAAAATCCAAAAGAAACTAGAAATTTTACCTCAGAACGACCGATACAATGAGTCGTGGTCAGCTCCAACGACCCGTTGTCTAAGTTATGGTCAGCCCTGCTATAGTCCCTCGGGAACCAACAGGACATGGAATGACCTGTTGTAAGTAACAATGAGTCGTCCTGTTACTCGTTGGTCCCCAACTCAGAACTCCCTTATCCAGGAACCCATGACTCAACCAACAAGTCATCGTGTGATACAACGACTCATGGTATGAGTCGTTAGTTGGCACTCCAAGATATCTCCTTCAGTGACAACGGTGGCAACAACGACCCCTTGTGTCACACAACAAGTAATTTTGACCACATGTGGTGACAAGTTTAGGGATCCTAAGAATTTTTCCAATAGAGGTGACGACTCGATACAATGACCCGTTGGGTCTATCAATGAGTCATTGTGTTGCTCATTGTTTGGCTTCCCAGATTTACCTGCCAGTGGCCACGGGAGGTACCAACAACTCATTGGTTCTCCAAAGAGTCGCGGTCCCTCTCATTGGCAGTTCCAGTAAGCCAAAAAAATCAAGGCCCTAGGACAAACTACTGGTCCCAACGAGTCATGGTCTCAACCAACGACTCATTGAGTGACCCGTTGGTCCCTGTCGACAGTTGTTCCAAATTTTTCCCCAGGGATATCTTAGTAATATCTCACCTTTTTAATCCCTAAACTATGTCAATTTGGGTTACATTCTGGGAATATAGAGGGGTAATCGATGATATACTTCACTCCTCTAATTCCATCAGAAGTATGATCATAAAACTCTCTTAGAAGAACTCAGAGCAGGAGCTAGGGCAATCGATTTTCTTCTCAGATTCTCAATGGATTTTCTCTGGGATTTCTTCACTAGGTATGTGGGAATTCAATAAGGAAATTGTTCTTCCCTTGTGTCCTGAAAACCCTTCCACAATCTTCTATCAATTATAGCCCCGGGGTTTCGAAATTTAGAAAGTTTTCAGACAGAATTCGATAAATTTCAATTGGAATATTATCCATTTTATTAACTGCTATATTTTCCCAATTTTTAGAAATCATATGGAAACTAGCTTCTTGTGAAATTATTTAGCCCTAGCTTTGGCAGTCAGTAAATTAGAGTCTTGCATATTTGACTAATTATTCCTATTTCTTGATTCTATTAGTGATAGGATTCCTTATTGTTAAAATAAGCTGAAATCTCAGTCAAATGCATGCTAGTCCAGTTTTAGTTAGAATATTAGTATACTCAGTATTATTCAAAAATTTTAGCTGATCAGTTTGACTACAGTCTTTTCTTGAGGTGTCAGTGGTGCCTCCTATTTATTAGTTATTAGACTCAGATATCAGTTATCAAATTTCAGTTTGTTATTTAGACAGTTATGATGCTTCTAGATAAGCATCTCTGGCCAGTCTTAGAACACCAGTTACAGAATCCAGTCTGATAAGACTCTAAAGGTACATACAGCTAGGTATCCCTGACTTAGTCTTGGGTCCCAGTTTTGAGCTATCAACTTAGTAGTCATCCTAGGACTATCTACTGGGAGTAGGACTTAGCACCGAGCAAACCGAGGTTCCAGCGCACCCAGGTTTCCAAAACTACATTGCCACCGTAGGTTATTTTATTGACCCTATGGCCCCAAACTTGTGATCACCCAGCTCATGCCTTTATACCCTGGCAAGGTATATTAGGTCCTACCAATGGGGTGTATACATCAGACTCCACATTTAGCTCACGTGGTTATATGTCGGTTATAGACTCTTCCACTAATCAGTACAGTTTCAGTTTAGCTTAGCTCAGTACAGTAAGCCCAGATTAGTATTTCAGATTCAAGACATGTCTATGACCATCAGTCAGGGTCATTATTGACCATCTCAGTTATATTTCAGTTGTTTCATTTTTAGTATTTCAGTTTGTCATTAAATGTCATTACAGTTCAGTTACTTGTTCTTCATGTTTATATTTTCTCTCACATACTTAGTAAATTCAAAGTACTGACGCATACCTTCTATATTGTATCATATCATGATACAAGCGCAGCTTCTCTACTTCAGCATCATTAGATGATATCACCCTATCAGCAGCTGTTGTCGGTGAGTCCTCATCTTTCGAGTACGATATTTTATTATCCAGTTATTTCTTTCAGTTAGACTTTAGAGTTAGCTGGGGCTTGTCCTAGCAACTCATCATTTCTAGATGGCTTTCAGACATATACTCATACATTTAGGTTTGCTTTCAGATGTATGAATTTTAGTCAAACTATCTTTCTTAATGAGTTTATTATTTAAAGCTTCCTCATATGTTAACTCATATTACCAGTGTTATGATAGACCATGGGTGGGCTTGGGGTTACTTGTGACTCCATGTATCGTGTCTCTTCTAGGGTATAGACTCGTGTTGTGACATTGAAGAAAAGAGCAAGAAGTGGAGTAAAAAGAAGGGAATCAGGTGAAAACCAGCGCTTCACCGGAGAAGACCGGCGAAATGCCGGTGAAACACAGAGGATCACTGCTTGGGGAATTAAAGAAATCGGCGGTCGCGGACATCAATCAACAACTCACCAGTTAACTCGCCTACTAACACCTGAACTTACTGAATCAATGAGAAATAAATAGGTGGAGCACAGTTGGAAGTCGGCGAATCACCGAAGGATACAGGACACTGGAAATCACTAAAGAAGAAATCAACGATAGTTGGTGGTTTGCAAAATATAATCGGAGAACCTCTGTTACTCTCGCAAGTGCCAGGATGCCTGAGCAGGGGAAAATGTTTCCAACACATAAAAAAGGAGATTGGTGCCCTACTTTTAGATATATTCTAGAAAGAAGTACTCTGTACCTATCAGATCTTAAGTTTTAGCTTTTTGAGAACATTCTCTTTGTAAAGGAAGAAAGTAGAATTCTACTGGTGGAAATTGTAAAAGACTGTTTTATTTCTTCTTCCTCTAAGCAAGGTACCACCATTGTTGGACTTATTGCTGAATTTGATTTTTCTACTCTTATTATTGAAATCAATGAGTTTATTGTTAAATATGCTCTTTAGTTTCTTAACCATGAGTAGCTAAATCATTAACTAGATGTGTGTGGTAAGGAGTGCTTAATTAGATTGGGTATTGTTAGATTCATCTCAATATTTTTTAATTAGTGTGAATCTGTTAAGTTCTCTCCAATTTATAATTGAAGATCCATAGTTGAAGATGTGGGTCTACTTTTCTTACTTGATTTCTACTTGAAAGAGAAGAATTGAGTATTGGGAGAGAATTTGATGGTGGAAATGGATGTGATGTTGTGGAGTTGGGCTAGAAATAGCCAAACCCATATTCTCATTCCTAATTAATAGCCAATAGCTAGAGACTAGTATATCTATTAAACCAAACTTGATTGGGTTGATTTAATTGTGTGTAGTGGTTAGAAAGAACTCTAGCAAGAGGCATTTATGAGGTTGAAAAACATGGAATGCCCACCTGCCCAAGGTTATTTACACAATTCGAACTAATGTGATGATCTGGCATAGCCTTGTTCAATTAGCACATCATCTACACCACACATCTAGTCCTTCTCATTATTGTCAACAACATTGGTTATTTTGCCATTCTATTTAGCCGAGTTAGAATCTATACCATTTTGTTAACATTAAGTCTCCCCAAAATATTTTATATTTTGTTACTTTTGAGTGGCGCGAACTAATTTCAATTCTCCAAACAACACTTGTGCATATAATTTGTTAGTCTCTGTGGGATCTGACCCCGACTTTCATCGAGATATTTATTTTCATACAATGACCAGTTATTCTCTCTCGTAACGAAGAGTGTATTTTGGAAGTTATCAAAAATGGTGCCATTGTTGGGGACTAGCGCTTGATATTCTTGTGTTGATTGTTAATTTGAATTAATCTTGCATCTTAAGTGTTGACATTAATCTTTTTGTGCAAGTTAGATTAAAGTTATATGAGTCATCACTCACAAGCAGGGGATAGCTCAATTGAGGGTAATATGGAGCATGAAGAAGATAAGCGGGTGATTCCCAAAATTGTAGGAGCCATTCGCCTACCGCCTATGATAAGGAATGGCGTGTTCCATGTCACAAGTACAATGCTACATTTTCTACATATGAAAGGGTTTTTCAGGAGAAAATCGAGTGAGGATGCAAATCGCCATTTGAGGAATTTCTTAGAGATCTGCCAGCCTTTCAACATAACTAATATAAGTCAAGAGTTTATTACATTAAGGCTCTTTCCATTCTCCCTAACAGGAGAGGTGACTATGTGGTTGGAGGAACTCCCTCCTAGTTGCATTACATCATGGAAAGAATTTACTGAAGCATTCTTGGATCGTTTCTTCCCTCTGTCAAAAATGTTTCTGCTGAGGGATGATATCACAAACTTTAGATAATAGCTAGGAGAACCGTTGCATGAAGCATGCCCCAATCATGGTCTCCCTGATGGAGTGCTCCTTCATGGTTTTTAACGATCCCTAGACTCCATTAATGAATCTATTGCCAATAATTTAGCTGGAAGATCAATCATGGATCAGACTTATTGATTAGCTAAGGCCCTTTTGGACAGAATGAAAAGACAAATCGGCATGGCATACAAGAAAGACCAATGTATCGATACATGATATTGGTTCTAGTGCGTTGGCAGCTGAGTAGCGAAAAATAGATGAAGAGTGAGATAAAAATCTTGCTAAAATGATGACACAGCTTGAACTAATGACAAAGCATGTGATAGGGGCACGACCCAAAGTTGTAAATGTTGTAGGTATGCAGGGTCTACTGCACTTTGAGGGAGAACCGTCGCCACCGATATACGATGAGGAGTGCCAATACATGGAAAATCATATGGGGAGTTCTCGAATCGGGTTTCAAGGGACAAATCAAGGCCCTTGGTGCTCACATGAAGAGAATCAAGGTTGGAGAAACCATGAAGCACAAGGATGGCCTGATAGAAATGAAAGATGGGGCACTAGAGAGAAAAATCGAGAGGGAGACCATTATCATCGAAGTTAAAACCCATATGTCCCCCTCCTAAAGATGAAAATGCCCAAAATCAGCCAGGTGTGAGCGATGCTGGTAACTACAAAATTGAAGAGATGTTAGCGAGAGTCCTCAATAAAGTGCAATCAACCGATAGCGGGGTCAAAGTATTGAAAGGGGAGGTGTCTAACCTTTCCCCTGTGATTTCCCATTAAGCCTCAATTAAGCATTTGGAAGCTCAAATGAATCACTTATCCTCTCAAATGAATCCCCGAATGAAAGGAACACTCCCAAGTGATACAATACCAAACCCGAAGAAAGATAGTCAATGCATCGCTATCATCATGAGGAATGGTAAGATAGTTGGGGACGTAGGTGTGAAGCCAAAGGAGGTTGTTGCTCCTAAAACAATCGATGAAAATGAATATGAAGCGGTGCCAAAAGCACCAAGAGGTGTTGAAAATGTGGAAGAGGAAGGCGAGAAAGAGGATGATGAAGTTTCCTCAAATGTTGATGAAGAAGAAGCAGGCATGAAGGCCTCAAATGATAAGGAGCAAGAACCAAGAGTTCCACCACCTTATCCACAACAATTAACCAAGAAAAAGAAGGATGATCAGTTCAGTAACTTTATTGACATGTTCAGTAAATTGTCCATTAATATACCATTGGTGGATGCCCTAATTCAAATGCCCGATTATGCCAAGTTCATGAAGGAGCTATTGAAAAAGAAGAAGGTGGTAGACGTGGGCACCAGAGAGACAATACATCACTGTAGTGCGATGATGATGAGCAATCTTGCCTCAAAGCGAGAAGATCTAGGAGCCTTCACGATTCCTTGCACTATCGGATATGTGTGTTTAAGAAAGCCTTTTTCTATCTTGGTGTTAGTATAAATTTGATGCCCCTTATCATTTTCAAGAAAATTAGGGCTCGGGGACACCAAAACCACACTAATGAGGTTGTTAATGGCTGATCGCTCCATAAAGAAACATGTGGGTGTGCTAGAGGATGTATTGGTGAGGGTGGATAAATTCATTTGACCAGCTGATTTTGTGGTTCTTGATTGTGAAATGGACTTATAGGTGCCAATCTTTCTGGGGATACCATTGCTCGCCGCAGGTCGAGCTTTGGTAGATGTGAAGTTAGGTGAGCTCAAGTTCCGGGTTGGAAGTGAAGAGGTCAACTTTAAGGTGTGTCAATCAGCTAAACCTCCAGACGAATGCAAAGTGATTGGAGTATTGCATGAATAGAGTGAGTATAGCGGAGTGGATATGAAGGAGGCTGACTCGGAGGATTAGCCTTCGAAGAATGAATACTAATTGAGTAAAACATCATTCCACGATGTTAACTAAGGTGCTTCTTGGGAGGCAACCCAAGGGTCTTATTTTGAATATTTTTATGTCACTGTTGTTTTTAAGTTGTTAAGACTAGTGAGGTTAGAAGCAAGGAAAAGAAGCACAAAAACAAGGAAGGCAACGCACTGGACCAGCGAATTGCCAATTCAGATACGCGAACCACCGCACCCTTAAGCATGAAAGTAGAAACCTGGGAACACGACTGTTAGACCAGTGGATGAGCCGATAGACTTCCAATTCAAAAGCGCGTACCGCCGTTTAATCATCGGTGCAGCTCAGAATACCTGAGCAATGGGTGCCCAAGCAGCGATCCACCGACGAAAGGCTGAACCTAGTTCGCGAACCCCCGGTCAATATTTGGTTGCAAGACAGTGAACTGGGCAAGAATTAAATCACGAAAAGGTAAGGCAACAAATCGCCGAATCGAAACGGAAATCGCCAATGTAGAGCCAGTACAGGTACGAGTTGTATTTTAAAAATCTTAACCAAATGTGGACCCACCTGACCCAAAATCAGCTGGAGCTGCCCTAATCTGAAAATACTACCCCTTAGACATCCCTTTTTTTATTTTTACAACTTTCCCACACACCTTTTTATTCTCCCAACAGCCCACCTTTCCATATTCCCACAACTCCCTCTCTTCCACTTCCCATACAATTAACTCACCATTAACACTCCACCTTCTCCTAAAACAACCACACTCTCACTTTCTCACCTATAAAATCCCTCACCCTTTCCAAGAAATTTCCATTGCACTCCTAATTTTCTTCTCTACTAACAAATTCTCAAGAGTTTGCCATTGTTGAGAATCACCAAGCTCTCACAACCCCAACTCGTCTTTGTTAAATACTCTCTCAAAAAGAGGTAATGTACCTCTACCTTTCTGATTTTTGTTCTTCAATGGAACTTTAATTGCATATGCATTTGGTTATGACATACATTCCCCTCCTTGTCATGCCATTCTCTTCCAATATTTTCATGATTATTGCTCTATTTGTGGTTAAATATAATTTGTGGGATGATAAAAGATTGTTGCTGAAATGGGTGTGGGAGTAGTTGCTACTTTCATTTATAGAATTCAATGGGTGAAGTCTGAGTAACCTAGAAGAGATTAAAAAGACATGATTTGCCCTACGATAGATTGGGTGGCACCATTCTTAAGGGTAAATCATCGTTTTGGCTTTTTTATGGGTAAAGGTAGTGCTTTGATGTGATGGGAGTATATGTATGTGAAATGGTGGAATTGAAATTCAATGGAATGCATTAGGGACAATGCTCTATCTATCAGCCAGGTCTGGTGAAGTGCCGATAGAATGCTGGTTCAAGCTACAGTTGGCCTCTGGCCACTTCTTTGATCCCACGTTACATCGACAATTCGCAGATTGAGACTGGCGACTCGCCGCTCTATCGCTGGTGGAAAATCTACTAACCCAATTTACTATTTCTCACAAGTGGTTCATCGGTGGTTTGCGGATCCAATCCTGCGGCTCGCCGATGCATCGCCGGTGCTGTCAGTTATTGAAATGATAATTTTTCATCTTTGCTTCTCATTTCAATTTTAGAGTAGTGTACTTATTTCATTTCAATGTATTGCGGCTGTTACCAACATCATGTTTGAAGATCAGGTCTTTATCCAGGAACACCGGTAAGGGCAAGGCCCCAACCTCATCAATCACCAAAGGCAAGGGTAAAGCTAAGGCCTTTGCAATACCCGCAAATTCTAGGGAGGCCATTATGTTTTGTGTGCCCAACATGAAGGGGCACTATGCCATATGCAAGGGGCCGTCAATAACAGTCGAAAAAAGGCTAGACATTATGGGACTTTGCGGTGACCTTGCCAATATCACCGCTCAATTCACGGACATGCAATGGAACACTTTCACCAACCCTCTCCTAGACTACTATCCTAGCTTGGTGCCAGAGTTCTACACTTCCTACTAGGCAAGGCAGGATAGCATGAACCATAGAGGTAAAGTCGATGAGTTCCCCTGCCAACCATCAGTCATGATACTGGGTGGAGGTAGACATAATTCCGACAGCTATCGACTATCTATTCTGGGAAGATGAAATTGACACTGGCTCAGAGTACATGGCCAGGATTTCCAACATGAAGAACCAGTTCACTTGGATAACCCCTATGATTGCAGTTGACACTCCTCTATGGGCTTCCATGGGTGGCAAAATTTCTCGCCATGATCTGAAGTTTGAGGCCAAGTTATGGCTATATTTAATTTGTTACCACATCATTCCCTCTAAAAATGAACAGTGGGTCAACTTAGAGACGACTATTCTCATATCTTGCATCATGTTCGGAGTCCCCATTAACTTTCGGGAGATTGTGGGCCAGCAAATGAAGCAAAAGGCAAGACAGGCCAGAACCTCCATGTTATATGCTTTCCTCATTTCTAAGTTGTGTTTGCAATCAGGAGTGTCATTTTTCCCCGATGATATCCCTATCCCTACCTCAGGAGTGATCTTTTTAGATAGGAAAAGAGATGTTGAGGCACCCACAGTTAAGAGGAAGCAAATGCAAGCTTTTGGGTTGGCAGAGGGTTCACTATCCCATGGGTCAGAGTAGTCACCACAAGCCCCATATTTGAATGTGTCTCACCAAGAAGCTACAGGCCAAACCTCCAATGACATACCTCTTCGGGGAGCATCACCCCTTCCGACATCCTCCCAATCGAGTGGTCTCCACAAACTCGTGGGAATGACCAACTTTCATGAGAGTTAACTCCAAGAGTTGTCTAGGAGCCTCCCTACACTCATCGCTCAAATAGTAAATAAGGAGATGAAATCTGTGAATGAGAGCCTTACAACTTTGTGCAAATGGGTGGATGCAGTGGAGAGGGTTTTCACATTTCTATAGATTGAGGGGAGGGAATGGAAAAGTTTGATATCTATGGAGGTGCCTGACATGAGCGCTCTTGATGTAGCAATGGCTGCCCCTTCCATGTTTCGAGGCCCCATTGATGATTTGTTTGAGCGCTTGGGGGATCACATCGATGATCTAAGAGAGGAAGGCTTTGATGACACAACAGGAGCAGGTGAAGCTGCCGAGGATAATGATGAGGAGTGACCTGCTCAGGGAGTCTCTAGCCCCTTTATTTTGCATGCATACATTAGGGGAAATGTACTCTTTAAGTTTGGGGGTGGGATGAGTGTTTTCTGTGGGGGTTATTTCTGTTCTTTTTTGTGATGGTATGGTGTAGAACTTGTCGGGCTTCTGTTTTTAGTTTTGATGACGAATTATGAGGCTTTGTCGGGCTCATTTTTAGTGTTATTGATGATTGCCCTTGCTGGTCTAGGTTTGTGGATAGAATTTGATTGAATGAAATGGATGAGTTTTTAGACGTTAGTGTGCTAATGATGAAAATTGGGTCCTTATTTTGAATTGTTAAATACTTCTTTATGACCCAAGTCTTTTGTTCACCTGTGTACATAGTAGAATAATAATCAAACTCCAAGGGTTTTCTTCATACCATAGTTATTTCCCAAGGAGTATTTATTCTTTTTTTTTTGTCGAACCGGGTTGGCACTTTCCGATGATAGATTGTGAGGCGACTCTCTTAAGGTAAAATGCCATGTAATTTTTGAGTCTTGCATGGAGCTATTTTGAGAGGTAACTCCAGAAAAATTTTGAAATGTGGCATGAAAATGAGAAAGGATGAATGGGCGTTTGATATGAGGATGTAGCACTCTTTGTCATACCTTGTAGATTCCTCATTTGACTTATGAATTTGCATGTTCTAATGTCTTAAATCAAGATCTTGTGTGTATAATGACTTTTGTGGACTCTTTAGGTGTGATCCCTTGTATGGTAAGTATTTTCGTGAATCTTATGCATAGCTTCTTGTCTAGAACTTTCCCTAAGTGCCACTCAAGGCGAAATCATAGATGTAGCAGCACTTAACACATGATCTTAAGCTCTCTTTTGTTAAGTCACTCCACCCAAAATGACCACCTTGATCATTAACCGTTATTAACCAACATTTGAGCCTTGGACCCTTTCTTTGAAAAGACATTACAAGAATAAAGACCATTTTTAATCCTTCTCTTTAGCACCCATCCTCCCTAATTTCTAGTGATGAAGTAATGAAAAACGAAGCTTGAAGCCCAAGAAATGAGGAGCAAGAAGGGAATGAATGTGAAATGAGTCAAAAGCCTAAGTTTGGAGGTTAGAAAGAGTAGGGGGAAAATGAGAAGCCTATGATTGTGGTAGCATCAAAATATTGATGAGATGAGTGACTAAATGGGGGTGAAAAACCTCAAATCATCAAAAGAGGAAAATGAGTTAATGGGTTCTATCTCTTGCACAGTAAGGCTAAATTTGAAATTCATGGATGCTATAAGGGTGGCTCGTGTTACACGAAAGATGAAGATGATGAACAAGGAGCAATAAGGTAGAGTGACCTAAACAAGATGTTGGGAGATTACTGGATTTTGTAAAGTCATTAGGGAGGCATTAATCACTAAAGCTAAATATGTATCCTACCCTTAGACCTAGCCTTCATTACAACCCACAAATCCTAAGTGATTTTGAGTGCAGTTGCTCTACATTAGTGGTGAATTACATGAAGGGAAAGCCTATGGGTCGAGTTGTGTGCATGAATATTTCTTTTGGGAGAGTGAGCGTGATAATCTTTTTCTACAATCTCTTATGTGTATGCATTGTCTTCATGATAAAGAATAGGGATTTTCTCTTCTGTGAGTGGCATCATCCCTTTTGAGGACACAATTGCATTAAGGGTAAATGTGTGGATAGGACATGAGAAGTGCAAGCTCTAAGACAAGCTTTGAATGTGAAATAATTATGAACTAAGATGCTATGTATACTTCATGTATAAGGTATGCCCTCATCTTTCAAAATCAAAGCCTTTGTGAATCATGTTTTTGAATGGTGGTGGCCTCTTGAAAATTTTCCATTTTTCTTGTTTTTGGGGAAATTTGCTTCTCTTTTTCGGTAAGTTGGTGAGCATTTTTGGGTTGTCATGAGTCAAGTGGTCATTGATGTATAAACTCGTATGGAGTGGCTTGTTTTTCAACTGATAAGAACTGCATTACTTGAGGACAAGCAACGGTTCAAGTTTGGAGGTTTGATGAGTTAGTAATTTAACAACTCATTAGGCTCTTAAGCATGAGCTTTAGCTTAATTTTCAAGTCATTTAGATGAACTTTATGCCTTTTTTGCCTTTTTGTATGCAGATATATGATTTGAAGAAAAGAGCAAGAAGTGGAGTAAAAAAAAGGGAATCAGGTGAAAAACGGCGCTTCATCAGAGAAGACCGGCGAAACTCTGACCAAACGCAGAGGATCACTACCTTGGGGAATTAAAGAAACCGGCAATCGTGGACATCAACTGGCAGCACACCGGTTAACTCACCTACTGACAGATGAACTTGTTGGATCAACGAGAAAGAAATTTGGGGAGCATGGTCAGAAGTCGGCGAATCGCTAAAGGAACCACTGAAGGACACTAGAAATCACCGAAGGAGAAATCAATGATAGTTGGCAGTTCGTGGAATGTAACCGGAGAACCTCCGGTACTCTCACAAGTGCTAGGATGCCTGAGTAGGGGAAAATGTGTCCAACACTGAAAAGGGGGATTGGGTGCCCTACTTTTAGATATATTTTAGAAAGAGGTACTATATACCTATCAGATCATAACTTTTAGCTTTTTGGTGTAACACCTCGAAACTCTCCTAGACTGAACTCAGACTCAGCAGATTTAACCAAAAAATTTTGCCTCAGACTGACCGTGACAAGGAGTCGTTGTCAGATGTAATGACCCATTTTCTGGGTCATGGTCACCCCTGCAAGTCGTCTTAGAGAACCATTGAGGAATTGAATGACCCGTGGTGAGGTGTAATGGGTCGTCCTGTCATTCATGGTATTCCCAGCTTAGAACCCTGCACCAACATTTCCTAGAAACAAAGAGTTGTCCAACAAACCGTCATTGGCAATGATGACTCATTGTTGGTACTCATTGGTTGAATTTCTAGTAAGGGTTGGAATTTCTGTCAGAAACCATGAGTAGAACCCATGACTCATTGTCACCTCTAACGAGCCATGATTTCCATCCATTTTAAGAATCCGAAAATCCTCCAGACCAAGGAAGTGGTGACGATGGGAAGTTAGCACGACTCGTGGGTTCTACCAATAAGTCATGGTGTTGTCCGTTAAAGGGGTGGTCTTGTGCTTTTGCTCAAATTCCTGCCAGTGGCCACGGGAGGTACCAACAACCCATTGGTTCATCCAATGAGTCGTGGTCCCCCCTCGTTGCCAATTTCTAATAAGCCCAAAATTCAGGCCTAGGACCAACGACTGGTCCCAACAAGTCGTGGTATCAACCAACGACTCATTGTATGACCCGTTGGTCCCTGACAGGACATTTTCCATATTTTCTCCCAAGGTTATTTTAGTAACTTCCCATATTTTTATCTCTAAACCCTATCATTTTGAGCATATTTTAGATAGAATTAAAGGGGTAGAACGACGTTCCCTCTTCATTCCTTGCTTTCTCTCAAAGTCAGAAACATAAAGATTCAGTCAGGAAGCACAGAGCAGGGCAAGGTTTCGACTTTTCTTCTCAAATTTTCTTAAAGGTTTTCTCTGGGATTTCTACACCGGGTATGTAAGAATTTAGTGAGGGAATTGTCCTTCCCTAATGACCCAAAATCCATCTAAATTTTCTTATCATTTCTAAGCCTAAAGACTTTCGAATTAGAGGCATATTTTGATCATGTTCTGATTAAATCATGTGAAATGTTGTTCATACTGGTTCTTACTATATTTCCACTATCTAGTAATCATGTTGATACTTGTTTTCCTGAAAAGTGACTTTAGCCCTAATTCGATAAGTGTAGTAACTAGGGTCCTACATAATTATATAGAGATAATGTTGCTTGACTCTATCAGTGTTGGAAATTCCATGTTATTATTATCAATTAAATGTTTAGTCAGTTTCATGCTAGCTCAGTTTCAGTCATGATGTTAATATCTTCAAACTTTCAGTTTAACTATAGTCATTTCTTGAGGTGTCAATAATGCCTTTCAGTTATCAGTTATCAGTTATTAGTTATCAGTTATCAGTTAGTTCTATAGACAGTTATGATGCTTTCATATAAGTAGCTCTAACCAGTCTTAGAACACCAGTTATAGTATTCGGTCTGGTAAGACTCTCAGGGTACTTTCATATAAGTATCCCTAACTTAGTCTTGGGCCCCATCTTCGAGCTATCAGGTTAGTAGACAATTTAGGATTTATCAAATGGGAGTAGTAGTTAGCACTGAGTGGAATGGGGTTTTAGCATACTCAAATTCCCATAACTACATTTCCATCGTAGGTTATTGGCCATCGGGCCCCATATTTGTGATCACCCAGCCCTGGCAAGGTATATTGGGTCCTATCGATGGGGCGTATACGTCGAACTCCATGCTTAGCTCATGTATTTATATGTCGGTTATAAACTCTCCCACTAGTCAGTACATTCTCAGTTTTGTTTAGCCCAGTTCAGTATCTCTGATCCAGGACATGTCTATGACCATCAGCCAGGATCATTATTGACTATTTTAGTTATATTTCAGTTGTACCAGTTTTCAATTTTCAATTGGTCATTTCATGTCATTTGAGTTAAGTTACTTGTTCTTTCATGCTTATTACATCTCACTTACTCAATACATTCGAAGTACTGACGCATACTTTCTATGTAGTATCGTATCATGATATAGGCACAGGTTCTCAGTCCCAGCATCGTCAGTAGATCCCTTCGGGGATATCGGCAGCAGTGTTTGGTGAGTCCTCATTTTCCAAGGATGATATTTACTTTCAGTTAGTTCTTTACAGTCAGGTTTTTGTTGAGTTAGCTAGGGGCTTGTCCTAGCAAGTCATCATTTGGTAGATGGCTTTCATACATAGACATTGATATTCAGTATTGTTTCTCAGATGTATTGACTCTTATCAAGTCAATTTTCTTAAATGGTTCTATTTATTCAAGGCTTCCACTTATTTTCTTTTCTCAATTACTAGTGTATGATAGACCGTGGGTTGTCTTGGGGTCACTTGTGGCACCATGTACCATGTCTCTTCTAGGGTATAGACTCAGGTCATGACATTTGGGAACATTCTCTTTGTAGAGGAAGAAAGTAGAATTCTATTGGTGGAAATTATAAAGATTGTTTTTCTTTTCTTTTTTTTTCCTCTAAAGCAAGGTACCGCCATTGTTGAAGACTTATTGCTGAATTTGATTTTTCTACTCTTATTATTGAAATCAATGAGTTTATTGTTAAATATGTTTTTAAGTTTCTTAACCATGAGTAGTTTAATCATTAACTAGAGGTGTGTGGTGATGAGTGCTTAATTAGATTGGGTATTGCTAGATTCATCTCAGTATTATTTAATTAGTGTAAATCTGTTAATTTCTCTCCAATTTATAATTGAAAATCCATAGCTGCAGATGTGGGTCTACTTTTCTTACTTGATTTATGATAAGG
>JACEIK010000239.1:21145-48223 GCA_018107945.1 Datura stramonium | reverse complement strand
TAGGGTTACAAGTCGGGCTTCATGTGTGCTCATATGGGGTATGTCGGTTAAGAGAATCTCCCACTGTTCCTCATGATTTATGCATGTTATGATTATGTATATTGGCACAAGTCATGTTCAATAAAGCTTTTCTCTTAGGATTGTTAGTACGATTGCATTACGAATGTTTTGAAAACCTTGAGCCTATGTTACTTTATAATGTTTATGATATGAGCATGATGTCCTACTCTTATGATCATTTATGAGTTTTATATGTTTTAAATGTCCGTTTTACTTACCTTGCATACTTAGTACATTCCACGTACTAACCGCATACTTTCTATGATGTATCGTTTCATGATACAGGACCCATCTCTTAGGCTCACCCTCCTCAGTAGATCCTCAGAGTTCGTTATCATCTTATTTGGTGAGTCCTCATGTTCCAAGGGTTATATGTTCAGACTTTGGGCTTTTCTTTTGGCTTCAGAATTGTTGGGTTAGTTGGGGGAGTTGTCCCATCAACCCGTCTTTCATGATTAGAGGCTTTTCAGACTAAAAGTTGTATTCAGCTGTCATGTATGGATTATGTATTGTCCTTTCTCCGTATTTATGAAATGTTTACGTTTTATTATGTTAAGTCTTCTGCTTATGTGATTGAATTAGATGTATGCTCATGCCATGGGTTGACTTGTGGTCTCTTAGGGCTCCTTGTCCCGTGTCTACGATCCAGGTGTACGTTCGGGTCGCGATACCATTCCTCCTTACAAAATGGCTCCACCCGAGCTAAAGGAGTTGAAAGAGCAGTTGAAGGATCTCTTAGATAAGGGTTTCATCAGACCTAGAAAATCCCCATGGGGTTCTCCAGTTCTCTTTGTTCAGAAGAAGGATTGTTCCCTTAGGATGTGCATTAATTATTGGCAGTTGAACAAGGTCACGATCAAGAATAAGTATCCCCTCCCAGGATTAATGATTTGTTTGACCAGCTTCAGGGGGCTAAGTACTTTTCAAAGATAGACCTTAGATCCAGCTATCATCAGCTCAGAGTTAGGGAGAGTGACATTCTGAAAACAGCCTTCAGGATGCGGTATGGTCACTATGATTTTGTAGTTATGTCTTTTGAACTAACGAATGCTCCTACAGCTTTTATGGACTTGATGAATAGGATGTTCAAGCAATATTTGGACATGTTCGTGATTGTCTTCATAGATTATATTCTCATATACTCTCGGAGTGAAGAGGAACATGCTGCGCATTTGAGGATTATGTTGCAGACTCTCAAGGATCACCGGATACTTGCAAAATTCAGCAAGTGTGAGTTTTGGCTAAACTTAGTAGCATATTTAGGCCATGTAGTGTCTAGTGAGGGTGTGTAGGTGGACTCTCAAAAGATAGAAGTAGTGAAGAATTGCCCTAGACTTTTCAGTCCAATAGATATTAGGAGCTATTTGGATTTAATTGGCTACTACAGGAGGTTTATAGAGGGATTTTCATCCATTATAGCACCGTTAACTTAGTTGACCCAGAAGAAAGTCAAATTTCAGCGGTTGGATGCTTGTACGAAGAGTTTTTTGGAGTTTAAAACTTGACTCACTTCAGCTTTAGTATTAACCCTGCCAGAGGGCACAGATGGTTTTGTTGTGTATAATGATGCTTCTAAGGTTGGTCTTCATTGTGTACTGGTGCAGCATGGTAAGGTTATTACGTATGCCTCTAGACAACTTAAGACTCGTGAGAAGAATTATTCGACGCATGACCTGAAGTTGGCAGTTGTGGTGTTTTCTTTGAAGACTTGGAGGCATTATTTTTATAGAGTACATGTGGATGTGTTCACGAACCACAAGATCCTTCAGTACGTGTTCACTCAAAAGGACTTTAATTTGCGACAAAAGAGATGGCTAGAGCTTCTCAAGGACTATTACATGAGTGTCCTTTATCATCTGGGCAAGGCCAATGTAGTGGCAGATACTCTTAGTAGGCTTTCCATGAAGAGTGTGTCTCATGTCGAGTATGGGAGAAAGGAGTTGGTAAAGGATGTCCATTGGCTTGCTCGTTTAGGGGTTCGCCTTATAGATTCTATGGATGGTGGTGTCATTATTCAGAATGGTTTGGAATCTTCATTGGTGATGAAAGTTAAAGCTAGACAAGATGAGGATCCTATCCTAGTGAAGCTGAAGGAAGCTGTTTGGAATCATAAAGTGGAGGTTTTCTCCCAGGGAGGAGATGGTGTACTCTGATATTAAGGTTGATTGTGTGTGCCGGTTGTAGATGACTGAGAGAGCGGATATTGAGTAAGGCTCATGGCCTCAGTACTCTATCCATCCAGGTTCCACCAAGATGTACCATGATCTATGAGAAGTCAATTGGTGGAATGGCATGAAGAAGGACATAGCAGAGTTTGTGGCCAAGTGTCCGACTTGCCAATAGGTGAAGGTTGAGCATCAAAGACCTGGAGGTATGCTTTAGGACATATGCATTCCTACTTGGAAGTGGGAAGATATCAATATAGACTTAACTACAAGTTTGCCTGTACATGTTGACAGTATGACTGCATATGGGTGATTGTGGATAGGTTGACCAAATCAGCCCATTTCTTACTGGTAAAAACTACTGATTCAGCGAGAATTATGCTAGATTGTACATTCGGGAGTTAGTTCGGTCGCATGTGATTCCTTTGTCCATCATATCATATAGGGGTACTCAGTTCACTTCTCAGTTTTGGAAGCATTTAGAAGCCTTGGTACTCAAGTGAAGCTTAACATAATTTTTCACCCGCAGATAGATGGTCAGGCCGAGCGGACCATTCAGACTCTTGAGGATATTTTGAGAGCATGTGTGATTGATTTCAAAGGTAGTTGGGATTAACACTTGCCTCTTATCGAGTTTTCCTACAGTAACAGTTACCACTCCAGCATTCAGATGGATCCATTTGAGGCTCCTTATTGGAGGAGGTGTAGGTCACCTATTGGATGGTTCGAGGTAGGTGAGGCTACATTGATAGGGCTAGATTTAGTTCATGAGACTATTGAGAAAGTTCAACTTATTAGGGAGAGGCTGAAAACAGCTCAGAGTCATCAGATATCTTATGTGAATGTTAGGATAAAAGAGCTTGAGTTTGAGGTTGACGATTAGGTATTTCTAAAGGTGTCTCCCATGAAGGGAGTGATGAGGTTCGAAAAGAAAGGGAAGCTTAGTCCCCGTTATATTGGTCCTTATAGTATTTTGAGGCAAGTTGGTAAGGTGGCATATTAGTTGGAGCTACCAGCAGAGTTAGCTTCGATGCACCTAGTTTTCCATGTATCTCTGTTGAAGAAGTGCATTAGTGACCTTGCCTTAGTTCTTTCGATAGAGAGCATACATGTGAAGGATAGCCTTACTTATGAAGAGGTTCCGGTTGAGATCCTTGATCGTCAGGTTCGAAAGTTGAGAAACAAGGATGTAGCTTCAGTGAAGGTTTTATAGAGGAATTATCTTGTTGAGGGAGCTATGTGGGAAGCCGAAGTAGATATGATGGCTAGGTACCCGCATCTTTTTCCTTCCGGCTCAGTTCAAGCATGAGGTATCAATTTTCTTCTCAGCATTCTATTTAGTTTCATGTCAAGTTCATGTCTCTAAGTTGCTTCATGGTCATAGTATGCATGTATGTTTCATGAATTTAGTTCAGTCATGTATTTCAATCCTGAGTCAATCACTCCATTAGTTTTCAGCTATGGTTGTTCTGTTTTGAGGATTGCAATTCCTTCCCTAACCCTCCAATATGCTTAAGTCAACATTTGAGAATGAATATTTCCAATGGGAACATATTGTAAATCCTCAGGTTTCGAAATGACTCCTTGAAGGGAAAAAAACTGAAGTTGCAGGTCTGGTGTAGAGAGTTGACGACATAACCGACAGCCTACTAGCCTAGAGATGTCCCATGGCTTGCAGTGTTATGGCTCAATGGAGGAACTGATGGCTCGACAATCCAGCAATGGACTGTCATATGTACCGTCACAGGAGGGACTCTATGTCCTAAGCGATGGAGGATCACAGATCGTCATAGGTGTGATGGCCCGTCGTGAGTGATGAGTTGGTAATTCACCAACTCATTAGGATCTTCAGATTGAGTTTTTGCTTAGTTTTTGAATTGTTTATGTGGATTTTATGCCCTTTTTTCCTTTGTTGTGTGAAGATGTATAATGTGAAGAAAATAGCAAGAAATGGAGCAAAAAGAAAGAAGTGGGATGAAATTCGGCACTCCACCGGAGAAGACCAGCGAAACGCCGGTCAAAAGCCGATATACACTGCCACTAGGAAACAAAGCCACCAGCGAACGCAAGTTTCCACTGGAGACTCACCGGTCAAGTCGTTGAATGACACCTTAACTTGCTAGATTGAAGAGCGAAGGATCGGTGATGCACGGATGGATATTAACAAAATGTCGAATGAACAGTCGAAGGTTATTGGAATTCATTGAAAGTGCAGATAGTGTAGTCGGCATTGCAGATTGCAACAGGTGAACCATCAGTCTTCCACTGGTGCCAAAACACTGATCAGGGGAAAAATTGTCTAGCACGAAAAAGAGAGAGAAGATACCTCATTTTCTGGATATATTCTATTAAAAGTATTATGAACTCATCAGCTTTCATCATTTTCTACCTTTTAGAACATTCTCTTGGCAGAGAAGAGAGGGAGAATTTGATTGGTGCAATTTGAAAAGAACCATTCTCTTTTTCTTCTTCTTCTTCTTAATAGCAAGGTACTTCCATTGTTGAAGACTACTTGTTGAAATTGATTTTGCTACTCTTATTATTGAATTCAATGAGTTTATTATTGAATGTGCTTTTGAATTTCTTAATTATGAGTAGCTAAATCATTAACTAGAGGTGTGTGATGATGAATGCTCAATTAGAGTAGGTATTGCTAGAGTCATCTCAATATTACTTAACTAAGTGTAAATCTATTAGATTCTCTCCAATCTATAATTGAAGATCAATTGATATTGATGTGGGTCTAATTATTCTTACTTGATTGTTGCTTGCAAAAGAGGAACTAAGTATTGGGAGAATTTAATGGTTGGTATGGATGAGAGATTGTGAAATTGGGCTAGAAATAGCCAATATTACATTCTCACTCCGAATTAATAACTAATAGCTAGAAATTAGTGCAGCTATTAATCCAAATCTGATCGGGTTGAGCTAATGGTGTCTAGAGGTTTGAAAGAACTCTAGCAAGAGGTATTTATAAGGATGAAAAGCATTAAATACCATTTTTCCTGAAATTATTTACACTAATTGAACTTATGAGATGACCTAGCATGACCCTATTTAGTTAGCATATCATCTATACCACACCACTAGTCTTTCACATTCTTGTCAACAACCTTGGTAATTTTTCTATTGTAATCAGCCAAATTAGAAGTTATATTCTATTGCAAATTTCAATTTCCCCCGACCTGTTTATTTCTATAGTGTTCCCAAGTGGTGCAAGCTAAATTCAATTTCTCAATCGACACTCGTAATTATCATTCCGTAGTCCCTGTGGGATTCGATCCCGACCTCCATCGGGATATTTGTTTTAATATAGTGGCCATTTATACTCTTTGAATGAGGAGTATATTTTGTACGTTATCAAAAATGGCGTCGTAGTCAGGGACTAGTTCTTGATATTCTTGTGTTGATTGTTGATTTGAAATAGCTTTACATCTTAGTTACTTGATGCAATTTTGTTGTGGTTGTTACGATATCACAACCATATGAGTAGTCACTCCCAAGTAGGGGATAGCTCAGTGGAAGCTAACATGGAGATGAGGAAGATAACCCAGTGATGGCGGAGATTGCGGGAGCCATTCTCCTACCACCCACAGTAGGGAATGTCGTGTTTCATGTCACAAGCACCATGCAACATTTTTTGCAAATGAAGGGACTCTTTGGGGGGTAAACCAAGTGAGGATGCAAATCTTCATTTGAGAATTTTCTTGTAGATATGCCAGCCTTTCAACATCACTAACATTAGTCAAGAGTCTATCAGGATAAGGCTCTTTCCATTTTCTCTAACGGGAGAGGCGACGATGTGGTTGGAAGAATTGCCTCTTGGTTGTATTACGTCTTGGCAAGAATTAACTGAAGCCTTTTTGGATCATTTCTTCCCTCCATCGAAAATGTTGCAACTGAGGGATGACATCACAAATTTAAAGCAAGAGCCTGGAGAGCCTTTGCATGAGGCATAGTTACGGTTCAAAAAGAAGGTTGCTCTTTGTCCAATTCATGGCCTTCCTAATGGAGTGCTTCTCCAAAACTTTTACCGAGCCCTCGACTCCATCAACAAATCTGTTTCCAACAATTTAGTTGGAGGGTTTATTATGGATCAAACATATGGGTTGGCTAAAGTCCTTTTGGAATGAATGACAAAAACAAATAGGGTCTGTCACACGAGAGAGATGAATGTATCTACTCATGACATCAGCTCTAGTGCATTGGCGGCTGAGTTGCGGAAAAGAGATGAAGAGAGAGATGAAAATCTTGTTAAAATGATGACACAATTTGAACTAATGACCAAACATGTGATGGGGGCAGGGCTCAAGGTGGTGAATGTTGTAGGTATGCAAGGTCCTTTGCAATATGAAAGAGAATCGTCGCCACCGAGGTCTAAGGAAGAATGCCAATACATGGGAAATCAAATGGGAGGTCCTCAACCTTGGTTTCGAAGGACCAATCATGTCCCTTGGCGCCCAAGGGATGAAAACCAAGGCTGGAGGAACAGTGATGCACAGGGATGGTCTGAAAAAAAAGATGGGGAAATAGAGAGTAGAATCAAGAGGGAGACCGATATCACCGAATTTCAAACCCATATGTTCCACCTCCTAAAGCTGGAAACGCTCAAAGTCAACCAGGTATGACCTCTCATTCAGACTTCATTAAGCATTTGGAAGCTCAAATGAATCACTTATCTACTCAAATGAACCCCCGAATAAAGGGAATGCTCCCAAGTGACACAATGCCATACCCGAAGGAAGATAGTCAATGCATGGCTATTGTTACTAGGAGTGGTAAATTGGTTGGAGATGCAAGAGTGAATCCCAAATAGGTTAATGCTCCCAAATCAAATGAGGAAAATTAAGTCGATAGATGCCAAAGACACCAAGGAATTGTGAAAAGAGTGAAGATGAAGGTGAGGGGAAGGATGATGAAATTCCGTCACATGTTGATAAAGATAAGGTGGGCATAAAGGCCTTAAATGATGACCATATGGAAGCAAGAGCTCCACCCCATTATCCACAACGGTTGGCTAAGTAAAAGAAGGATGATCAATTCAGAAAATTCATTGACATGTTCAGCAAATTGTCTATTTATATATCATTGGTGGATGCCCTTCTCCAAATGCCAGGATATGCTAAATTCATGAAGGAATTGCTGAAAAAGAAGAAGGCGGTTGATATAGGTAGCTGGGAGATGACGCACCATTGTAGTGCAATAATGATAAGCAATCTTGCCCCCAAGCGAGAAGACCCTGGAGCTTTCACAATCTCTTGTACAATTGAGATATGTATGTTTAAGAAAGCTCTATGCAATCTTGGTGTCAGCATAAATCTAATGCCCCCTATCATTTTCAAGAAGTTGGGACTTGGAAGCACAAAGCCTACGTCTATGAGGTTTCTCATGGTAGATCGTTCCATAAATAACCTGTGGGGGTATTAGAAGATGTGTTGGTGAGAGTGGATAAATTCATCCTACCGGCTGATTTCGTAGTCTTCAATTGTGAAATGGATGTGGAGGTACCAATTATTTTGGGGAGACCATTGCTCGCCATGGGGAGAGCTTTGGTTGATGTGGAGCTAGGGTAGCTCAGGTTTAGATTTGGACATGAAGAAGTCACCTTCAAGGTGTGTCCGTCAGCTGAAACTCCTACCGAATGCAAGGTGATCGAAGTGTTGCAGAAAGAGGATGAGGATAGAGGAACTGAGATGGAAGAGATGGACTCGGAGGATTATCCATCGAAGAAGAATTGTTAAATTAGAGCTACATTGTGACTCGATGTTAACTAAGGCGCTTCTTGGATGCAACCCAAGTGTTTTAATTGATTTATTTTATGTCGTTGTTGTTTTTGATTTTGTAGGATCAATGAAGTGAGGAGAAAAGAGGGAAAGCACTACAATAATTCAGGTAACGCTATGGAGTGGAGAATCGCCGATCCAGAAGCACAAACCGCTTCCTCCTGATACAACAATACAGAAAGCTCGGAACATGAGCATTTGACTGGTAGACACACCGGTGAACCACCGATGCAAAAACTGTACCGTTGGTTAATCGTCGGTACAACACAGATTACCTAAAGCAATGGGAGCCCAAGCGGTGACTCATTAGTGGAAAACTGACCCAGTTCTTGAACCGCCGGTCAATAGACGGTGGTGAAAAGTGAACTGGGCATTATTTCAAGTGCAAAATGTAAAGCGGTGGAACGCCGGCTCAATTCGGTGAACTGCCGGTGTAATGCTAGTTGAGGTACAATTTTGTTTCAGAATTTAAATCAAATGTGGACCCATCTGACCCCAAATACTTGCTTTAGCTGCCCTACTCTGAATAATATTCCCTTAGATCCTCCTTTTACCATTTTTCCACACCCTTTTTGTCTTCCCAATACCCAATCTTTCCACTTTTCCATATTTCCCCTATTTCCCACCTTTCCACTTCCCACCATTACTGCCTCACCTTCTCCTCAACCAATCACTATCTAACCTTCCCCCCATAAAACCTCTCCCTTTCTTCACCAACATTCTCACTACACTCATCCACACTCACATTCTCCTTCTCTACTACACAAACTTCCGCAGTTGCCATTGTGGAACGTTACTAAGCTCCCACAAGCTGGTCTTTGCAAAACTCTTCCCTAATGTATGGTAATGTATCCTTGTCTCGTTTATGTTCTCATCAATGGCACACAAAATTGCATTTTTCATGTGGCTCTAACATGTTTTTCCCTTCCCTTTTACTGCCTTTCCTTCCCATTAGATTCATGGTTGATGCTCTATTTATTGAAATGTCTGGGGGGTAGAAGTGTATGGCTAAAATGGGTATGGGATAGGTGTGATATTTGTGTGGATTTGAATGGGGTGAAGTTTGAGTAAACCAATAGGATTGAAATTCCATTCTTTTCCTGATGATAGATTGGGTGACGCCATTCTTAAGGATAAATCATTATTTGAGTCATTTTTCATCTGTAGAGTTGTTGTTTTACTAAAATGTGTGTAGGTGTTTATAAATGGGCACCATTGAAATGTTTGGAATTTATTTGAGGATGACAATATTCAGCAATTCGCCGGTAGGGTCCGGCAAAATGTCGATGAAATGTCGGCCCAATTTATTGTTGGCTTCAGGCCACTGCTTGGATCTCATGCTTCATCGGTGATTTTCGGATCGGTACCGGTGATTCGCCTCCTTGTCGCTGGTATACTATTGGTCTGCTCAGTCTTCTTCTATGCATCAGCGAGTTAGTGGCTGTCCGCGGATTCCTCCTGCAACTCGCTGGTGTTTCGCCAATGCTTCTGGTTCTTTAAAATGATGGTTTTGCATATTTGCTTTTCATTTTACCTTTAGAATAGCTTTGGTTATTTCAGTTTAATTACATTGTGGCTGTCACTAACACCATGTTTGCAGAACTATCATGTCTTCATCTTGGAACACCGGAAAGGGCAAGGCCTCTGCATCATCCACCTACAAAGGCAAGGGAAAAGACAAGGCCTCCACACCACATAAAAACTCCAAAGAGTCCATCATATTCTGTGTGCCCAACATGAAGAATCACTATGTCATATGACAGGGCCGGTCTATAACTTTGGAGAAGAGATTTTATCTAGCGCGCCTGCGTGGTGACCTTTCCTACATCACTGCACAATTCACAGACAGGAAATGGCATGCTTTTGCCAATCCTCTCCCAGCCTACTACCCTAGCCTGGTACTGGAGTTCTATTCTTCCTACCAAGCTAGGCAGGACAATATGAATAGAGAGGAAAAGTTGATGACTTCCCGCGCCTACCATCAGTCATGATAAGGGGAGTGGAAGTTGACATCACTCCAGCTGCCATCAACTACTTATTTTGGGAAGATGAGATTGACTCTGGCTCAAAGTACATGGCCCAGGTGGCGGACATGAAGGACCAATTCTCCTGGATAGCCCCAATCATCGCCACTGATACACCTCTGTGGGCATCCATGGGTGGCGAAATCTCTCGCCTTGATCTGAAGTTTGAGGCCAAGTTATGGTTGGACTTTATTTGTGACCGCATCATTCCTTCCAAAAACAAGCAACAGGACAGCTTGGAAACAACAATTCTCATCACCTTGCATCATGTCCGTAGTCCCCATTAACTTTGGGGAGATTGTGGCCCAACAAATAAAGCAAAAGGCACGACAGGCTAGCACTTCCATGCCATACGCTGTCCTCATTTCACAGTTGTGCTTATAAGCTGGAGTGCCTTTGTTCCCGGATGAAACCCCTACTGCTGCTTCAAGAGTGATCGCCATAGATCGAAAAAGAGATGCCAAGGCACCCACTGTTAAGAGGAAAGGACTGCAAGATTTTGGGTTGGATGAGGGATCACTATCTTATGGGTCGGACCACTCACCACATGCCCCAGATTTGAACATGCCCCATCACGATTCGTCAGGCCAAGCTTCAGGCGACATGCCTCCTCGGGGAGCATCTCCCCCTCCTGCATCCTCTCAATCAAGTGGTCTCTACAGACTTGTGGAAATGACCAACTCTACTGAGAGCCAACTCCAACGATTGGCCAATAGTCTCCCTACACTCATTGCTCAAATAGTTAAGAAGGAGTTCAAATCCTTGTATGAGGCCATCACTACATTGTGAAAATGGGCTGATGAAGTTGAGGGGGCTGTCACCTCTCTCCAAGCTGAGTTGCAAGAATGAAAAAGCAATCGATAGAGGTGCCTGACATGAGTGCCCTTGACACTACAATGGCTTCTCCCTACACATTTCAGGGGCCCATTGATGATCTGATCGAGGGATTAGGGGATGATTTTGATGGTCTAGGTGAGGCCGGTGGTGATGATGCAAGTGATGCAACTGATGATAATAAGGAGGAATGACACGCTCAGGGAGTCTCTTACCCCTTTCCTTTTTGCATGCATACATTGGGGACAATGTATTGTCTTAAGTGGGGGGAGGGATGAGTGTTTGCTTGTTGGGGTCATTGATGTTTTTTTTTGAATTGATTGGATATAGCCTTTGTTAGGCTTTTGTTTAATTTATTTGTTAATGATTTCCCTTGTCGGGCTTGTTATGGTAATGGAAAATGAATGGTATGATTGAGTTTTTGAATGTTGATGTGCTAGTGATAAAAAGGGGTCTAATTGATAAATTTTGCATGCATGACCCATGTTTTCTTGTTTTGGTGTTCGCCTTTGTATATTGTAGGGTAGTAATCAAAACTCCTAGGATTTTGTTTATATCACGGTTCTTTTCCGAGGAACATTCATTTGTTTTCTTTCTCTTTTCTATGTCAAACCGGGTTGGCATTTTTCGATGATAGATTGAGTGGCGACTTTCTTAAGGGAGAATGCCATGTTGTTTTTGAAGCTTTTATGGAGCTTTTTTGAGAGGCACCACAAGGATAAAAAAAATTTGAAATGGAGTTTTAAAATAGGGCAGGAAATGAAAATGATAATGAGGAGATGTTTGAATTGAGAACATAGCACTCTTTGTCATACTTTGTAGATTCACTGCTTGACTTATGAATTTGCATGTTTTGATGTCTTAAACCAAGATTTTGTGTGGATAATTACTTTTGTGGTCTCTTTAGGAGTGATGCCTTGTGTGGTAAGGACTTTTTGTGAATTTCATGCACATCTTCTTGTCTAGAACTTACCCCAAGTGTGATTCAAGGCGAAATCCTAGACATAGTTGCACTTAGAATATGACCTTAGGCCTCCTTTTGGTAGTAACTTCACCCAAAATGACCTCCTTAAGCATTAATCTTTGATAGCCAATGTTTGAGCCTCGGACCCTTTCTTGGAAACCACATTACAAGCCTAATGACCATTTTTTCTATCCTTCTCTTTGGCACCCATCCTCCCTAATTGCTAGTAATAAAACAATAAAGAATGGGGGCTTCAAGCCAATGAATTTGGGAGCAATAAGAAAATGAATGTAAGATGAGGCAAAAGCCTAAGTTTGAGAGTTTGCAAGAGAAAGGGGAAAAATGAAAACTTCAATGTGAGGTAGCACCAAAATTGTGATGAAATGAATGAATCATTGGGTTCAAAAACCTTGAATCATCATAAGAGAAAAGAACAATAAAAAGGTGTTATCTCTTGCATACAAAAGGCTAATTGTGGAATTCATCAGTGTTAAAAGGGTGGTTGGTGTTACTGCAATGCCCCAGAAACACAAAGACTAGACCTGGGAGTTAAAATGGAGAAAACTGGAAAAATCTACACTAGGTCACAGAACGAGTCGTTCTGTGACCCGTGAATGTGACCACGGGTCATTAAGTGACTCGTGGTGAGAACTTTGAACTTGGTAGAAATTTTGGAGAATTAGGGTGACCACCGGTGTGACCACGAGTCGTGATGTGACCCGTGATCAATAACAAATTTAAGGCCGGGGAAAAACTTAGGCAATCTACCTTACGATTGGGCACCACGAGTCGTGGTCCATGCCATGATCCGTTAGGTGACACGTGGTCTAGGAGGGTTTGGGAAATGGAGACTTTGGCAGTGTAATGGATGAGTGGGTCATCACGAGTCGTTGGGTACACCACGAGTCGTGGTGACCAACAGGGGGGTTTTGGCAGTGCACTCGATGACCGTGACCATGAGTTGTGGTCACTGGGCACGAGTCGTTGGGTCCCTCATAGGGACTAGCGATCAGATTTCCCTACGAGTTTATCAAGGGTCTTTCCGTAATTTCCTAACTCCTTAGACTCTAAACTACGTCATTTTGAGTAATTTCAAGGGAATTTAGAGGGTCTAAACGGTTTTCCCCTCATTCCCACTCAGATTTTCAGAAAGTTTATGCCAGTTCTCTCTCAAGCAAGGTCTAGGGTTCCTCATCCATTGCATCTATTCAAGCTTCCTTCTCCAAGGAAATTTTAGCCAGGTATGTGGTAATTCAACAAGGGAATAGTTCTTCCCTTGTGTCCCCAAAATTTTTCCCTATTTCTCTCTATCAGTTCTAGCTTGAAATTATCGAATGTTAAGAAATTATCAGTCATACTTCGTTTAATCCATGTGGAATATTGCTTTATGTTAATTATAGGTATTTTCCCCTAGCTTGTGACTGAAATGATGTTTGTTCTCGTGAAGTGAAATTTAGCCCTAGTCCTTGAAAGTAGTAAAATCTAAAATCTTACAGTAGTGATTAAACAGTGAAATTTGCTTGATTCCTTCTGTGTTGAGGATTTCCATATTGTAAGTTGGTATTGAAAATGTAGTCAGGTTGATGTCAGTGATGTTCAGTTAATATGTTAGAATACTCCATGTAATTCAGAAATGTCAATTGATCAGTTTGAGTACATAAATTCTAGAGGTGTCAGTAATACCTCTCAATTGTCAAAATCAGACTCAGAACTCAGTTTTAATGGTTCATTAGGCGGTCATGAAACTTTCAGATAAGAAGCTCTGACCAGCCTTAGAACCCCAACTTTAGATTACAGTTTGTTCTTTAGACAGTTACGACGGTTCAAAATAAGCAGCTCTGACCAGTCTTAGAACACCAGTTTCCTGATCCGGTCCGATAAGACTCTCAGGGTACTTCCAGATAAGTATCCCTGACTTAGTCTTGGGCCCCAGTTTTGAGCTATCAGCTTGGTAGTAGTAGCCATGTTAGGATTTATCCAGTGGGAGTAGGACTTAGCACCGAGAGGGCCGGGATTCCAGCACACCCAGGTTCGTAGAACTACGTTGCCACTGTATATTACAGTTTTATTAGCCTCATGACCCCAGACAGTGATCTCATAGTCCATGCCTTTATAACCTGGAAAGGTATATTAGGTCCTATCGATGGGGTGTGTGCATCGGACTCCATGTCTAGCTCACGTGGTTATATAGTCCAGTCTCAATTTAGTCCAGTTCAGAACAGTTTTAGACTACTCATTACAGTTATGGGTTCAGTATAGTCTTACAGACTAGTATCTCATATTCAGAGCACGTCTATGACCATCAGACAGGATCATTTAGACCACCTCAGTTTATTACAGTTATTGCATCTTCACCAGTTTCAGTTGGTCATTGCATGTCTGTTCAGTACAGTTACTTATTCCACTGTATTATGCTTTCTCTCACTTACTCAGTACATTCAAAGTACTGACGCATACCTTTTATGTTGTATCGTTTTATGATACAGTTGTAGGATCTCAGTCTCAACCTCGCTAGCCAATCGCTCTCAAAAGACTCAAGTTGTTCTATTTGGTGAGTCCTCATCTTTTGAGGATGAAATTTATTTTATTCAGTCTTGATTTCTTTTATTTATATTTGGAGTTAGCTGCGTACCTGTCCCAGCAACTCATCAGTTGTAGTGGCTTTCGGACACAGACTTGGTTTTTCAGGCTTGTAGTTTGTTCAAATGTTTTTTTTCTCTTCAAAGCTTTATGATTCAGCTTCATTATCATTAATGCTTTATATTATACTTTAAAACTTCTGCTATAGCTATGTGTTTACTCATAATGCCAGTGTATGATAGACCAAGGGTTGACTTGGGGTTACTTGTAACTTCAAGTATCGTGTTCCTTCCAAGGTGTAGACTCGGGGCGTGACAAACTTGGTATCAAAGCACTAGGTTTAGAGTATCCTAGGATGTCTGAAAGTTGTGTCAAGTAGAGTCATTTTCATGGGTGTGAAGCGCGCCACACTTATGACAAGGAGGCTACAAGACATTTTAGGAAAATTCCCTTCTTTCACTATTCTAATCGTGCGATAGAGTATAAACTCTAAGGTTTCTCTTCTGATTCGTGCATTACTCATTCGCAGGCAATGCCTTCCAGAAGAGATAGCGAAAGATAAAATAGTAACGGGAATGCACCAGCCCCACCAGCTTCAGTAGGCCCCCTTAGTGGGCATGTGATGGATGTGGAGCTCGAGGATGCCCTCAGAGTGTTAATACGGGTCGTGACCACTTAGGTTAACCAGTAGGTAGTCACACCTACAAATCCTATTGAAGAGATAATAGCTACTAGGGTTCGAAACTTCATAAAAAGGAATCCATCTAAGTTTTATGGTCCGAAAGCTAATGGAAGGATCAGGGGAGAAGAAAAGGGGAGCAAGAGAGCAAAGACAAGGGAAATAGGGTATTCCCATCAGAGGATGTGTGGTAAACCTCGTTTCTAGTCTCGTTAGAGATCATCAGCCCCAGCACCATCAAAATCCAGTGCTCCTAACAGACCCATAGTAAGGGAGATTACATACCCAGCTTGCAAGAACTGTCGGATGAACCATATGGGAGAATGTGTGGCTGGCTCGGGCGGTTGCTTTTGGTGCGACAAGTCAGGCCATAAACTCATAGATTGCCCAACAGTCAAGCAGGGCAAAGGTAGAGCCTCGACCATCTCTTTTGAGCCATATCAAGTCGCCTAGTTTGCGAGAAATGTGTAAGGAGCCACCGTAGAAAATGTTTGTTTGGTAAGGAAGGATGTTTGGATGTGGTCATTCAGGCCATAGAATAAAGAATTTCCCTATAGCTAAATATGGGAAAACTCAATCCACCATCCCAGCAACTTTGGCAGCTTGCCCATCTCAGTAGGGCACATCATCTAGTGCTGATTGCCGACAGCTCTGGATATAGCAGCAGGTATGTTATGAATTTCCCATGTTGATCCTTGCATATTGTTAGGCTCAGGATCCACGATATAAAATATGAAATATATTTACAATGTCAGTATGAAGTTATCCCGTGGTAGATATGAAATGGTTATAAGTATGAAGCCTATAATGGTAGCTTTCGTGACAAATGAGAATTCAAGAGTTAGTGATGTTAACCTAGATTTAAGAAAGGATATTAGAACTTGAGAATGGTGACTTTTAGCTAAGGAGGAGATGATAACTTAAGAAGGCCAGATCAATCCCTAAGTGTTGCAGTAGAAGGTCTCCAGAAATAACAACTATGGGATGTCAATCTTTCCTATTCAGCTGCTTCCTCTTGTATTTTAGTTTACACTACATTCTACTTATGCTTATGTTCAGACTTCTAGAATTATAGATAACTAGTTTAGTTCAGTGATCTCAGAAAAAAATCAAAATCCCAGCTTCATGTCATGAAGACTAGTTATGTACAGACTCATGTCTCACATTATGCCCATCTCCAAGAACCTAGTCCCTCAAACTCTTCTTAACGGTTCAGCCGATCATTCTACATCATGTGTATGCTCAGACTAGGATTCTTGAGTGATTCGTGCTTGCGATTCCTTACTCTAAGACATGTGTACGTTCACCCATATCGGGAATGATTGTTGTAACAGATATACTAAAGATAAATTTCTATTTGCACCATAGATGCTCATATGTAGAAATTCATGAGATGTAGTTGTTTGTCTTACTAAGGAGGTAGGGAAATTCTTGGATGGTATATACTGCAGAAGAGTCGTAAGATGATTTAGTGATAGGCTTAAATGAGGGGGGGGTTGTGAGGATGACAGTCTCTTTTAAAATGAGGTTCCTATTGAGGTTGCTGACCATCAAGATCGTAAGTAAGTGGAAATAAAGAGGTTATTATAGTGAAGGTTATAAGGGACACTCAACTAGTAGGAGGAACTACTTGAGAAACCAAATTCAGAAAAGGCCACCTACTCAGATATCAGAAAGCAGTTTGGGATTTACAACTCTGTCTCTAACCGCTCAGCTCCAGCCGGAGGGGAACATTTTATCCTTAGTACTCTACTTAGTTTCATGTTAGCTTCATGTCCTTTAGTATTTTTCTCATGTCTTAGCGTGCATGCTCGATTCAGAAATTCAATTCAGATATGTAGTTCAGCTCGGAGTTAGATACTCCATTAGCATTCAGCCCTTAGTGTTTAACTTTCGGGAATTCAGCTCTTTCCCTTATCTTGTCAGCTCAGTAACGCAATTAGTCTTAGCTCCGAATGTTCAGCAATTGGGATGGAAAATTCCTCGTTAAGTCAAAGTGGGAGGAAGATCCATACTACTTAACCTAAAAGAAACAGTTCTCAGAGAAGGAGTGGAGGTTTTCTCCCAAGGGGGAGATGGTGTACTCCATTACCAGGGTAGACTCTGTGTGCCGGATGTGGGTAACCTGACATAGTAGATACTAGATAAGGCTCACAGTTCGAGATACTCTATCCACCCAGGTGCTACTAAGATGTATCGTGATTTATGGGATATTTACTGGTGGAACCCCAGAGACCGGGAGGTATGACTCAGGATATCAGCATACCCACCTCGAAATGGGAAGAAGTTAATATGGATTTTATTAAGGGTCTACCTCGAAATCGTCGGCAGCATGATTCAATCTGGGTGATAGTAGATCGGATGACTAAGTCAGCACACTTCCTCCCAGTTAACACTACAAATTCAGCTGAAGACTATGCTAGGCTTTATATCCGGGAGTTGTTCAGACTTCATGGGGTGCCCTTATCCATTATCTCAGATAGAGTTACCCAGTTCACTTCTCATTTCTGGAAGTATTTTCAGAAAGGACTCGGTACCCAAGTCAAGCTCAGCACAGCTTTTCACGCACAGACAGATGGACAAGCTGAGCGGACTATTTAGACCCTAGAAGATATGTTGTGACTATGCACGATCGATTTCAAGGGCAGTTGAGATGATCACTTGCCTCTCCTCGAGTTTACTTACAACAACAGCTGTCACTCCAATATCTAGATGGTCCCATTTGAGGCATTATATGGTAGGAGGTGTAGATCTCCTATCTATGGTTTGAAGTGGGTGAAGCTACTTTAATTGGGCCAGACCCAGTTCATGAAGCTATAAAGAAAGTACAACTCATCCGAAAGATTGAAAACAGCTTAGAGCCGTCAGAAATTACGCTGATGTGAGGAGAAGAGAATTGGAGTTTGTTGTGGATGACTGGGTTTATCTGAAAATTTCACCCATGAAAGAGGTAATGAGATTTGGGAAGAAAGGAAAGCTCAGTCTAAGATATCTGGGACCCTACAGAATTCTGAAGCGAACTGGCAAGGTAGCTTATGAGCTGGAATTACCTTCAGAGTTGGCATCTGTGCACCCAATATTCCACGTGTCACTATTGAAGAAGTGCGCCAGTGATTGAACTACAATTGTGTCATTAGACAGTGTGGGAGTGAAAGATAGTCTCTCATACAAAGAGGACCCAATCTAGATCCTTGATCGTCAGGTTCGTAAGCTGAGGAACAAGGAGGTAGCTTCGGTCAAAGTCTTATGGAGGAATCATCATGTTGAGGGAGCTACATGGGAGGCTGAAGCAGATATGATGGCTAGATACCCCCATTTGTTCCCTTCCGGCTCAGTTTCAGTTTAAGGTATCCATTTCCTCCCCAAAACTACTTTCAGTTCGTGTGTTCCAGTTTCTTTCATGAAAATGAATATGGGTATGATTAGTGAATTCAGTTCAGACTTGTGATTCAGTTTGGAGGTAGACATTCCATTAGTTTTTAGCTTTCATGATCAGTATTTTAGTATAAAGATTGCCATTCTCTGCTTTCCTACGTGTTTTCCAACATTCGAGGATGAATGTTCCCAAAGGGGAGATATTGTAATGCCCTAGAAAATCAAAGACTATACCCGGGAGTTAAACGGAGAAAATTGGAAAAATCTGCACTAGGTCACAAAATGAGTTGTTTTGTGACCCGTGGGGTTTACCACGAGTCATTAAGTGACTCGTGGTGAGGACTTCAAACCTGGTAGAAAATTTGGAGTATTGAGGTGACCACGGGTGTGACCACGAGTTGTGGTAAACACCACGAGTCATGATGTGACCCGTGGTACATAACAAAATTAAGGCTAGGGAAAAAGTTAGGCAATGTACCTAACGACTGGGCACCACAAGTCATGGTCCATGCCACAACCCATTAGGTGACCCGTGGTCCAGGAGGGTTTGGGAAATGGAGACTTTGGCAATGTAGTGGACGAGTGGGTCATCACGAGTCATTGGGTACACACAAGTCGTGGTGTCCCTCGTGGTGACCAATAGGGGGTTTTTGGCAGTGCACTCCACGACCGTGACCGTGATTCGTGGTCGCTGGGAACGAGTCGTTGGGTCCCTCGTGGGGACTAGTGATCAGTTTCCCTGTGAGTTTATCAAGGGTCTTTCCGTAATTTCCTAACTCCCTAGACTCTAAACTATGTCGTTTTGAGTAATTTTAAGGGAATTTAGAGGGGCTAATCAGTTTTCCGCTCATTCCCACTTAGATTTTAAGAAAGTTTAAGCCAATTCTCTTTCAAGCAAGGTCTAGGGTTCCTCATCCATTGCAGCTATTCAAGCTTCCTTCTCCAAGGAAATTTTAGTCAGGTATGTGGGAATTCAATTCTCCCTATTTCTCTCTATCAGTTCTAGCCCTGAAATTATCGAACGTTAAGAAATTATCCGTCATACTTCGTTTAATCCATGTGGATTATTGCTTTATGATAATTATAGGTATATTCCCCTAGCTTGTGACTAAAATGATGTTAGTTCTCGTGAAGTGAAATTTAGCCCTAGTTCTTGAACATAGAAAAATCTAGAATCTTGCAATAGTGATTGAACAGTGAAATTTGCTTGATTCCTTTAGTGTTGAGGATTTCCATATTGTTAGTTGGTACTAAAATTGTAGTAAGGTTGATGTCAGTGTTGTTCAGTTAATATGTTAGAATACTCCGTGTAAGTCAGAAATGTCAGCTAATCAATTTGACTATAGAAATTCTCAAGGTGTCCGTAGTACCTCCCAGTTATCAAAATTAGACTTAGAACTCAGTTTTAGTGGTTTTTCTAGGCGGTCATGACACTTTTAGATAAGAAGCTCTGACCAGCCTTAGAACCCCAACTTTAGATTACAGTTTGTTCTTTAGACAGTGACGATGCTTCCAGATAAGAAGCTCTAACCAGTCTTAGAACACCAGTTTCCAGGTCCTGGACGATAAGACTCTTAAGGTACTTCCAGATAAGTATCCCTAACTTAGTCTTGGGCCCCAGTTTCGAGCTATCAGCTTGGCAGTAGTAGTCATGTTAGGATTTATCCAGTGGGAGTAGGACTTAGCACCGAGAGAGCCGGGGTTCCAGCGCACCGAGGTTCCTATAACTACGATGCCACCGTATGTTATAGTTTTATTGGCCTCATGGCCCCAGACAGTGATCTCACAGTCCATGCCTTTATACCCTAGAAAGGTATATCGGGTCCTACCGATGGGGTGTGTATATCAGACTCCACATCTAGCTCACGTGGTTATATGTCGGTTATAGACTCTCCCACTAGTCAGTTCAGTCTTAGTTTAGTCCAGTTCAGCTCAGTCTCAGCTTAGCTCAGTTCAGAACAGTTTCAGACTACTCATTACAGTTATGGTTTAGTATAGTCTTACAAACTAGTATCTCAGATTCAGAGCACGTCTTTGCCCATCAGACAGGGTCATTTAGACCACCATAGTTTATTGCAGTTATTGTAGCTTCAGCACTTTCAGTTGGTCGTTGCATGTCAGTTCAGTACACTTACTTATTGCACTGTATTATGCTTTCTCTCACTTACTTAGTACATTCAAAGTAATGAGCATACCATTTATATTGTATTGTTTTATGATACAGCTGTAGGATCTCAATCTCAGCCTTGCTAGTCGATCGCTCTCAGAAGACTCCAGCTGTTCTATTTGGTGAACCCTCATCTTTTGAGGACAAAGATTATTTTATTTAGTCTTGCTTTCTTCTATTTATATTTGGAGTTAGCTGGGGATTTGTCCCAGCAACTCATCAGTTGTAGTGGCTTTCAGACACAAACTTGATTTTTTAGGCTTGTAGTTTGTTCAGATGTTTATTTTTCTCTCCAAAACTTTATGATTCAGCTTCATTATCATTAATGCTTTATATTTTACTTTAAAGCTTCCGCTATATTTATGTGTTTACTAAGAATGCCAGTGTATGATAGACCAGAAATTGACTTGGGGTTACTTGTAACTTCAAGTGTCGTGTTTCATCCAGGGTGTAGACTCAGGGTGTGACAGTTACACAAAGGATGAAGGTAATGAACAAGGAGAAATAAGGTGGAGTAATTTCAATAAGATCACGGGATGTTGCAAGTGTTTATAAAGGCATTAGTCACTAAAGCTAAACATTTATCCTACCCTCAGCCCTAGCCTACATCATGACCCACAAGTCCTAAGTAATTTTAAGTATAGTTACTCTACCTTAGTGGCGAGTTACACGAAGGGCAAGCCTATGGGTCAAGTTAAGTGCATGCATATTTATTTTGGGAAAGTGAGTGCACTCTTAACTTTGTGAAATCCCTTGTGTGAATGCATTGAGTCATGAGGAAAATAGGATTCTCCCTTCGGTGAGTGGAATCACCCCTTTTGAGGGTACAATTGCATTAAAGTAAAATTTGTGCATAAGGCGTGAGAAATGCAAGCTCTAAGGCAGGTTTTGAATGTGCAATGATTATGAATTGAGCTGCTATGTGTATTTCATGGATGAGCAATTCCCTTGTTCTACGTAATGAAAAGTCTTGTGAATCATGTTTGTGAATAGTGGTAGCCTCTTGAAATATCTTCATTGTTCTGGTTTTTAGGGGAATTTGCTTCTCTTTTTCGGTGAGATTGGTGAGCATTTTTGCGTTGTCATAGACCAGGTGGTTTTTGATGTTTAAACTTATGTGGAGTGGCATGTTTTTCAACTGATGAGAATTGCATTACTTGAGGACAAGCAATGGTTCAAGTTTTGGGGTTTTATGAGTTGGTAATTCACCAACTCATTAGGCTCTTAAGCCTGAGTTTTTGCTTAGTGTTTGAGTTGTTTATGTGGATTTTATGCCCTTGTTTCCTTTGTTGTGTGCAGATATCTAATGTGAACAAAAGAGAAAGAAATGGAGCAAAAATAAAGAAGTGGGATGAAATTCGACGCTCCACCGAAGAAACCGACAAAATGTTGTTCAAAAGCCGACAAACACGGCCTCTGGGAAACAAAGCCACCGGCGAACGCGAGTTTCCATCAGCGACTCACCGGTCAAGTCGTCGAATGAAACCTGAACTTGCTGGATTGAAGAGCAAAGAATCAGCGGTGCACGGATGGAGATCGGTGAAACACTGAATGAACCGTCGATGGTTACTGGAATTCATTGAAAGTGCAGATGGTGTAGTCGGCGGTCCACAGATTGCAACCAGAGAACCGCCGGTGCCAGAACGCTGATTAGGGGCAAAATTATCCAGCATAAAAAAAGAGATAGAAGATATCCCATTTTTTAAATATATTCTAGAAAAAGTACTGTGTACTCATCAGCTTTCATTTTTTTCTAGCGGTTAGAACATTCTCTTGGTAGAGAAGAGAGGGAGAATTTAATTGGTGGAATTTGAAAAGAACCATTCTCTTTTTCTTCTTCTTCTTCTTGATAACAAGGTACTGCCATTGTTGAAGACTTCTTGTTGAACTTGATTTTGCTATTTTTATTATTGAATTCAATGAGTTTATTGTTGAATGTTCTTTTGAATTTTTTAATTATGAGTAGCTAAATCATTAACTAAAGGTGTGTGATGATGAATGCTTAATTAGAGTAGGTATTGCTAGAGTCATCTCAATATTGTTTAACTAAGTGTAAATCTATTAGNATCTATTAGATTCTCTCCAATCTATAATGGAAGATCCATTGATATTGATGTGGGTCTAATTGTTCTTACTTAATTGTTGCTTGCAAAAGAGGAATTAAGTATTGGAGAGAATTCAATGGTGGGAATGGATGAGAGATTGTGAAATTGGGCTAGAAATAGACAAAATTACATTTTTACTCCTAATTAATAGCTAATAACTAGAAATTAATGCAGCTATTAATCCAAATCTAATCGGGTTGAGCTAATGGTGTCTAGAGGTTTGAAAAAACTCTAGCAAGAGGTATTTATGAGGTTGAAAAGCATTAAATACCTATTTTTCCAAGATTATTTACACTAATTGAACTTATGAGATGACCTAGAATGACCCTATTTAGTTAGCATATCATCTACACCACACCTCTAGTCTTTTACATTCTTGTCAACAACCTTGGTAATTTTGCTATCGTAGTCAGCCAAATTAGAAGTTATATTCTATTGCAAATTTCAATTTCCCCGAACCTGTTTATTTCTATATTATTCCTAAGTGGTGCAAGCTAAATTCAATTTCTCAATCGACATTCCTAATTATCATTCCCTAGTCCCTGTGGGATTCAACCCCGACATCTGTCGGGATATTTATTTTGATACAGCGACTGTTTATATTCTTTGCATGAGGAGTATATTTTGGACGTTATCAGTGATTATCGTCACTAAGGGCCAATTTGGGATCCTCCTCGGGTTAAGGTTGATGCCAATATTAATGGACCATCGAGTTTGTGATGGCCCGTCATGGGATCCGTCGGGATGCCCAGTTTTCTAGTTTCAGCCCAATTTCCAGGGGAAATTTTCTAATCTCCTAATCTCTTAACCACTAAGTGACGTCATTTTGGGGATCATTAAGGGTGTAATTAAGTGTTTTACTTAGTTTATTCCTCACTTTTCTCATACACCATGTTTGGGAAATATCAAGGTTAAGAACTCTCCATCAAGTTTCTTTCAAATCTTCTTTGGGTCTTCAAATTTGGTTGCAATTTCATCAAACCTGGGTATGTAGGGCCATGAATGGGGGATTTCTTCCACCCTCATGAACATTTTCTCCCCTAAATCATAAATTCTTGGGTTTTAACCCAATTCCATGCAAATATCCATGTTATGTCTATGGTCAAACCCTATCATGATTCAATTATTGATTTAAGGCCAATAGGGAATATTTTATTCCCAATTTAATTATGTATTTATGATTTGATTCTTTATAAAAATATGCCCAACTATGCATGATTTATGAAATTAAGCTTATGAGTCATGATTTCAAGTATGATGAAGTGAATTATGTTTTATGATTATAATGCATGATTTTCATAAGAACCCTTCATGAATTTATAGATTTTAGAGTATTATGGTTTCCTCAAGTATGCATGGATTTTATGTATATCAAGTTTATGATTATGGCCGACTCACGCCCTATTTTATGGCTAGTTCACGTATCTCAAACATGTTATGAATCTCATAATTTTAGCTAGCCCATGTACTTCAAGTATGTTTCATGATTATGATATGAGCACTATATGTATATTGGGAGTAGTATTTAACACCGAGTAGGTCGGGTTTCCAGCACATTCAGGTCTTAGAACTACGTGCCAACATAGCCATGATGGGGTTCTCCACGAGAGTGTCTCCCATGCCCGTATGGGCCACCCATGAGTGATATCACGCGTTTTTCATGGTTCTACCCTTGGCAAGGTACAAATACCCTCTCGATTAGGGATTTATAGGTCCGACTCCATGTATGCTCATGTGGAGTATGTCAGTTATAAGAATCTCTCACTGTTCCTCATGTTTTCAGTTACTCATGTTCATGACTTATGATATTATGTTTCTATAGTATACTTGACCCATTGATCAGTTTATGAGTTTTCACTTATGATTTCAAGCATGACAAGTTATATGATTTCTAGTTATAAACCTTTGGTCATTATTTTCAGATTATGATGAATAGCTTCTGCTTATGTGTACTTCGGATTTATGTCTTAAAGCATGCTGGCCTTACTCTCCCGATCCTTTTGATTTATATGCATGATTTTATGCTATCTTTTACTAGCATGTTCTTACTTTCTCTACATACTCAATACATTCCAAGTACTGACCGCGTACTCTAAGTTATATCTTCTCATGATATAGGCTTGGGTGATCCATCTCAGACTCGTCACTAGCTCGTACTCACTCAGATCAACTCCATCCCTCTTTGGGTGAGTCCTTATCTTTCGAGGACATCTATTAGTTTATGCTTGTTATGTTTTGTTTTAGTTTCATACTTGGAGTTAGCTGGGGGCTTGTCCTAGAATCTCATCAGATGGTAGAGGCTTTCAGACAAAGATTTAGCATTTTCAGCTTTATGACTCAGCGTTGTGATACTATCACTTTTTTAGGCTTTATGATATTTAGATTTTCGCTTATCCTTGCTTATGTTAATTTTTGCTTGATCATGCCATTAAGTCATGCTATGTATGTATTATGGGTTAGCTTGAAGCCATTCATAGTTCTAGGTCCCGTGTCGCGGTCCGGAGTCCCAACTCGGGTCGTGACAATGATCGAGTTTCTTATAAATTCCATGTACGGATTATATGAGATTTACGGTCCGCAGGTGACTTTTACAGCACTAGATCAAAAAATTGCCTGGGACTTCCAATTCAGTTTCTTTCAATTCCTTTGCACTCCCATATTTGTGTAATGACTTACTACTCAAAATAAATTCTTAGCTCACTTGAATGATCATATTATCATGGTTTTATTCAGGTTATTTATATTTCATGGGTAATAGTTTATCCTAAAGTTATGAAGTGTTACAATATTTCCCCTTTGAAATCATTTATCCTCAAAAGATGATCTTGGATAGAAATAATTCTAACTCTGTGATTTAATGATGATCATGGATAGAAATAAGTGTAACTCTGAGATTTTATAAAAATCTCAACACAGTTTTCTTTGTAAATAAGACTACCTCAAATCTTGCAAATGGCTGTACTAGAAATATTCTCACAAGCCTCACAAGGAATCACATAGTGTATAGACATGAAGGAATACGTAAAAAACATGGATCTCTCTGGTCTCTTAAGGCATGAAAGAGGAAATTCTCTCAAAACTTACCTTTCTTTTCGTTCATCATTGCAAGAAATTTCATAAGATTTAGAGCGAACAGTCATAGGCACAAATCATATAAGACAATTAAACGCAAAATTATAAATGTAGGGGATCCTGGTCTTAGTATAATTGCCAATGACTGGTGATATCATGATATAAGTGGTTAAGTTCTCGAGAAGTCATAAATTGTAAAAGAATTGATATGGTTCATGAGTGTCAAAAGAATCTCATCCTTGAATGTGTATGAAAGTTACTTGAAGATAGAAAATATAGATCCTAGTAGTGGGTGAGACTACCCACCTTGTTATGGACCATGATGTACTATTATATGGATTTAGATAGTAAATATTCTACCTGTCATTTTACAATCCCTAGTGTATTATTAAAGATATCTACTATTTATATCTAAATTTATATATATATACCCCAATGAGNATATATACCCCAATGAGGGGAGTTGCCGATTTTGACAAGTATGAACTAAGAAGGCAATGAAATAAAAAAAGGCCAATGTTGTCACTCCCCAAAACTAGTTAGCCGCAACTGAAAACTAGTGCCTCATTCGATCGATCTAGCCTCAAAAACCCAGATAACTATATACAAATTGGGCTGACAAGGCCACCATGACAGCACTGCTACTGAACAGTATGGACAGGACCGATATGGTCACAAACTAAGCTAATAGAAAATCAACAAGCCAATAAGGCTGAAATATGTTCTATAGATAACAAAAGGTTGGTAAGTAATAAATAACATACTGACAACCCACATTTTTTGTCTACAAACCACTAATAATAACTGACTACCATACAATCGGTACAAGGTCCCAACCTACATGTCTACGATAAATATACTCAAGATAACTAGACTTCTAACACTAATCACTCCAAGAAGAATAGAGCTTAACAACCATAAGATGAAACAGCAATCTCCTACTAAATAGGTGAATCTGGCCTTTATCAAAATCTGCAGCACAAAATGAAGCACCCCTAAGCAAAGGGGCGTCAATACGAATAAAAGGTACTCGTGTGTAAGGCAAGAATAGTAATATATACTCAATAGTAATATATACTCAATAGGTATATAATCAACTCAAAACTCTAAATACCACATCAGGTGGATAATTTATAACTCAACTATAACATAAAATGCAACTCATGTCTAACTCAATTGTAACACAAATGCAACTCAGATGTAACTGAACTGTAACTCAAATGCACAAATGTCACAGAGAGTCTTACTCAAAGGAAACCCACTTATATAT
>JACEIK010000239.1:0-11354 GCA_018107945.1 Datura stramonium | reverse complement strand
GTATATATCATATTGTCAGGGTACAGGATATGCAAGCAGAATCCCCGACTCTACAGTACATTCCAGTGGTTAATGAGTTTCCAGACGTATTTCCGGACGAGCTTCCTGGTATCCCCCCAGAACGGGAAATTGACTTCTCTATCAACTTGCTTCCAGGTACTCAGCCTATATCCATCCCTCCATACTGAATGGCCCCTATTGAATTGAGAGAACTGAAGGAGCAGTTGAAAGATCTATTAAATAAGGGCTTTAACAAGCCGAGTACATCACCATGGGGTGCGCAAGTTTTGTTTATGAGAAATAAAGATGGCTCTCTCCACATATGTATAGACTACTGGCGGTTGAATAAAGTTACCATTAAGAATAAATACCCATTTACCAGGATAGACGAATTGTTTGATCAGTTGCAAGGGGTGAGATATTTCTCCAATATCGACTTAAGTTTGGGATATCACCAGGTACGAGTTCGGGAGAAAGATATCCCAAAGACAACTTTCAAGACCACGTATGGTCATTTTGAATTCTTAGTCATGTCCTTTGGGGTGACAAATGCCCCAACAGTGTTCATGGATCTGATAAACAACATCTTCAGGTTGTATTTAGATCTATTTGTGATAGTATTTATCGATGACATCCTGGTGTATTCCCATTCATAAGCAGAACACATAAATCATTTGCGATCGATACTTCAGATTCTCAGAGATCGCTACTTTTATGCAAAAAAATTTAAATGTGAGTTCTAGCTAAATTCTTTGGCCTTCTTAGGTCATATCATATCAGAAGCTGGTATTCAGGTTAATTCACAGAAAATTAAGGTGGTAAAGACATGGCCTAGACCTACAACTCCAATGGAAGTTCGTAGTTTCCTAGGATTAGCCGGGTATTACTGGAGGTTTGTGGAAGGATTTTCTACCCTGTCAACGCCCTTGACTAAATTGACTTAAAAAGTAGCCAAATTTCAGTGGACCGAGGCCTGCGAGCGAGGTTTCTTGGAATTGAAAAATAGGTTGACGTCGGCACCAGTGTTAGCTTTTCTAGAGGGTTTAGAGGGTTATGTGGTATATTGTGATGCTTCAGGCGTTGGGTTAGGATGCGTCCTGATGCAGCACGGTAAGGTAATTGCTTATGCTTCAAGACAACTCAGGAAGCACAAAAAGAATTATCCCACCCACGACCTGGAGTTAGCTGCAATAGTTCATGCTTTGAAACATATGGAGACATTACCTATATGGGGTGTACGTGGATATCTTTACTGATCACAAGAGCCTCCAATACATCTTTACACAGAAGGAGTTGAACTTACGAAAGCGTTGTTGGTTAAAATTGTTGAAGGACTACGATGTGAATATTTTATATCACCCAGGGAAGGCCAATATTGTAGCAGATGAACTTAGCCGCAAATATATGGGAAGTTTGGCATATTTGAGGCTAGAACAGTGGGAAATGACTCGAGAATTGCACCAGTTAGCCAGCTTAGCCGTCCGGATTGTAGAATCAGAGGATAATGGGGTTGTGATTCAGAATACCGCAATATCATCCCTAGTTGTGGAGGTAAAAGAGCGTCAGGATGAGGATCCTAACCTGGTATGGCTCAGAGATAAAGTTCAACAAGGTGAGTTAACAACATTTGAATTGACAGAAGACAGCGTCTTGAGATTTAGGGGTCGCCTCTGCATTCCAAATTTGGCAGGACTTTGCCAGTAGATTTTGGAAGAGGTACATCATTCCCGTTATTCTCTTCAACCAGGTTCGACAAAGATGTATCATGATATAAAGAAAATATACTGGTGGCTGGGAATGAAAAGGGGTATAGCCCAATTTGTAGCACAATGTCCTAACTGTCAGTAGGTAAAGGCCGAACATTAGAAATCCTGCAGATTAACTCAGGATATAGCAGTGTCTATGTGGAAATGGGAAGTGATCAACATGAAATTTGTGACAGGATTACCCCGTACTAGGTGTAGAATCAATTTTATTTGGGTCATTGTCTACAAATTAATGAAGTCAGCTCATTTCTTACTAGTCAGGACTACATCCACCGAAGACTGTGTTAAGTTGTATATTAAAGATATAGTCCGACTGTATGGTGTCCCTGCCTCTTTTATTTCTGACAGAGGGGTGCAGTTCACAGCTAGATTCTGGCAGTCTTTTCAGAAAGGATTGGGGACACAGGTTAATCTGAGTACAGCATTCCATCCTCAAATAGATGGCAAGCAGAACGCATAATTCAGACGCTCAAAGATATGTTGGGATGATCATTTACCCCCTTATCGAATTCACATACAATAACAGTTATCACTCTACAATTCAGATGGCACCTTATGAGGCCTTGTACGGATGAAAATGCAGGTCCCCTATCGGGTGGTTCTAGGTAGAGGAGTAAATGTTAGTAGGACCTGATATGATTCACCAGTCAAAATAGAAAGTAAAACTCATCAGAGAGCGTTTGTTAACAGCCCAGAGTCGCCAGAAGTCTTATTCTGATGTACGGCATAGAGGCTTGGAATTTGAGGTTGATGATTGGGTATTTCTCAAGGTTTTGCCCTTCAGTAAGAAGGGCAAGCTTAGCCCTAGATTTATTAGCCTGTATCGGATCCTCTAGAGAATAGGCCGAGTGGCATATGAGCTAGAACTGCCTCCGTAGCAGGAATCTGTCCATCCAGTTTTTCATGTATCCATGTTGCAGAAGTGTATAGGGGATCCGTCCTGAGTTGTGCTAGTTGAAGACGTTCAAGTTACTAAGGAGTTAGCCTACGAAGAGGTCCCAATTTCCATACTAGATCGGCAAGTACGTAGGTTAAGTACTAAAGATGTGGCCTCCATTAAAGTACTATGGAGGAACAAGAATAAAGAAGTGATGACCTAGGAAGCTGAGGATGACATGAGATCTAGATATCCTCACTTGTTCTAGGATTGATCCAGATTACGCAGTTAAGGTGATGTTATTATTTAGTTGTTATTTTACTGCTTATGTTATCAGTACTATTTAGCTGGCTACCTCTTTTTGGTGAAATAGCTATTTATGGCGTCCTATGAGGTGCCTATGTTGGACTTTCTGTGTTTCGAGTTTACGGATAGTTCATAATACAGAGGATACTCTGCAAAAAAATTTATAAATCTTGGTTAAGAGAGTTAACTCCTTTAAGCCTAAGGATGACATTCGAGGATGAATGTTCCTAAGGGGGGAGGATGTTACACCCCGTGAAATGTCAATGGTTAGTAGGCGTACGCATTGATTTGTGTCGAGTACGAAGAGCTTGACGTGTGCGGAAAAAGCCTCGAAAGTAGGGTTAGGTGAGCCTAGGTCGCGAGTGACCGGCACATCACAATGCACTGGTGTAATACCCCAGAAGTGCCTAAGAGTAAAGTCGGGGGTTAGAAATTTAAAACTGCTGAAAACTAGGGAAAAGTTGCAGGACAGGGGTGTAACGATTTGTGGTTGGAAATCATGAGCGGTTGTCTGGATTCGTGGTTTGAGGAGCCCAGGTGGCAGTGTAAACCACGATCGATGTATTGACTCATCGTGGGAAACAACGAGCCGTCATAGGTGGTCGTGTCTTGGATCTTAAGTTTCCTGGTGGTAGAAACAGATGGAAAAAATGGGCCGTTGGAACTTGTAATAGTCTGTTGTATTGGTCGTTGGTAGGAAGGGAAAGAAGGGCCAGTGATAACAATGGGAGGTTACAATGGGTCATTGTAGGTGACAACGACCCGTCCTGTCAGTCGTGGTCGGGTCATAAGTCAAGGGAGCAGTGCAACCAACGGGAAGATACAACGGTTCATTATAGGTGATGAACACCCATCCTGTCAGTCGTTATTTGAGAAGCTGAAAGATTGAAGAGTTCCAATGCATCAACCGGAAGGTCACCACGAGTCGTGGTAAGGACCAACGACTCGTGGTGAGGGTCGTGGGTTCCAATTCGGCCAGATTTTTATGTTTTCTTCAGGGGCATCTTTGTTAACTCCTACGCTTTTAACTTCTAAACTACGTCGTTTTGGGTTCTATATTGCATAATTTTAAGGGCTTTTCATGCCTAAACCCTCATTCTCTCAACTCTCCTTCTTCCTCCTCTCTTCTTAAAAAAAGTTCTAGGGTTTAATTAAGGTGAACTTCAAACTTCAAGGAAGATTTTCGAGTGGGATTTTCATCTACCAGGTATGCGGGTCTTTCAACAAGGATACTCTTCCATCCTTGTGTCCCAAGAATATTTTCATTAAATATCCGATTTCAATAAATCTAGAAAAGCATGATCTAGGGTTTGTAAAAAAGGTGTAAATTCTTATTTATTTCTCCTAAATGCTAATATCTACTGTGATTATGAACTTAATTGGATTATTTATAGATGGGTTATCTTGAATTATGAAATATAGGTTGAGTATGTATGTGTGTAGTATGTTCTTCCTAAATTAATTTGAGTATTGAATGGGAATTGTTCATTTCTCCCGTGATTATTGTAGAAATTCATGATCACGATGGAAGTGTGGAAGTATTGTATAATTAACCCTAATGAATTGATTATGATATTGATGACCATGTTGGGTTGAGTAGGAGTTGTAGGCTTGAGTAATTGAAGTAAATTTTGTATCATCACTATGTTTTAGATTTAATTGATTGGGCATGACTAGATTGCATCTATATTGTTGAACTATGAAGCTTGGGCAGATTCTATATTGTTTTCCTCACTAAAATTATTTTTATAAAATCCTAGAATCTAAAACGCCCGTAGCTAAAGAGTTCACAAAAGGAGTGTTTATGAAAAGTGTGTGAAATATTTGTAAACCTAAATAAACGAAGTCATGCATCTTGATAGAGTATGAATTGAGTTTTATAAACCATGTATGATCTTATATTACCTATTGAATGAGGTGAGTTCGGAATTGAAATTCCATGGTAGCATAATGCTTGTACGAATTTATAGCATGCTCATTTGGGGTGAGGGGTTGAAGCTAATGAGGAAATTGGTTCTTTGATAATGTGAATCATGATGATAAGCCTGTGACTAATATGTCAACTTGTTGAGCTTGTGCCTATTAAAAGATAGCTCTAATCCTTTTTAAAATAAGTATTTCAAGATGAGAGTGGTGAATGTTCTTGTCTCTTATTAGCTTTAGTAATTTAGATTAGCTCTAGTCGTTAGTGGAGTATGTCTTCTCTTAGTTAGTCGGGACACACATCCTTAGTCGTTAGTGGAGTATGTCTTCCCTTAGTCAATAGGGACACACATCCCTAGTCAGTTGAGTATCTTATTTCCCTGTGTTGATCGGGACTTACTTTTAGCCAGTGACCCTCTATATCAGAGCCTTCTCTCTCCCTTTGACAGTCAGGGATTCTTTTTAGCTGAGAATGTTTCTCTTTGATAGTCAGGGACACTTCCTTCGATCGTCGGGGACTCCCTCTTAGACGGGCAAGGACCCTCTTGATATTAGTCACAACATCATACCTTTGTATTAATCCCGATTACTACTTTTGCACATCAACAGTTACTATAATAATGTATGTCTTTATAATGTGGTTATGTTAATTGAATATGTGAATCTCGTATAAGATTGTCGTATCTCATTCCAATTATATTGTTATTAATATATTTTACATTACTTCCTTCTTGTATATATTATGAGTTACTTTAGTTACGCTTCCTGCATACTCAGTACATTCTAAGTACTGACCGCACGCCTCTTGTGCTATATCATTTCATGATATAGATTCAGGTCTCCAGGTTCAGCTGCGTGGCTAGATACACTCCTCCCTCTCCCAGCTGCTAGTGGTGAGTCCTCACGTTCCGAGGATGTGGTTTATATTCTTGTTTTATTATGTTTTAGTTTTCAGACTTTGGGAGTTAGCTGGGGGCTTGTCCCAGCAACTCATTAGTTTAGTAGAAGGCTTTCAGATTTGTTTAGACAGATTCAGCTTTGTATCTAAGTGTTGTTAAAATAACTCTTATGGTTTATATTAGAGTCTTGTTATTAGCTTCCGCTTATTCATGTTGTTAGTCATCTTTTACGTTAAGTGTTATGCTATGATTATGCCATGGGTTGACTTGGAGCCTTTCGGAGTTCCTCATCCCGTGTTACGGCTAGGGTGTGAACTCAGGTCATGACAAACTTGGTATCAGAGCAAAGGTTTAGAGTGTCCTATTGTGTTTGAAAGTCGCGTTACGTAGAGTCTTCTTCATGGGTGTGAAGTGCGCCACACTTATGACGAAGAGGCTATGAGACGTTTTAGGAATGTTCCCTTTTCTTCATGATTCTTATCGTGCATGGAGTATGAAGCTCTAAATGGTTCCTCCCTTAACTCGTGCTTTACGCACTCACACATAATGCCTCCCTGATGAGCGAATGGAAGAAGATGTGGTAACGGCCTCCAGCAGGTACCACCAGCCCAGGCAGACCCAATAGATGATCATGTTACTCATTCTGAGTTCCGAGCAGCCTTTCAAATATTGGCGCAGGCCCTGGCTGCTCAGATTAACCAGAAGGTAGTGGCCTAAGCTCCTCAGAATGGAAATGAAGCGGTGGCAAGGATAAGAGATTTTCTCTGGATGAACCCACCCGAGTTCTTGGGGTCAAAGGTGGATGAGGACCCATATGAATATTTTGAGGAGATTCAGAAGATTACTCACATCATGGGGGTGACAGGGAATGAGAGCGCGAACTTAGCCTCCTAAGGGAGTTGCTTACATCTGGTATAGTCAGTGGAGAGACAGTCGGGGAGTTGAAGCGGGTCCCGTAGTTGGGATGAATTTATGACAGCGTTCTTGGACAGGTTTTTCCCTCTGGAGTTGAGGGAGGCAAAGGCGGCAGAGTTCATTAACTTGAAACAAAATGACATGATTGTCCAGGAGTACGCACTGGAGTTCACTAATTATCTAAGTATGTGCCGGAAATGGTAGCTGACCAGCAGGCCCGAGTAAGCCAGTTTATGAATGGAGTGTCAGACTCCTTGGTCAAAGAATGCAGGACTGCCATGTTGCACTGGGACATAGACTTCCCACGCTTGGTAATATTTTCTCAACAGATGGAAGCAGAGCAGGTCAAAGAAAAGGAGAGAGAGGCCAAGAGGGCTAGGATTGGAGATCTAGATTTCTCCCATCAGAGGTCGAGTGTCGGATATCACTCACACTGCCAGCAGAAAACATTAGCTCCAGCACCTTCGACAGCCAGTGCTCCTTATCAGCCCCAAGTGAGGGAGATTACGTACCCATTGTGTATGAGCTGTGGAAAGAACCATTTGGGAGTATGCATGGCCCGCTCAGATGTTTGTTTTTGGTGTGGCAAGGTGGGCCATAAGCACCGAGATTGCACAGCGGCCAAGCGAGGCAAAATTATCTCTTGGCCACCTCTTCAGCAGCTCCGATGGCCCGCCCGTCTCAGCAGGGTGCATCCTCTCATCTAGGTGGCGGGCATCGTCAAAACCGCTCCTATGCTATTTCATCCCATTAGGATAAGGGCAAGGCGCCGGTAGTGGCCACAAGTATGTTATGAATCTTGTGTTATTCTTTATGTGATGCCAACCTCTATGTTGAATAAGAAGCCCAGTTGTGTTCGTGGGAAAAGATTGTTCTTGTGTGGTGTGAATAGCTATTAGTGTAAGGCTCATAGTGAAAGTCAGAAGTGAAAGAGGATAAAGAATTCGTAACTTAGCCTGACTTGAGGAAGGATTCGGGAGTCTTAGGATGATGACTTTAAGCTAAGGGGGAGATAGTGAATATCTGAAATAAATTAGATCTTGACAATGCTCATAAGAAGTCCCAGCTTTAGCAGTTGCAGTGTCAATCTCTTCGAGGTTCAGATAATTTCACTTGTAAATTCAGTTGGAGTGAAGGCGTGTCCATACCTATGTGCTAATCCCCGAGGTTTAGAAGTAACAGTTTCAGACAGTGATGTAAGTCTTGCCCTATGAGTCCTTTATGCTCATTTTCATGTTATGAATCAATTGTGTTGTGTTAATTCATGTTTTCCCATATGGTCAAATCGGGCTCAGTCTTTAGAAGTTGTTTATTAACTCAGTAGAGTCGGATTATCTCACATATGTGCTCAGTTTTTAAATGTCGGGAATAACTCGTGCTCATGAATTCCCTACCCTCAGTTAGATTTGATATCATGAATGTTATCTTAGTATCAAGTAGCAATTTGAGAATGAAGGATCAGTCTGTTTTAGTTCTGTACCGGATAAAAAGGGGAAAGAATTCTTTTCGGTGTTTTGTCTAGATCTATGCTGGTTTCATGTTCTTCGTCTTTCCTTGAGTCATGGTGAGTATGCTAGATGTGAATTTTCATATTTGGTATACAGGGTTGGTCCGGAGTCAAATACTCTGTTGGTTCTTAGCTGTGATTGATTGATTTTTGGATATCATCTTCGTCTCTATCTTTCAGTATGTTCAGCCAACACTCAAGGACGAATGTTCCCAAGGGGGAGATATTGTAATACCTCGGAAGTTCCTAAGAGCAGACCCGGGGGTTAGAAATTTAAAACTGCTAAAAACTGGGGAAAAGTTACAGGACGAGGGTTGTAACAACTCGTGGTTGGAAACCACAAGCCGTTGTTTGGATTCATGGTTTGAGGAGCCCAGGTGGCAGTGTAAACCACAATCGATGTAACGACTCATCGTGGGAAACAAAGAGTCGTCATAGGTGATCGTGGGTTGCAACTCACGTTTCCTGGTGGTAGAAACGGATGGAAACAACGGGCCGCTGGAACTTGTAACGGTCTGTTGTATTAGTCGTTGGTAGGAAGGGAAGGAAGGACAGTGATACCAATGGGAGGTTACAATGGGTCGTTGTAGCTTACAACGACTCGTCCTGTCAGTCGTGGTCGGGGTCATCAGTCAAGGGAGCAGTGCAACCAACGGGAGGATACAATGGGTCGTTGTAGGTGACGACGACCCGTCCTATCGGTCGTTGTTTGAGAAGCTGAAAGATTGAAGAGCTCCATTGCATCCAACGGAGGTCACCACGAGTCGTGGTAAGGACCAACGACTCATGGTGAGGGTCGTGGGTTCCAGTTCGGTCAGATTTTTAAGTTTTCTTCAGAGGCCTTTTTGCAAACTCCTACGCTTTTAACTTCTAAACTACATCATGTGGGGTTCTACCTTGCACGATTTTAAGGGCTTTTCATGCCTAAACCCTCATTCTCTCAACTCTCCTTCCTCCTCTCTTCTTAAAAACAATTCTAGGGTTTCATTAAGGAGTTCTTCAAGCTTCTAGGAAGATTTTTGAGTGGGATTTTCGTATACCAGGTATGCGGGTCTTTCAACAAGGATACTCTTCCATCCTTGTGTCCTAAGAATATTTTCTTTAAATATCTGATTTCAATAAATCTAGAAAAGCATGATCTAGGGTTTGTAAAAAAGGGTAAATTCTTCTTTATTTCTCTTAAATGCTAATATCCACTGCTATTATGAATTTAATTGGATTATTTATTGATCGGTTATCTTGAATTATGAAATATAGGTTGAGTATGTATGTGTGTAGTATGTTCTTCCTAAATTTATTTGAGTATTGAATGGGAATTGTTCATTTCTCCCTTGATTATCGTAGAAATTCATGATCACGATGGAAGTGTGGAAGTATTGTATAATTAACCCTAATGACTTGATTATGATATTGATGACCATGTTTGGTTGAGTAGGAGTTTTGGGCTTGAGTAATTGAAAGTAAATTTTGTATCATCACCAATTTTTAGATTTAATAGATTGGGCATGAGTAGATTGCATCTATATTGTTGAACTATGAAGCTTGGGCGGATTCTATATTGTGTTCCTCACTAAAATTATTTATATAAAATCCTAGAATCTAAAATGCCCGTGGATAAAGAGTTTATAAAAGGAGTGATTATGACAAGTGTGTGAAATATTTGTAAACCTAAATAAACAAAGTCATGCATCATGATAGAGTATATGAGTTGAGTTTTATAAACCATGTATGATATTCTATTACCTATTGAATGAGGTGAGTTCGGAATGGAAATGCCATGGTAGAATAATTCTAGTACGAATTTATAGCATACTCGTTTTGGTGAGAGGTTAAAGCTAATGAGGAAATTAGTTTTGTGATAATGCGAATCATGATGATAAGCCTGTGACTAATATGTCAACTTGTTGAGCTTGTGCCTATTAAAAGATAGCTCCAATCCTTTTTAAAATGAGTATTTCAAGATTAGAGTGGTGAATGTTCTTGTCTCTGATTAGCTGTAGTAATTTAGATTAGCTCAAGTCGTTAGTGGAGTATGTCTTCTCTTAGCCAGTCGGGACTCACATCCCTATTCGTTAGTGGAGTATGTTTCCCTTAGTCAGTCGGGACTCACATCCCTATTCGTTAGTGGAGTATGTCTTCCCTTAGTAAGTCAGGACTCACATCCCTAGTAAGTTGAGTATCTTATTTCCCTGTGTTGATCGGGACTTACTTTTAGCCAGTCTCCCTCTATTTCAGAGCCTTCTCTCTCCCTTTGACAGTCAGGGATTCTCTTTAGCTGAGAATGTTTCCCTTTGATAGTCAGGGACGCTCCCTTCAACCGTCAGGGACTCCCCCTTAGACGGGCAGGGACCCTTTTGATATCAGTCACGGATCATACCTTTGTATTATTCCCGATTACTACTTTTTCACATCAGCAGTTACTATAATAATGTATGTCTTTATAATGTGGTTATGTTAACTAAATATGTGAATCTCGTATAAGATTTTCGTATCTCATTCAAATTATATTGCTATTAATATGTTTTAAATTACTTCTTTCTTGTATATATTATGAGTTAGTTTAGTTACGCTTCCTGCATACTCAGTACATTCCAAGTACTGACCGCACGCCTCTTGTGCTATGTCATTTCATGATATAGATTCAGGTCTCCAGGTTCAGCCGCGTGGCTAGATACGCTCCTCCCCCTCCCGGCTGCTAGTGGTGAGTCCTCATATTCCGAGGACATGGTTTATATTCTTGTTTTATTATGTTTCAGTTTTCAGACTTTCGGAGTTAGCTTGGTGGTTGTCCCAGTAACTCATCAGTTTTGTAGAAGGCTTTCAGATTTATTTAGACAGATTCAGCATTGTATCTTAAGTGTTGTTAAAATAACTCTTATGGTTTATATTAGAGTCTTGTTATTAGCTTCCGCTTATTCATGTTGTTAGTCGTCTTTTACGTTATGTGTTATGCTATGATTATCCCATAGGTATACTTGGAGCCTTTCGAGGTTCCTCGTCCCGTGTTATGGCTAGGGTGTGAACTCGGGCCGTGACAACTGGCCAGCGCGGTGTCAGGCCATCTGCCGCTTTGGGAGGCGTGGCGCGGGGGCATGCTGGCGCAAGGCGCCCACCCTACCATCAGCCTTAAGTTATATCTAAGCCCCTCCTTTATTTTAAAT
>JACEIK010000238.1:502246-519303 GCA_018107945.1 Datura stramonium | reverse complement strand
GTCCAGTCCCTGTGGGATCGATACTTGGCTTACTTGAGCCACTTACTACTTGTTCGACCACGTGCACTTGCGTGTAGTCATCCAGACAGCCGAACAGCCTATATCTATTTCGCCCTATAGAATAGCTATGGCCGAGCTAAAAGAGTTGAAAGATTAGTTGAAGGAACTATTTTATAAGGGCTTTATTAGTCCGAGTAAGTCCCCATGGGGTGCATCAGTCCTGTTCGTTCGTAAGAAGGATGGTTCTCTTCGGATGTGCATCGATTATAGATAGTTGAACAAGGTCACCGTTAAGAATAGATATCCTTTACCTAGGATCAATGATTTGTTTGACCAGCTTCAGGGTGCCAAGTTTTTCTCCAAGATTGATCTCAGATTCAGGTATCACCATCTTAGGGTTTGGGAGAGCGACATTTTGAAAACTGCTTTTAAGGACTCGGTATGGTCACTACGAATTCGTTGTTATGTCTTTTGGACTAACCAATGCCCCTGTAGCTTTTATGGATCTAATGAATAGGGTGTTAAAGGAATATCTAGACATGTTCATGATTGTGTTTATCGACGATATCCTCATATACTCTCGGAGCGAGGAGGAGCATGCCGCTCACTTGAGAGTAGTGCTTCAGACCCTCAAGGATTGACAGTTGTATACAAAGTTCAGCAAATGTGAGTTTTGGTTGGACTCTGTGGCATTTTTGGGTCATGTGGTATTGAGTGATGGCATAAGGGTGGATTCACTGAAAATCGAGGTGGTGAAGAACTGGCCCAGACCGGTGAACCCATCAGATATCATGAGCTTCTTAGGCCTAGCAGGTTACTACCGAAGATTTGTTGAGGGGTTTTCATCAATTGTAGCACCGTTGACCAAGTTGACTCAGAAAAAGTAAAGTTCCAATGGTCGGAGGCTTCTGAGAAAAGCTTCCAAGAATTGAACACTCGACTCACTTCGGCACCAGTGTTGATTCTACCCGAGGGTATGGATGGTTTTGTTGTGTATGGTGATTCTTCGAGGATCGGACTGGGGTGTGTCTTAATGTAGCATGGGGAAGTGATAACATATGCCTCAAGACAGTTAAAAATCCATGAGAAGAATTATTTGACCCATGATCTTAATTTGGCCGCGGTGGTGTTTACACTAAAGATATGGCGGCATTACTTGCATAGGGTCCATGTGGATGTATTCACAGATCACAAGAGCTTGCAATATGTGTTCACGCAGAAGGATCTCAATCTTCAGCAAATGAGGTGGTTGGAGCTACTAAAGGACTATATATGAGTGTCCTTTACCACCCGGGAAAGGCTAATGTAGTAGCATATGCACTTAGTAGGCTCTCAATGAAGAGTGTATCCCACGTGGACGAGGGAAAATAGGAGTTGGTAAAGGATGTTCATCGACTTGCAAGGTTGGGAGATAGATTGGTCGACTCTACTGATTGAAGCATTGTTGTTCATAACAGATCAAAATCATCCTTGCTGACATATGTGAAAGCCAGACAAGATGAGGGTCCGATTTTAGTAAAGCTGAAGGAAGCCGTTGGAAATTAGAAGGTGGAGGTCTTCTCGTAAGGAGGAGATGGTGTGTTTCGGTGCCAAGGCCATCTATGTGTTCCAAATGTGGATAATCTGAGGGAACAGATATTTCATGAGACACATGGATCCAGGTATTCTATCCATCTAGGTACCACCAAGATGTATCATGACTTACGAGAAATATATTGGTGGAACGACATGAAGAAGGATGTTGCAGAATTCGTAGCCAAGTGCCCGAACTGTTAGCAAGTGAAGGTGGAGCACCAAAGGCCGGGAGGCATACTTCAGGATATTAGCATTCCCACTTGGAAGTGGGAAGAGATTAATATGGATTTCATTACCGTTCTACCTCATACTTGCCGACACTATGATTCTATCTGGGTTGTAGTTGACAAGTTGACTAAGGCTGCACACTTCCTACTGGTCAAAACCACAGATTTAGTGGATGATTATGCCAAATTGTATATTTTGGAGATGGTTCAACTTCATGGATTGCCCTTGTCTATTATTTCAGTTTGAGGTACTCAGATTACCTCTCAATTTTGGCGGTCTTTCCAAAAAGGGCTTAGGACTCAGGTTAAGCTCAGCACAGCATTCCATCCGCAAACGGATGGCCAGGAGGAGCGGACAATTCAAACTCTCGAGGATATGTTGATATCTTGTGTGATGGATTTTAAAGGTAGTTGGGATGATCACTTGCCTTTGATCGAGTTTGCTTACAATAACAGCTATCACTCCAGCATCTAGATGGCCCCGTTCGAGGCTCTTTACGGGCGGAGATGTAGATCGCCCGTCGAATGGTTTGAAGTTGGTGAGGCAACTATGATAGGACCTGAATAAGTTCAGGAGGCCATGGTGAAGGTTCAGATGATAAGGGATAGGCTGAAAACCACTCAAAGTCGTCAAAAATCATATGCGGATGTGAGAAGAAGAGATTTGGAGTTTGAGATAGACGATTGGGTGTTCCTAAAGGTATCTCCCATGAAGGGAGTCATGCGATTCATAAAGAAAGGAAAGCTCAGTCCCTTCTATATTGGTCCCTATCGCGTTATGAGAAGAGTTGGTAAGATAGCGTATGAGTTGGACTTGCCATCAAAATTATCTTCAGTTCATCCCGTCTTTCATGTATCGCTCTTGAAAAAGTGCTTGGATGATCCATCTTTAGTGTTTCCGGTGGAAAGTGTTGGTGTGGGAGATAGCCTCAGTTATGAGGAAGTTCTAGTTGCAATTTTGGATCGCCAGGTTCTGAGGCTGAGGAACAAAGAAGTAGCTTCGGTAAAGGTGTTATGGAGAAACCAGCATGTTGAGGGAGCTACATGGGAAACCGAAGCGGCCATGATGGCAAAATACCCTCACCTATTCCTTACCGGTTCAGTTTTAGTTTGAGGTATCAATTTTTGCCCTAATTCTCTAATCAGTTTCCATGTTCAATTCATGTGTGCACGTTTGATTTATGTTATGATAGATGTACGTGATGCCTAAATTCAGTTATGCTATGTAGTTCTTTTCGGAGATAGTCATTCCGTTAGTTTTGGGTTTTAATAATGAGTATTTGCATATGACGATCGCTTGTTTCTGCGTTTTCTGTGCGTTTCTAACATTTGTGGACGAATGTTCCCAAGGGGGAGATATTGTTATACCTTGAGAATTCAAAGATCAGACCCAGGAGTTGAAACGGGGAAAACTGGAATATGGTGTTTCAGTTGCAGGACGAGTTGTCAAGTGGCTCGTGGGAAGGCGTAGATGAAATGAAGGTTGAGGGTCCCCACGGGCGTCGGAACGACTCGTGGTCAGCCACCCGAGTTGTCAAGTTAGCCGTAAGGTGAAGTTGAAAAATAAAATAGAAGGATTGACCAGTGTACCTATCGGGAGGACCCTATGAGTCGTGGCAACCCCAACGACTTGTGAGGTGAGTCGTGATCAAGCAAGGTGAGTTTTCATTTGATGCTAAGGCTGTGTACATGACGGGAGGTGGACAAGAGTCGTGGCCAGTGGAAACGGGTCGTTAAGTCACCCGTTACGAGCCCTAAAGGATCTGTTAACCAGTGTACCCGACGGACGACACGACGAGTCGTGACCCCTCATGACGAGTCATTAGGTCCCTCGTTAGGAACCCTTGAAAGTTATTTTCAGCGATTTTAGTAAGGACTTTTCTGTAATTCCTAAATACTAGGGGCCTGTACTACGTCGTTTAAGGCTCGTTTTAGTGGGTTTTTAGCAGGGGAAGACCTACTCTAAGTCATTCTTTCCATGCATGCAAGTTTGAAGGATTGAAGAGGTGATTCAAGGCAAAATCTCAAGGTTTCCATTGGAATCTCAGCTTGGGCGATTAGAGGGTGTTAGAATTCACCATTCCCAGGTATGTAAGGCTATGAGTGGGTGTCTCCTTCCACACCCATGCCCAATATTTATTAAATTATGCTAAATCACCTATGACCAAGTATGGGGTTTTTATCCAATTGCATAATTCTACAATTTATACACATGGGTATGATTATATTACATTTATATTGATGAGTTGTGACGTTTGGGCATATTTTAAATTGTTTTCAATACAAATTGTGTTTTCTAAGCTATGAGATTAAATTTCCATGGATGAAGAGTTCATAAAAGAGGTGATTGATGATGAATGTATGAGGATGTTGAGATTTGATGATGAAAAGCATGTTTCTAAAATTAACCATGATGATGATATTGTTTTTAAAATGAATTGAGTAGATCCAAGTATGACGAAGATTTGGGCAATGCCTACATGTTGATTTAAATAATGAGTTTTCCTGAAATAAGCTTACTACATTGTTTGGAGTGAAGTCTCTCAAATTTCATGATTTCTAGCTTGTGGTATGTTGAGTTAAATATTCCTACATGTAGCTTACCACATGATTTGGAGTAGATGCTCCCACCTATATTTGATCTTGTGGTATGTTTGAAATAAATCTTCTCATATGCATAAATTCATAATTGAGACGTATGTCATTATTGAGCTTTCTCGAAGGACAATGTTGAGCTTCATTCTTATATGATGTCGAGTCTATGCATGATTTCATTAATGAGCCTTGTCAATAGACAATGTTGAGCATCGTTTCCTAGGATGTTGAGTTATGCATGATTTCATGTTGAGCTTCTTCATAAATGATGTAGAGCATTGCATGTTTTTGGGAGAAGATTCTAGCACCGAGCGGGTTAAGGGTCAATTCCCCTATGCCCCAGAACTACGCGCCAACATAGATTGATACTATTTATTATTGGGACCTCCCTTGTGAGCTATCCCCAGCCCGATTGTCCCTTCAGCTTGATATCAATATCATGGTAGCGTCCTTAGCCCTGACAAGATTTTGGACGGCTCTACCCACTTGAGTGTGATAGGCGGGACCACATAAGCTCTATCGTGGTATGTCGGTTAAGTGACGAGTCTTCCACTATCTATATCATTCAGATTTGCATATTCATTACTCATGATGATGACCTTATGCATGCATGTTCTAAAATCAAGGTTTGACTCATTGTTCAGCTTTTCAATATAAATGTTATGTTTCAGCTATAGTCATTCGAGTAAGTCATGATGTTATAAAGCTATGCATGGTCATGTTATGATAAGATTGCGATTTCAAAATGAATGCATGTAGCCCTTCTACTTATGTTTGAAAGCCTATGATATTTTATGAGATGTTTTAAATGATTTCTTTTACTTAAGCGGTTTTACTTACCTTGCATACTCGGCACATTCCATGTACTGACCGCATACTTTCTATGTTGTATCGTTTCATGATACAGGACCCAACTCGCAGCTTCATCCCCGATCTTAATCATCTTTAGAGAGTCCTTATCATCTCAGGATCGGTGAGTCCTCATCTTTCGAGGACTAGACTTTCAGTTTCTTTTACGTATTTCAGTTTCAGTATTGTTGAGTTAGTTGGGGTCTTGTCCCATCAACTCATCCAGATTGGAGGCTTTCAAACTTATGTATGTGTAGCTTCGGATGTTATTCTAATGTGATGATGATGTTAGACTTCCGCTGAGATTATATTCATGATTTCTTTAGTATGTTGAATGCGTTAGTTAAATGCTTATGCCATGGGTGGACATTGGGGTCTCTCAGGGTCCCTTGTCCCGTGTCTACGATCTGGGCCTCCATTCGGGTCATGAAAAAGTCGTACTATGTTGTCATGACTCGTGGTCTCTGGTTGTACCTTAAAGTCCTATACTTGTGCATTCTCTGATTCTCTACCATGAGAACTAGCTACGACTCGTACCTAGATCGTATGGATCGTGATATGACCCATAAGACACCATCTTCTTCTTGGTTTCACTTCTGTTCTATAATCCAACTCTCAGAACTAATTTCCCTGCAAAAACAGTAAAAGAACCTCATTTTTATAAACACACCCAAGTCCTAGCATTTTTTCTATGTTTTAAGCATCAAAAGTTTCATAAAACCACGGTACATCAACACCCTCAACTTATAACTTTTGCATGTCCTCAGGCAAACAAAACTCTACTACACATACAACACTTAACTAGAAAATAAAGTAGAAGACTCACAACCAACAATATTAACAATCTGCACGCATGCTCATTGTCAATTATCAACCCCCTTTTTTCAAATAATCAAAACTGAGAATGCTTTGTAAACATGCAACTACAAATTATACCACAAATAGATATGAAAATGGCATCAAATTATCAGTAGACAACCGAGCTAACACTAATGTTATTTACACAGACAACTAGCAGTGTATACTACAACCCATGTACCCTTACCCAAATGAAGTTCCAAGAACTCACAATGATGTAGATATCAGAAACTGAGACCAGTAGAAAAACACTCACTCTCATAAAGAAGTTCAAACACTGTACATGTGATACCATAGGTCTGCCCTTATTTTCTCTACTTTGAATTTTCATACAGTCGGATCAGGATCACTGTAGGACTTTTCTCGGGTTGTAATATAAGCTTGGGGACGATATGGTGGATATGGATAAAGTGACTCACCCTCATTGGTATTACACAGATTCTGTCTCCACTTCTACCTGTTTCTCTCCTTTTTCTCCCTTTTTCCATTTTATTCTTCTTTCAACTTATGGGTGTGGTTTATTTCTCACTTTCTCTTATCTCTTTTTGTCTATTTTTCTTTTTCTTTCTCTTTTTTTCCTTTTTGTTTTCTCTTTTTTTTCTTTTTTTTTTCTCTTTTTTTCCTTTTCTTTTTCTTACCACACCCATATTTTTCATTGATCAGCTTTTTATTTACCTCCCCTACACCATCTATGCACCCCTACAATAGCTACCCTCAACTTAGGAATTTTGCCTGAGCTAAGGTTCACAATGTCCAAGGAGGGACCAGGGTCAAAACAGGTTCATTATAAACAAGTGGAGAGGTTAATGGGCTAATCAAAGAAAAAGGTCAAATTCAGGCTTAAACATTGGATCAAGGGAAACTTTTTCATTTGGTGGGACAATTTAGGCTAAAAGTGGGCTAAACCAAAAATGGACTATGATCCTTTCCTAGTCCTTCAACCTAAGCTAAACTAACCAAACAAGTTCTAGATCACATACACAGAGCTGAACTAAGTAAGAACCTCACTCTCACATGGAACATGGTTATATCACACTACTACCTATCTAGTTCATGCATAGTTACGCTACAGTTAATCATGCTCATATCTCTAATTCCATCAAAATATCTACATTAGTCATGGATTGCAATAAACACACACTGCTCATCACAAAAATTTCAAATGGGGCTATTTTTCAAAAGTTACAAAATTCAAATAGATGTGCATTTTATTGGTTTCTAAGTACTCCTAGATTACTTCTAATTAAACAAAACATACATCCTAAATATGTCGGTTCTACCAAATTGCATGCCCAAGGGAAAAGAAACACAACAACAAAAATCCTCGATCGAAACAAAAATAGGTACCTCCCTCCCCACTCAAAAAAGAAATATGCTTTGTCCCCAAAGAATCAAAATGGAAACAGGGAAGGGACATACCTGTGGCGTTTTAGGCGCTCCTATCATCCTTAGTAGGCTACTCAGACTTCAACAACTACCCCATGGGTTGCCTCCTATACAAAATCTGATTTAACATCGCGGCACAACATGGGCTTCTTGACTACTCAGAATTCGTCAAGAAAATCCCATTCAACCCCTATTACTGAGACCACTTTTAATTCACTCAGCTGCTTTATTGGCCTATAGACGTTGAAAGTGACCTCTTTCTCATTCAATATGAACTTCAATTGTCCGACATCAAAATCCACTAAATCACGTCCGGTGGAAAGGAATGGCCCCCCAATATGATGGAACCTTCAAATCCACTTCGCAATCTAGAATCACGAAGTCATCTCGAAAAATGAACTTATCAAACTTCACTAGAACATCCTGAAGGATTCCCATAGGCTTCTTCACTATGCGATCCACAATCATTAGCCGCATTGTCATTAGTGTGGGGGCTCCCAAGCCCAACTGCTTAAACACGGCCAGCGGCATTAAATTGATGCTAGCCCCCAAATGGCACAATGTCTTAGCAAATTCAAAATCTCCGATAGTGCATTGGATGGTGAAGGCACCTGGGTTCTCCCTTTTTTGTTCAAAGACCCGTGAAACTATTGCACTGTAGTGGTGCAAATTTCCAACTGATTCATAGCTCATTGATCGCTTTCTCATCACCAGGTTCTTCATGAACTTAGCATAGCCAGGCATCTGCTCTAGTTCCTTGACTAAGGGAAAATTCACAGACAACTACTTTAGCATGGATAAGAACATGTAAAATTTCCCTTCATCTACCTCATTATTCATTCTTTGAGGAAAAGGTGGAGGCGTTCGTGGGATAGCCCTGAAAATTTGTAGGACCTCCTTCCCCTTCCCTTCCATAGAAACAATCTTCTTTGAAGTAACTGGAGACTTTGTCAACTCTGCACTAACTCCAATCATCTGTTCTATAGCCTCGGCTTCCTCATCTGAATCAACTACCTTCAGTTCGACCACCTCAACTATAACGGGCATGGGGTGGTCAACTGTTTCTTTTCCACTCCTAGTAGTTACAACCATGCAGTGACTATCATTCTTTGGATTTTGAATTGTGTTACTAGGTAGTATACCCTTTTTCCTCTGTTTCAAGGATGCGTACATCTATTCCAAAGCTGCTCAATCTGTTTAATCGTTGTGGTGTGCGACTCAACTTTCTGATTCATTCTAGATATGTCTCCACAAATGTCCTTTCGGTGATCATAAGTTGAATTTACCTTTTTTAGCATCTCAGCCATCATGCACTCCAATTTTAATGTTCCAAAATCACCTTCACGAGCCTTTAAAGGAACATATAGGCTTGTGCAAGCATTATCAATATTCATCACTTTTCCTCCAATCACCTTTCCAATCTTGCTCTCTGCTTCTATCCCTATACCCAACTCTATTTTAGTTGTCCCTGTAGTAATTCCGACCTTGGCTATTGACCTTGAGTTCACTACATTCACTTTCTGAGCTCTAGAAACCATGATCTGCTTCATGAGTAGGTCAATAAATGTTCTTAAATGTGCTAACACCAAGTCACATTCCTCTTCTTTTCTGTGATGCTCCGCAGTCATCCCAATTACATATGTACCTGCAGCTACCTCAACTTCTCTGATATGCCAGGCCCTGCTGGTTTTGGTCACTCGATCAAGTATTATTGTTGCTTCCTCCCATGAGTAACTAATCTATGCTCCACCTGCTACAGTATCTCTTACAACCTTGTTTTTTGTTCAAGGATCTATAAAATATTTCCAACAAGCTCTCATTTGGAATTCTATGATTTGGGCACTTATTCAATTTCTTATTAAATCGTAGCCATGCCTCATGAAGTGTCTCCGTCTTGAGCTATCGAAAGTTATATATCTTATCTTTGAGCTACAACATTTCTTAAGGTTGGAAGAACATTTCCAAGAAGATGTGTTTGAATTCTATCCAATTGGTGATGAAGTCATTTGGCAACTCCGACAACCATAAAGTAGCTTCACCAACTAGAGAAAACAGAAAGAGCCGTAATCTGATTGCATCCTGCCTCACTACTGGAAACCTGTATGCCTTGAAAATTCCCATAAAATTCATCAAGTAGAGATTTGCATCATTAGTAGCATTACCACTAAACACTCCCTTCATGTTCAGCAACTGGATCATCATGCTAGTGATGTCAATTTTTGCCCCAACAGGTAGAGGTGGGAGCATAATGGCTCATGTTGACCCCACGTCATCAATATTCGGATCATCATCATCATCAAAGTGAGGTGTATATTCTTGGAACTGATGTGGTTCACGACCTCTATTCCTTCTGTTTCGGTCAGCATTATCAGCTTCTTTCTGGGACTCACCAGCCTCCTGAAAAGCATCCTGGCGAGCTAACTATTCCTGATAAGCCTCATTAGCTCGCTAACTTCATTGACTACTATAGCCTCCATCTGCTCTAGGGTCTTAATATCAGTCATCTTTTTCAGTGCTCATTCAAGTTAATGATCGATTGGAACTAAAAGATTTCCACTACTTCGAGTACTTGGAATTCACCAAGTGGTAACCTGAGGGAAACAAATATAAAAGAAAACATAAATAAGGAAATAATACTAAAAGTTAAATAAAAATGATTGATCTAATCCTAAGCTGCATTCCCCGACAACAATGTCATTTTTGATAATTCTCAAATTACACCTCAGAAGAAGTATAACGCGATTATTATAAAATAAACAACCCAACTAGGGTTGGGGTTGATCCCATGAGGAATGTGTTCAAGATTTTGACTAATGCTATTATTTACACTTCTAGTTCTGTTATTTCCTAACAGGGGGTTCTTTAGAAATAATGAGTGACAGTGTTGTGAAAAGATATGCAATTAAATAGGGAAGTGATCCCAATATATTCATAACTATGCAAGGTCTGTTACACTTGTGATCTATTTCAATACTTGGCCTGGAGAATCGATAAATTATTTTCACCTAAATAGTTGATTTGCCCCTATAGATTACTATACTTAATTACAGAACTAGGTCTCATGAGTGGATCCAACTAACCTTTATCAATGATTCCAAATTAACTTTTCTATGACCGCAGCTCAAGTTATTAAATGAAAATTGCTAATTTCAAGTCTTTGTTGTCTCTCTTTTTTCCTAATCTACTTCTCTAGGTTCATGAAAATAGAGAATACAAGCTAGTCCTAACATTATGCACCATTAAGAAACACTTATCATGAAAGGAAGAACAATAAAAGCGTCTGTATTGGTTAAGAATCACTTTGTTTTAACCCTAATTTGTTATATCACCATGGTTTCCACAACCCTAGTTGTGGGAGTTTAGCTACTCATAATTTCAAGATTAAAATTAGAATACATAGAGGAATTCTTCATTAGAAACTTACAATAGTGAAGGAATAAAACCCCAAGAATCAATTGCACAATAATCTTCAAAAGTCAAGAGTACAATGAAGAAAACTTGTTCAAATCTCTCATATATTTTCGTACTCTAAGTTTTGTTCGGTTACTCCAAAATATGCTGATAATGTAAAGTATCGGCTTCCTCATAAAAAAATAGAAGAGAAGTACTTATACAATCATTAAAAATCTTTTCCTAAATTAATAGGTACTGCAGCCATCGGGATGACCTACGAGTCGTCGCATGGTGCTATGAGTCATGGTAAGTACTCCTACTATGCTTGGCATATTCTAATCATTTTAGGTATGGGTGTCTATTACGATTCGTGGTATGTTACCACAAGTCATGGCTATCAGTCATGGAATGAACTTCTAAAACACAACAACTCTGATGCTCATCCTATGGGCCCTTACTATGGGTCGTACTATGATGGTACAAATCGTGCATTTCACTGGTGCCTTGAGGATATCATGTGGTTGGTTCTCTGCTTCTTACCACGAGCCATCAGCATGAGTCATACTATGTTATCACGAATCATGGTCTCTGGTCATACCTTGAAGTTCTGCACTTGTGCATTCTCTGATTCTCTACTATGAGCACTAGCTACAACTCATACCAGATGGAACGGCTCGTGTCGTGACCCATGACACCAATTTCTGCATCTTTTTCACTTCTTTTCTACAGTCCAACTCCAAAACTGATTTCCTTACAAAAATAGTAAAAGAAACACATATTTATATATACACACCCAAGTCCTAGAATTTTTTCTATATTTTAAGCATCGAAAATATTGTAAAACTATGACACATCAATCATCAGAGATGCTGCATTTCAAAAGTCTATGCCGTGACTGCTAACTATAGTTTGTAGTGACATATCATGAGTCGTACTGGAAAGTCGTACCTGAGAAGTTTAGAAGATTCCAAGCGTTGTACGAGCATTGACCACAACTCATAGCATCCTGCTACGACTCGCAGGTCATCCTGACGCTGCAGACCCTGTTAATTTAGAAAAAAGATTTTTAATGATTATATAAAAGCTTTCCTTTTAGTTTTTATTATAGAATCCAATACTTTAATTTTTCTATTTTCTCGAGTATCCTAACACTATAAGGAGATTGAAACTACACGAGAAAAAAACAAGTTTTCTTCATTGTGTTCTTGATTTTCAAAGATTATTTTGGAATTGATTCTTGGAGTTTGATTCCTTTAATATTATAAGTCTTTAGTTATGGATTCTTCTATGAATTCTGAATTATTCTTGCAATTATGAGTAGATAAACTCCCATAACTAGGGCTATGAGAACTATGGTGATATAATGAATTAGGATTAACACAAAGTGATTCTAAACCAATACGAACACTTGTATTGTTTTTCCATTCATGATAATTTCTTCTTAATGGTGCGCAATGTTAGGGATAGCCTATATTCTCTACTTGTTTGAATCTATAAAAGTAGAAATTAGGAACAGGGAAAGACAACAAAGACTTGAAACTGTTAACTTTCAATTAATAACTTGAGCTGCGGTCGCAGGAAAATTAATTTGGAATCATTGATAAGGGTTAGTTGGAAACGCTCATGAGACACAATCTAGTAGTTGAGTATAGTCATCTAATAGGGGTGAATAAGCCGTTTGGATGAAAATATTTTATCAATTCTACAGGCTAAGTATTGGAATAGATCACAAGTGTAATAAATCCTACATAGTTATGAATCCATGGGTAACACTTCCCTAGTTAATTGCATATCTTTGACAACCACACCATTTTACAACACTATCACTTATTATTTCTGCAAGACTCCCTCTAGAAATAACTAAATTAGAAGTGTAAATAATAGCATTAGTTGAAATATTGACCATATTCCTTGTGGTATCAACCCCAACCCTAGTTGGGTTCTTTGTTTGACAACAACTGCATTATACTACTTCTGAGGTATAATTTGAGCGTTACTAAAAATGGCGTTGTTGCCGGGGAATAGAACTTAGGATTAGATTAATTGACTTTATTTAACTTTTAGTCTTTATTTCCTTATTTTACATTTTATTTTGTCTTTGTTTCACTTTGGTTAATGCTTGGTGAATGCCAAGTGTTCAGAGTAATGGAAACCTTTTAGTCCCAGTTGCTCACGAACTTGAACAAACACTGAAAAAGATGGACAATATTGAGACCCCTAAACAGATAGAGGCCAAAGTATCCAGTGAAGCTCGACGAGCTAACGAGGCCTATCAGGTGGAGTTAGCTCGTCAAGCTGCTCTTCAGGAGGCTGATGAGGCCTAGGAGGAAGCTGGTAATGCTGGCCGGAACAGGATGAACAGAGGTGGTGAACCACCTCAGTTTGACAGATATGCACCTCACTTTTATGATACTGATGATCTGGATATTGATGAGCTGGGTCAACAGGATACATTGTGACCCTATCTCTGCCTGCTGGGACAAAATTTGACATCACTAGCACGATGATCCAGTTGCTAAACAAAAAGGGAGTATTTAGTGGTATTGCTACTGATGATGCACATCTCCACTTGATGAATCTTATGGGAATTTTCAAAGGTTTCAAGGAGTGAGCCAGGATGCAATCAGACCATGGCTCTTTTTGTTCTCTCTGGCTGGTAAAGCTACTCTATGGTTGTTAGATTTGCCAAATGACTCCATCACCAATTGGAGGGAATTTAAACATGCCTTTTTGGAAAGGTTATTCCTATCTTTAAGGATGCTACATCTCAAAGATGAGATATATAACTTCCAACAACTCAAGATGGAGGCGCTTCATGAGACATGGTTGCGTTTCAATAAGAAATTGTATAAGTGCCCAAACCATAAGATTCCAAATGAGAGATTGTTGGAAATATTTTATAGATCCTTGAACAACGAAAACAAGGTAGTAGCATATATTGTAACAGGTGGAGCATTGATGAGTCACTCATAGGAGGAAGCACCAACAATACTTGACTGAGTGACCAAAACCAACAGGGCCTAGCATACCAGAGAAGCAAAGGTAGCTGCAGGTACATATGTAATTGGGATGACTATGGAGCAGCACATAAAAGAAGAGGAACATGATTTGGAGATAGATATATGAGAACATCTATTATCCTACTCAAAAAGCATATCATGGGATCTGGAGCTCAGAAAGTGAATGCAATGGAATCTTAGTTAGGAGTCGGGCTTTGAACACTCTAATTCTGAGGAGGAAGCAAACTTCTTGGATAACCAGGTGGCGGGTTTCCAAACCAACGCTCAAAGGTCTAATCAATACAATTGTCACCAAGGCTCCAGGAACCAAGATCAAAATTAGTACAGAGACAACTACAACAGAGTTGGGTACGATGATAAGAGCAGAGGTCAATAGCGGGAAGGCAATTGGAGAAAAAATGAAGGATACCGTAATGACCACACCTGCTAAGGCTCCTGAGGGTGATTCAAGAATTTCAAAATTGGAGAATATGATGGTTGAGTTGTTGAAAATGGAAAATTCAACTGATGATCACCTAAAGGTCATTTGCAAAGACATATCTAGCATGAATTAGAAAGTTGAGTTGTACACCACACGATTAAATAGATTAAAAAGCAATTCCGCCAGATGTCTACATCCCTAAACCAGAGGTAGAAGGGTACACTCCTTAGTAAGACAATTCAAAATCCAAAGAATAACAGTCACTACATGGTTGTAACTACTAGGAGTGAAAAAGCAATAGTTGACCCACCCATGCACATTGTAGTTGAGATGGATGAGCTGAAGATAGTTGATTCAGATGAGGAAGCTTAGGTTGTAGAACAGATGATTGAAGGTAGTGCAGAGTCGACAAAAGTCTCCAGTTGCCGCAAAGGAGACTATTTCTAAGAAATGGAAGGAGAAGGTGGTCCCATAAATTTTCAGGCCTATTCCACGACCATCTCCACCTTTCCCTCATAAAATGAAAAAGAAGTTAGATGATGAGAAATTTCACAAATTCTTATCCATGCTAAAGCAACTATCAGTGAATATTCCCCTGGTCGAGGTATTGTATTACACCCTAATAAAATTTTGGTGATTATTTAATATTTGTGTACTATGTTAAGAGACGTATGGGTTGTATATTAATTGTAGGTGAGGAGGAAAACATGTACGAAGGAAAAAGTGAAAAGCATGTGAAGTTCATAAGTAAGGTTCAATTTTAAATGAATATATCTCCCAATAAATAATGAATTAGGAGCCCTACGACCTATCAAATTAAAGGTATTTGAGTCTAGTTTTTATAACATCAAATCACTCATCAATCAAAATTTAGAGTAAAATGTTATAGGAATTCTACGGTGGAACTATCGAGCAATGACGTGGCCACCATCCAAAAAAAGGGCCACCGCGCAAACCCTTTTATATTTTGAATTTTGTATTATGAATTCACTTTCATCTTTTCTAGAATTGATATTCTTATTTCCACCCTTATATTCTCTCAGTTTCCTAAAAATAACCAAGGAGAATTAAAGAGGAAACATCAAGATAAATTGCTTCTAGACACAAGACAAGTTAAGAGTTCAATTGCAAGTGAAGGTAGTGTGCAAGGCTGTTGATGGAGCTCGTTTTGGCAGTTGTTTTGGGAGAAGTTGCTGCATTATAATAGCTGGTTATACTTCATATATGTACATATTTGAATAATGATTGAATCCAAGAATAAAGATAAGAATTTTACCCTCTTTAAATCCCCCCTTAAATTACAAGCAACAAGGCTGGAATTTGGCAGCTAAGTGAGTAGCTGTTGGACTGTTTTTGAGCTAAGTTCTTGCTCGATTTTTCTAGGATTTTTGGCAGTTTCGTTGGATGGAAATATACTTCACTTTTAGGGGAAGTATTATAGAAGAATTTAGGTAATTTTCCCTTCTTATTTTCTCCCTCAAAAGCTTGTGAAAATAATTAAAGAAGATGACTATAGTTGTTGGTGTTATCGTGTGTTATTATTGTTGTTGTGACTGCCATTTAGTGTATTATTTTGGCTATATTTTGTGATAAAGATTAATCTTGTTGTTGACCTATGAATTAAATATATTAACAAGGTTAAAGGCTGGTCATTTAAGTAGGAAATCAGCTAAGGAAAGTTCATCGGAAAAAGGTATATAAGGCGTCCCCTCCGTTGTTCTTTCAAGCACAGTTTGTGCATAAGAGTTGAATGAGCCAAAAAAATTCTCATGTGTGTTGAGGAAGTATGTCAATATATATTTAAGCCTTAAGTCCCATGTTTGATTGAAGCTAAATGTTGAGATTATGTCTAGTCCAAAGAGGCGCTTAAAGTGTAATGTTGTGTCAATTTGTTGTCGTAGTTGTACATCGACTTGGAGACCCCTCAGTGTGGTCATTGTTAGCTGGTACTTTAAATTATTCTATATATGTTATGTTGACCATGTATGAAGTTCTGATCACCTTATAAAATTAGAAAATTTTAAGCTAAGAGGGCGACGCTAGAATTACATACGCTAAGAATGAATGTCAAGCTAGTAAGGGTAAATGAGGGTACCAATGTAGTGATTCTTTGATATGGTCACCTACCTTTATATATATATTTTAAAGTTCTAAGGCTTAAAATAAATTCCATAACTTCTATTCCTTAATTTATTGACAAGTTACTGAGTTATCGAGTACTAAAGTAGCGAATGTTGACACTAAGTATCCATAATTGAGTTTGAGTTCTCTCAGTTAACTTCAAGTTTAGTCTAAGCTTGCTAAATTAAATATAAGTATTCATGTGGAGTCCAATTATTCCAAACTTGAGTATAAGTATCCAAAATTGGTTATAAGAACCCGTAAGCGAGGTCCAGTGTCATGTTCCTCGAGTCTCATGTTCATGTCAGGCTTTTAAGTCAAGTTATGTTTTGCGTCCCCTTTCTATCAATTGATAAGGGTGTTATGTTAAGTATTTCCTCCTAGTTGGACACGTAATTTGATTTAGTTACTTTGCATTTTTTAGTTGGTCTCCAAGTTGGACCCGGTATTTGAGTCAGATATATATTGCATTGTTCATTTTCTCACTTGTTGTTACACCCTGTAAATACTCAACATGTAGATGGCCTATTCGCATGTTGGTTAAGAGTTTTTGAATGCCATACATGCTAGGAAAAGGCCCGGGGAAAGACCAGATAAGAGACTCGTCGAACC
>JACEIK010000238.1:472593-500029 GCA_018107945.1 Datura stramonium | reverse complement strand
ATTTTGAGTATCAAATGACTGATTATGAGATTCCGCATGCCCTATCTTGTCCAAGGATCAAATAATTGATTGTGCGAAGGATAATATATGGAAATCCTGGTCCAAGTATCAGATTCTCCATATAAAGTCCTAGTCAAAGTATTAGGAAACTCTTAAAGACCTGGTCCTAGTATCAAGCGGCCATACTTTAGTCCTGTTCCAAGCATTAACTAACCACCGAGTCGATCCTCATAAGCTTCGGTCCAAGTATCAAAAGTGTTGGCATATGAGTCAGTCATGTTATACTCATATACAGAGCCTGTATATAGGGCAGTCAGTTACAGAGTATATGATCTTGGGCATAATTATGTGCCTAAGTGCTATTTTATAACTTAATTAAGTCATGTTTGTCAAATTAATTATATTCTCATGTGATTTCTATTAATTATGTGTATAAACTAACCAACATGATTATTCCTTGTTTTGTAGGTATAAAATGCATGTGAGGGACTAAAATGTGATGGTTGAAGCAAAGGAATGAAGTTCGAACTTGATGGAAAATGAAGGCAACATGGCAGGCAAAAGGGAAGGCTGGCAGCGCTAGGCAGCATGCCACACTGTGCGTGTGCCGTGCCCAGCGCCATGCCACGTCAAGGATTCATGCACGAGGATGTCAATCCAGTGTCCCTGCACGATGGAAACGTGCCAGGGCAGGCGCATGGCGCGACCAGTAGCGTGCCACGACGGGTGACGCACAGGTACCTCGTGCAAGACCAGCCGAGAAGACATGTTTTAGTGAACCTCCGCGTTTGCTCCGTGGCACGGAGGAAAATCTTCGTGATATCCTCCGTGCCACAGAGCTGTTCCACCACAGGCCAAATTTGCATTTTTTCATCTTAGTATAAATTGAACCCTTAGCTTCTATAATCATTTATCACGAAATAACTTGGGGAAACCGTAAAGGAGCTAAGGGAGAAGTGAAGAACTCTACCTAAGGTTGATAATATTTCATTCTACTTTAATTATTCTTGTAAGTACACTACTTCAAACATGTTTTGAGTATTTGTATGAACATGAGTAGCTAAAACCCTTCCTCTAGGGTTGAGGCTACATAAAATGATTGTAATTGCATGAATTCTTCTTGGTTTGAGTTTTTAGTTGTTGTTTTGTCTTACATTCTTCATTATTGTTGTTTTTATGCTTGATCACCATGAAAACAAATTCATTAAGCTTAGGTAAAAGATTGAGAGAATAACCCTAGGCTATAACAAGAGAATGTAGGAAGCAAGTTCTTACTTTTATGATAAGATTCGCAATTAGGATAGAAATTACACCTAATTTTCCTTGCTTGGTTACTAAAACGGGATGATCTAGACACCAACTTAGAATTATCATATCACCACTCGTAGAAGTAGTTGTTAAGCTAAGTTCGGTTAAATGATTAGAGGTACGAAACTCCATAATCAAGGGTGCAAACTCCATAAACCACATCCATGTAGTTAAATTGCTCATGAATTAGGACGTCACATCCCCGCTCAATGATGTAGGAGTGAGACTAGTTTGTCGTGTTTAGAGGCTCGAAAGACCATTAACATAGCATTTTAATTATGTGAGACAACAAATGAAGTTTTCATACTCAAACCATTGAGAATTGTAGCATTGCATGATTATTAGGCCTTAACTCTAGTTTCTCCTTATATTGTTTCTCAATTTTTTTGTGATTACCCCTAGACTTAATTATGATTTCCCGAAAATTTCTAAAATCAATACTTGTGAAGGTTAATTTTAACACTTGAACTTGATAATTTGTTGAATTGGTCCAGTCTTTGTGGGTTTGACATCCGGCTCTTAAAAATAGCCACTGCATTACTTGTACGACCGCGTACGCTTGCGAGTGTGCTGGAGCACAATAAGTTTTTGGCGCTGTTGCTGGGGACTAGTAAAATTGGTTAATTTCTTATTTTTTTATTGATGTAGAATTTTCTAAGTGTTGAAAAATTTTTTATTTCATAGATTCTGTTATTTTTATTTTTTTAGCTTGATACCCTTCTTGACATGACATCATGGAGTACAAATGTGTCGAATGGTTGATACTCCTATCCATTCATGATAAGAGAGATAGAGTTCTAACCATTTAACATTCATGTGGAGTTATATGTTGATGTGGAGAAGGTGTACATAAGTGAGGAGGTCAAGCACAATGCAGTTTCAGAGTTGAGGTGTATACCCCACTTGAAGCATTTCTCGACATTAAGTTTGGTTGACAACCTAGAAATAGAGTCTTCTAAGCTTGTAGAGAAAGGTTTAGAGGAGGAAAAAGCCCCGTATATTCTGAAATTTGTTGATTTCGAGAGACAAAATGACTTCACTTACGTAAGGGCCAATAAGTGCCAGAGGTTACTTCTATTGCTTGGTCCTTTCATTTTTACATCACCACCCCTGGAGCATAAGAGGAAACTGGAGAAGAAATTAGGGGGTGAGATTCATATCCTCAAAGTGGAGTGAAAAGTGGTGAAACTTGATGCGTCGTGCCACGATGTAAAATAAGGCGCTGCTCGGGAGGCAACCCAAGAGTACCACAGGTACACTTTCTTTTCAGTTTGTTTGTAATTTTGGTTATTTTTCACTTCTTGTTGTTTTTTTGGTTTTTAAGCACAGATTTAGGGGAAGTATGAGTACCCATGAATGTAAAAGCTAAGGAGCATGACAAAAAGATGAGTGTGGGGTCGATGAACCACGTATTCAAAAATGGAGAAAAACATGGTGATATCTAGGTCTAGAGGCCTCAGGAAGTATCTCTCACCTTTGTTTTAATTGTAATTGATGCTTTGGAGACATAGCATAAATTAAGTGTGGGGTGAGGGAAATTTCAGAATTTTGTGCTAAGTTATTTCAGGTGAATATGGTGCTGGGTATAATGTTTTTGCTGAAAAAAATTGAATTGAGCACGGTTCACCCACCCTTTGGTTTTTCTTTTCAGTTCTTTTCCGAAGGGGAGCACTTTGAACTGATGAATACAATTTTTCTTTGTTTATACATGATTTTTTTAGTCATCGTTAAGGACTGTTCCCGCGATGGATGGATGATGACCGTCTTGAGAGAAAATTAGTCAATAGGTTCTTACTTATGCACCCGTAGTTGATTGATGGCTTGATGTTCTTGTTATGTGCTATGTATGATTGTGTGATGCAAGTGTTGCAAATTTTGAAGCATGTGAGTAGTTGTATAACTCTGTTTGGGACACCTAAGCTCTTGGATGTGACTCGATGTGCTTAAAGCTGAATTTTGCATTCTTGTGATTAGCTGAGTAAGAGTCTGCTGAATTTGTCTTTAATTGAGCATGTATTGTGAGTATAAGGATTTTGAATATTCCATGCTATTGTGTAGTGTCTAGAACTTTCCTGGTGTGTATACAAAACGAAATGAAGGATGTAGATTATAGGAGGTGATTTAGGCATTTCTTTGAATGAGCCTAATTTTTATCCCTCGCTTTACCTACCTTGAATGTCTGATCCTAGATAGCATCATTGATCCTTTATCCTATTCTTTGCTAGCCACAAAATGAGCTTAATCCTTTCTATTAATTAGCCTTTAATTTGATCCCAAAAATCCTAAGCGCTTATGTGAAATTGCAAAAAAGTTGAGGAGTGAGAAGTAAAATAAGAAGGAAAATAGTAGACGTGGGAGTTGAAGAGAAGACTAGAGGTGCACTTGTTTAATAATGAATAAGAGTTAGTAGGGAGTAAAATAAGAAAAGAGCGAAAAAGAAAATCAAAGAAAATTGCTCAAGTACTCCGTACTAATAGCTTAAGTGTGCCTACTGAAATGGGGAAACAAAAGAGGAAATGGGAGTTGAAAAGTATAAAGGTGAAGTAGGAGGATGAAAATTCCCAATGAAAGTGTGGTATATTAAAGCGCTTAGGGAAGATAATCACTATTGCTAGCCATAATAGTACCTTCCCGCCCTTAGCTTACATTACAACCCATTAATTCCTACTTGATCTTACTTTCGAACATTCTTAAATTAGTGGAGTAAAACACTAAAGGCAAGATTATGGGTCAATACACGTGGCATGTGAATTCTTTGTGAGAGTGAGCTTATCTCTTATGCATATACCCATACATGTTCTAAATTTGAAGAATTGTAAGTGAGAAATGGGTAACTCTCTTGTTGTGAGGGCACATGTTTAATGAAGGATAAAATTCATGTCGGACTTCTTGATCGATTAATTCGCATGAGTTTGTTGAGATTGAGAGTCCATTCTTGAGGTTAGGAAGTCTTAACATAGTTATATTTGATTAGAATGGTTATACCTTGCATGCTATATTTTTAACTTGCATCTAAAACAATCGTGGTAGCCGTAGCTGAGTTATCTTGCTTCAATTAGCTATATGAGAGTCTTCATGTGCATAAGATATAAAAGAGTTTTTCAAGGACGAACAAGGCTTTAAATGTGGGGTAGTGATCTTGGGCATAATTATGTGCCCAAGTGCTATTTTATAACTTAATTAAGTCATGTTTGTCAATTAAATTAATTATATTCTCATGTGATTTCTATTAATTATGTGTATAAACAAACCAACATGATTAGTTCTTGTTTTTTAGGTGTAAAATGCATATGAGGGACTAAAATGTGATGGTTGAAGCAAAGGAATGAAATTCGGACTTGATGGCAAATGAAGGCAACATGGCAGGCCAAAGGGAAGGCTGGCCGCGCTAGGCAGCGTGCCACGCTGTGCGTGTGCCGCGCCCAGTGTCGTTCCATGCCAAGGATGCGTGCGTGAGGATGTCAATCCAGTGGCCCTGCGCGATGACAACGTGCCACGGCAGGCGCATGGTGCGACCAATAGTGTGCCACGCCGGTGATGCACAGGTACCTCGCGCAAGACCTGCCGAGAAGACACGTTTCAGTGAACCTCCGCGTTTGATCCGTGATAGCCTCTGTGCCACGGAGCTGTTCCACCACAGGCCAAATTTTGCATTTTTTCAGCTTAGTATAAATTGAACCCTTAGCTTCTAAAATCATTTATCATGAAATAACTTGGGGAAACCGTAAAGGAGCGAAGGGAGAAGTGAAGAACTCTACCTAGGATTGATTATATTTCATTCTACTTTAATTATTCTTGTAAGTACACTACTTTAAACATGTTTTTGAGTATTTGTACAAACATGAGTGGCTAAAACCCTTCCTCTAGGGTTGAGGCTACGTAAGATGATTGTCATTTCATGAATTCTTCTTGGTTTGAGTTTTTAGTTGTTGTTTTGTCTTACATTCTTCGTTATTTTTGTTTTTATGCTTGATCACCATGAAAACAAATGCGTTAAGATTAGGTAAAAGCTTGAGAGAGTAACCCTAGGCTACAACAAAAGAATGTAGGGAGAAAGTTCTTACTTTTATGATAGGATTCGCAATTAGGATAGAAATTATACCTAATTTTGCTTGCTTGGTTACTAAAATGGGATGAGCTAGACACCAACTTAGAATTATCATATCACCACTCGTTGAAGTAGTTGTTAAGCTAAGTTTGGTTAAATGATTAGAGATACAAAACTCAATAATCAAGGGTGCAAACTCCGTAAACCACATCCGTGTAGTTAAATTGCTCACGAATTAGGACGTCACATCCCCGCTCAATGATGTAGGTGTGAGACTCATTTGTAGTGTTTATAGGCTCGAAAGACCATGAACATAGCATTTTAATTATGTGAGAAAACAACTGAAGTTTCATACTCGAACCATTAAGAATTGTAGCATTGCATGATTATTAGTCCTTAACTCTAGTTTCTCCTTATATTGTTTCTCAAGTATTTTGTGATCACCCCTAGAATTAATTATAATTTCCCAAAAATTTCTAAAATCAACACTTATGAAGGTTAATTTTAACACTTGAACTTGATAATTCGTTGAATTGGTCCAGTCCCTATGGGTTCGACATCTGGCTCTTAAAAAGGGCCACTGTATTACTTGTACGATCGCGTATGATTGTGAGTGCGCTGGAGCGCAATAGTATAGAATATCTTTGTCTACCTTACCTTCTAAGTTATGTTCAGCTATTGTTTTCCATTTTTTATGTTGACAAGTTCCAAAGTGTTACATTGTTGTTATTCCCTTCTTGGGTTAAGTTATCTTTGGCATTGCTTTGTTTATAACTTTCAATCTTACATACTAGTGATTTCTTTGTACTGACATCCTTTCGACTGGGGACCCCTGCAATTATGCTGGGTGTAGGCAGGAGTTCAGATCGACCAATACAATAGGAGCCCAGATCCAGCGAAGAGTTGGTATGTTCTTTTCATTTAGGAGCACTATGTTTGGTTTGGTCATTTTAAGTTTTTGATGTACATATGTGTAGGCCAGGGCCCTGTCCCGTGCATTCAATATTGTTCACCCATTTAGAGGATTTTGTGGACTAGTTGTACAATGGTTTAGTTTCAGCTTAGTTTGTGGCCTAGCTGGCCTTCTGCAGTTTATTTCAGTTTCTATCATGGCCTTGTCGGCACACTATCTTTTTTATGTTTGTTGAGACCTGCTCGGTCTATTTCTATACTATGGCTGACTATGATAGGTGGCCCTGTTGGCCTAAGGGTTACAGTTCAAATTCTATATAGCTGATTTCTTGATCACTTTGGAGTCAAGAGCCAAACGCACCCTACCCCAATTTTGGGACGAGATAGACTTGGTATCAGAGCAAAGTCGTGGCCAAGGAGTCCAAAAAGTCGTATCTAGTAGAGTCTTGCTTATGGATATGTTATGTACAATACTTATAATTAGGAGGTTACAGGACATTTAGGAGTGATATGCTATGAGGTTACAACACTTTCGACGCTTAAAACTGAGAAAATAGCATGGACATAGGTATGTTTATATGGATATAAGGCACTTTTACTTTGATTTCAGGGAAAATAAGTGTTGGAGCAAAGATGTGCAAAAGAAGCCTGAAAATGCAGAAAATCAGCCAAAGTACCAGTATTTGTATGAGTCTTACCTTGATTGTACAAGCCATACTGAGAATCATGATAAAGTTCAGAAGGCTGAATAGAGAAGAAGGCAGCATACGACTCTTAATACGAGCCATACCAGGATGGTACGAGCTGTAACTGGAGTCGTGGAAAACATTAGAGAATTTGCACAAGGCAACCTCTTGGTATGGGTGGAACCCACGAGTTGTAGCACTTACTTACAATGCATACATAAGCCATGATGAGCTCCAGTGACTATTCAAGACATGGTGGAATTTTAGACACTACAGATAGTACAAGTCGGGGCAAGAAGGTATGAGTTGTACCACAACACTCGTGAAGCATTCCAGAAGATGTCAGAGTTCTCAGGACCAAGACACGGATGCATTCTATGACTCGTAGGAAGAAGGTACGAGTCGTACCAGCTCCCAACAATTAGCCAAAGTTTCAGGAAGCCAAGGACGTACAAGAGGCAGTTACGACCCGTATAATCCTACTATGGGTTGTATGGCCAGTCGTGGCACAGGCGGCGCCAATTGTGGAAAATCTCCCTGTTAGCTTAGGAAAAGGTTTATGATGTCTGTATAAATACCTTTTATGTTTTTTTCATTACCAATCAACAGAGAATCTATAGAGAACATAAAATTGAGTAGAATACGTGTGATCAACACTTCTTGGGAGCAATTCTTGATTTCTTTATCAATTGTTCTTGAGATTATACTTGGATATTAAAATAAATATTTCTCTCAATTATTGCTGTAAGTATTGAATTATGTGTTTGTCTATGAATGCATATCACAATCTTACAACCATGAGAGGCTAAAACCTCCACAACTAGGGGTTATGGGAACTATGGTGGATTAACAAACTAGGGTTGCACAAAATTGATTCAAAACCAATGAACAAAGCTTGTAATGTATTCTCTTCATGTTTAAACGATTCTTAATGGTGTACAACGTTAGGACTTGCCAAAATTCTTTACTTGCTTGAACCTAGAGAGGTAGAGATTAGGAAAAGAGAATTACAACAAAGCCTTGATCTTGATGATCATTGTATTAACTTGAGTTGTGGTCGCAGGAGAGTTAAATTTGGAACATATTGATAACGGTTAGTTTGAAATTGCTCATGAGACCTGACCCGGTGATTGAGTATAGTCATCCAATAGGGATGAACCAGTCGTTTGGATGAACCCTATTTATCAGTTTTACAAGTAAGCATTGGGATTGATCACATGTGTATACCTGAAGTAGTTATGAACCCATGGGTAACACATACCCTATTTATTTTAAAATCTTGATTTAGTTCACAATTATAATCTTGTTTTACTATTTCTTTCTTCAAAAACCCCCCAGCTTGGAGATAACTTACCAACAAGTTCACTTACCGACATTAGTCTAGATCTTCCATATTCCCTATGGGTTCGACCCTATCCTCTTAGTTGGGTTCTTTATTGACAACGTCCTCTTCATACTTTTTTAGGAAGTGTGAGTTTGAACGTTGTCAAAAAGTGACGATGTTTTTGGGGAATACAGCTAAGACTATATTAATTGCTTGTAATTGACTTTTGGTTGTTATTTCCTAAATTACGTTCTCTTTGTTTGTGATATCCACAGGTTGTTGCTTGGTGAATGCCAAGCACTCAGAGTAGTGGAAATCCCCTGATTCCTTTGAACCCTAAACTCAAATGAACACTGCGTAGAATGGAAAACCAAGAGAAGATAGATGCCTGTATAACTGAAGAAGCTACACAAGACGAGCTAGCTTGGAAGCTGCACTTCAGGATGTAGAGGATGTTAGATATGAGGTTGTTAACGCTGGTCGACATGGGAAAGGCAACTGAGGTCATAGATTTTCCTCTCAGTTCTTCGATGACAAGGACCCAGACATCGACGAAGTTGGGTAAACTGGAGCAATTGTACCACTACCACTACCTGCTAGGTCCAAATTTGACATCACAAGCACCATGATTCAATTTTTAAACATGAAAGAGGTGTTCAGTGGATGCAACTGATGATGCCAACCTGCACTTGATGAACTTTGTAGGAATATGCAAAGCATACAGGTTGCCCGGAGTCAGCCAAGATGCCATCAGACTCAGACTTTTCCCCTTCTCTATTTGGGGAAGCCACATTATGGTTATCAGAGTTTCCCAACGACTCCATAACCAACTGGAGGAAGCTTAAGAAAGATTTCTTAGAAAGATTCTTTCCACCCTCCAGGATGCTGCAACTCAAGGATGAAATTTACAACTTTTGGTAACTTAAAACTGAGGCACTTCATGAAACCTGGCTGAGGTTCAAGAAGAAGTTGACAAAGTGCCCGAACCATAAGATTCCAGATGACAGCTTTTTGGAGGTCTTTAAACAACAGTACCAAAGCTATAGCAAACACAGTGGCGGGAGGAGCACTGATGAGTCACACCTGGGAGCAAGTTGCTACCATTCTTGACAGGGTGACAAAAGTAAACATGGCATGGCACACCCGAGAGGCAGATGCAGCGTCCGGTACATATGTTGTTGGTTTGGCTGTAGACTAATATAGGAAAGAAGAAGAGCGTGACCAGGAGTTGGCTCATATGAGCATATCATTGGATTTTCTTACTAAACACATCATGGGAGCTGGAGCCAGAAAGGTGAATGTAGTTGGGACACAAGGACAGGAGCCAGGGCCAAACCGCTTAGATTTTGAAGAGGAGGCAAACTTCTTGGACTACTAGGTGGTGGGTTTCCGAGCCAACGCTCAAGGGTCTGGACAAGAAACTTAGCGTCAAGGTTCTGGAAACCAAGGTCAGAACAAATATAGACACAACTATAATCAGAATGGGTACAGAGACAAAAGCTGAGGTCGTGAGAGCGAAGGAGATTGGAGAAGGAGTGATAGTTACCACAATGACCGAGTTGGAGTGTACCTTTCCCCTAATGCACGTGAGGGAGAGGCTGGACAGTAAAAGTTAGAGAGCATGATTGCGGAGATGATCAAAAAGGTGAGGTCCACAGATGATCAGTTGAAGGAAATCTGTGGTGATATATCATTCATGGGTTAGAGTATGGAGTCACATGCAATGACTATCAAGCAGATTAAACAGCAGCTAGGGCAACTGTGAGTATCTATGAACCCTAGACAAAAGGGTACGCAACCTAGAAACACAGTCCAAAATCCAAAAAATGATGGTCATTGAAGAAACACAGTCCAAAATCCAAAAAATGATGGTCATTGTATGGTTGTGATGACTAGGAGTTGAAAGACCACGATTGACCACCCTCTACCAGTTGTAGTTGAAAGGAAGAAAGAGAGCGTGATTGAAGATGATGATGATGTCGCTGAGAAGGAACATAATAAGGATTCTGAGTTGCCTGAGGTCCCAATTGGTGAAAAAGGGCCTGAAGTGGAACAAGGAGCAATGAAAATTTACAAGGCTATTCCATGACCACTGTCGCCGTTCACCCAAAGAATGAAGAAGAAGGCGGAGAATGATAAGTTTAAGAAATTCTTGTCAATGCTCAAACAATTATCTGTGAACATACCATTGGTCGAGGCGTTGGAACAAATGCTGGGATATGCTAATCTTATGAAGGACCTTGTGACAAAGGAGAGGTTTGTGAGCTATGATCTCGTTGATAATGTACACCATTGTAGTGCCATAGCCTCATAGGTCCTGGCCAAGAAAAAGGAAGATCCGGGTGCTTTTACTATTCCATGCACAATTGGCAATGTTGAGTTTGCAAGAGCACTTTGTGATCTCGGAGCAAGCATCATCCTAATGCCATTGGTTATGTTTAAACAGTTGGCTTGGGAGCCCCCACACCACTACCATGCGGCTGCTGATGGCCGACAAAACTGTGAAGAAGCCTATGGGGATCCTGTTCGATGTGATTGTCAAAGTTGACAGATTCATATTCCCAGCAGACTTCATGATCCTTGATTGCGAGGTTGATTATGAGGTCCCCATCATTTTGGGGCGACCATTCCTTGCTACTGGAAGAGACTTAGTAGACGTGGAGGCTAGCCAGTTGATGTTCAGACTAAATAAAGAAGAGGTCACTTTCAATGTCTGTCGGTCAATAAAGCAACCAAAGGAATATAGAGTGGTCTCAACAATAGAAGATGAATCCTAGTTCCTTGACAAAGTCTAAGTAGTCAAGAGACTTGCGTCGTTCCACGATGTTAAATCAGGCACTTCTTGGGAGGCAATCCAAGTGGCGGGTTGGTGAATTTGAGTAACCGAACCACCAGTGTCATGCCACGATGTTAAATGAAGTGCTTCTTGGGAGGATACCCAAGTTAATCAACTAATTTTTATTCAAGTGTGTAGGGGAAACAAAAACAGGTGGCATAAAAAGTGCAGAACAGGCAGATACTACGGGTCTCAGTACGACCCATAATAGGGTTGTACAAACCATAGTACAAGTCGCAGTGAGAAGCAGAGAATATTTCAGTACATGAATTCTAGGTACCGTTGTTCCTACAAATCGTAACTCCATTGTACGAGTCATAGTACCTACTATGGTTATGAACTATGCAATCCATGGACAACAATAATAAGAAAAGACCTACGAGTCATAGTATGAACTGTACCCACATAGTACGAGCTGTAAGATTCACTCGTAGGTCCATAGGTAAGTCTTCCAAATCTCTGTGTTTCGGGTTCAAAGGACAAGTCGTAGGATCTTCCTATGACTTGTGGTACGAGTCGTGACGGGTCAAAAATTTTAAAATCAACTCGGCTCAGCCCAAATTTTCAAATTCACCCTATAACCTATTTAAGCTCGAAACAATTCGTATCCGTCTCCCATGCACTCATAACCCAAGTCACGAACAAAACTCATGACTCCCTCACACCCGTAACTCAAAATCAAAGATCAATCAAGAAATTTCTTGCTCAATCCCTAATTTCTGATTTTCAGTCAAAGTAAGCAGTTAACAAGTAAGTATATTTCTTTGAATTTGATGAAGCTTGTATGCTTGATATAATGGTGCTAAACTCCCTGCCAGTCCTAGTTGTTTCTTGAAAAATTCTAAAGAAGACAATGACTAGGGGTGTGATTAAGCCATGAACGATTGGGAAAGAAATTGAAATTGTCGAACCTACACATTAAACTAGTCAAAATTGAGTTACGAGTAGTGACTAAAATGGGGAGGAATGAGTAGTTATAAAATGGGTTAAAATACATGCCTAGACCTAGGGAATTCTGAGTACCCAAAACTTAAAATAGAACTCCCTGTAACTGAAACAAAATCGAGGTACGGACAGGCTTCACAAGCCTTTTTATGACTCATGGTTTGATACTACGACTCATAGGATGGCTCGTTGGGACTGTCCTAAGCCCAACTTGAAAGGAGAACAAGGTAAGAATCCCAGTACGGATCGTGGTTTACTGCCATGAGTCGTAATTGGTAGTCGTACCTAGAACCAGAATAGGGTCAATTCCACAAGTGATAGTATGATCCTACCTACGACTCGTGGAATCGACTTACGATTCTTACCATAAGTCATGGAAAAATATTGATAAGTTGTTCTAAAAGAGGCATCCTTATATGACTCATGGTACGGACTATACCTTCATGGTGCGAATCGTACCTCAGAGTTGTAACACTAATCTGAGACATTACGGGTCTCAATACGAATCGTACCTCCAAGGTACGACCGGTACTGTTGACTCGTGGTAATTTACAGAGGAACTTATTTCTTGAATTTTTTTTCTCAGACATGGAACTCTAATTCTCTTTCTCTACAAGTACAATGACGATAAAGTGTAAGTCATCTAAGGAACCTGCTCAGAGGAAATTGATTGATGAGATCTTCGAGTCCAAACAAGTAGTTGATTCCCCTAGTGGTTCGGTTCAGGAGTACAGGATTGACACTTCAGACACAAATGGGACTCGAACTACTAAGGCAAAGGCCAAAGCACAGGCAGTGGCAGCCACTACCACATCAGCCGGTGCTCCCCAGAGAGGAGGGAGCCAAATAAAAATCTTAAGAGTCGGGCAACGACTCAAATGAGGAAGAAAGGGCCGAGGAGGCCCAATCCAAAGATGCAAGTGGCGGTGCTAAATCTGATGAAGAGGCACCAAGTGCCAAGAAGGAGCAGACTCTACCAAGGATGAACCGCACTATCCGGTAGAGAGTGTCAGGAGCTCAAGAGATATATGAGCAAGGCATTGCTCTCACCACCAAAAACAAGGCTCGGTGGAGTATTTGAGAAGAGCAACGGATCCTCACAAATGCATTGAATGAGGTAGAGGAGATGAAGTGGATATTCAGTTTCTAAGGCTTCGAGTGGATAACTAGGACTCCAGACTAGTACACTTCAGAAATTATCTGTGAATTCTATGCCACCTATTTGGCGACTGATGTGCCATTATTTTACAGCACTTTCGATGCTTAAAATCAAGAAACTATGCATATTTCGGGTATGTTTATGTAGATATGATGTGTTTGTGTTAAATGTTGTAGGAAAACAGGTCCATAACAAGAAATGATCAAAGTAAGGAAAAAATGAACAAAAGTGCAGACTGCTACCCAGGTCACGAGTCGTTGTCCCAATGCACGACTCATGCCTGTAGTCGTGGGAAGAAATTGAGTTTGATGAAGAATATCCAATGGACCTCCCGAGTTGAAGGAAAAACTCGTTACATCTGGTAATGAGTCATTATGACAATCGTGGAGACTGGGAGGAAAAATTCTGAAAATGCCCAGTGAAGACAATGAGTGACATAACAAGTCGTCAGGTGAAGTGACGACTCGTCATCAGGTACTGTGGGAATCTATCAAGTGCACTAGAGGATTTGGTGAGCCAGGGCCACGAGAGACCTAACGACTCGTGCCCAGGCCTAATGAGTCGTTAGGTGACCCGTCACCAAGACTAGACAAACTGCTGAGAACGAATCAAATTCACTGACCACAACTCGTTGTGAGACCCAATGAATCATTATTGGCCCGTTACCCCTGTCGACCTGAAGTCCAATTTTAGTTAGGATAAGATTTTTTTGGAACTATAAATATAATATTTAGGTTTATTTTTCGAACATAGTTTTATTTTTACCAACTTTCACGTAAATTTTGGGGTTGTAAACGATCATTCTTGGTTCAAGAAACAAATTTTGTCATTTTGTTCTTGATTTTGGGAATCAAACGACATTGAAGTTTTGTCCATCAGTTTTGGAGTTTTATTCAATTCACGTGGTTTTCTTCTACGAATCTGTGTAAGCTACAATTATGATTTATTCTTTATTTTATGATTGTGATCATTCAAATATGAGTAGCTAAACCCATAAGTAGGGTTGTGGGAACCATGATGAATTAACACAAATAGGTAAAACACTTAGTGATTTTTGAACGAAGTTTAATGCATGTATTATTTTTCCCTTCATTTTAGTTATTTCTTAACGGTTGCAAATGTTGGAACTCGTCTTATTCTTACTTACAGGATCAATGGGATAGTGAATGGGTAAAGGGATTAATAATGGAGACTTGAGGCTATCGACCCTCATCTAATAGCTTGAACTTGTTCGGCAATAGATAATCTGATATTAAGGGTAAGGGTTAATTAAGCATACACCCGTATACAAACCAAGTTGGGTGGTGATAATCATTTAGATAGGGGACTAACCATTTAGGTGAACTTAACTTACCAATATTGCATGCTAAACACTGGAAAGATCACTAGTGTAAAACTCTTGTGGTTATGAAGTTATGGGGAACACAATCCTCACTTTATTGAGTGAATACAACCTAAATTTATTTATTAGTCTTTACTCTTGTTTATTATTTTGTTTTCAAATCTTTCCCCTTAGGAATAAGTAAGGCAATAGTATTAGCCAAACGCATTAACTCAAGTTCTTTTCATATTCCTCATGGGATCGACCCCAACCTTTGTTGGGTTCTATATTTGACATCGACCGCTTTATATCTCATTTATGAGGTGTAATTTAGGCGACATCAAATTTTGGCGCCGTTGCTGGGGAATACGGCTAAGACTTTTGTTAATTGTGTTTGCTTTACTATTGGTCCTTATTTCCTTTTTATTTTTCTTTTGTTGTTTATTTTCTTAACAGGTCTTAGGTTCGTGCATGCCCAGTACTAGGAGCCAAGGAAAATTCCTGGTTCAAATTAATCACGAACTTGAACAAACACCGCAAAATCTGAGGAGAATGGCCAACATACAAGAGCAAGAGACAGTGGACCAGGCTACATCCAAAATGTTGGCTGAGGAACAAGCTCGAGCAAGATATCAAGAGTTAGCAAGGGTTGCTGAAGAGTAATGCCTAGCTGCCAAAGTAGAGTGAGCTAAAAGGAATAGAGGTCCAGATCAGTAGAGGCACCGGTATTTCGATGAGGATGATGATTGAAATTAACAAAGTCGGTGCCACTGGAGCTATTGTCCCTCCCTCTTTGCCTGCTGGGGAAACATTTGATATTACCAGTGCTATAATCCAACTACTCAACATGAAGGGGATATTTGCGGGTCATGCAACTGATGATGCACATACTCACTTGACTAATTTTGTGGGGATCTACAAAGCATATAAATAATCGGGAGTGAGTTAGGATGCTATACAGTTGAGGTTATTTCCCTTTTCATTTGGGAGTGAGGCAATGCTCTGGTTGGCAGAACTGCCCAACGATTCTATCACTACATGGAGGGAGTTGAAAAGAGCTTTTCTTGAAAGATTTTTCCCACCTTCCAGAGCTTTGCAGCTGAAAGATGAGATATACAACTTTAGGCAGTTAAGTGTTGAGGCAGTTCACAAGACATGGTTGAGTTTTAACAAGAAGCTCAAAAAGGTGCCCAACCATAGGATCCAGGATGATACATTGCTGGAAATCTTCTATAGGTCTCTAAATGCAAACAACAAGGCAGTGGTTGATACCATGTCTGGCGGAACACTCATGAGTCACACCTATGCTGAGGCTGCTGAGGTACTTGATAGAATCACTAAAACCAACCGCGCTTGGCACACAAGAGAGTCGGAGACTCTGGTTGGTACTTATGCGGTAGGTATGTTTGCGGAGCAGAGAAGGAAGGATGAAGAGCGAGATCAGGATATTGCTGAAATAGAGACCACAATGAGGCTGCTTGCTAAGCATTTGATGGGTGCCGGGGTTGAAAAGGTAAATGTTGTGGGTTCTCAAGGAAAGGCCCCGAGGAATGATGGAGGTGAATTAGAATCCGAGGAGGAAGCCAATTATCTGAATGATCAAGGGGCGGATTTCCGGACTAACACCCAAGGTTCTAACCAAAACTCTTGGCATCAAGGACAGGGATCCATGACCAGAACTACTACAGGGATAACAATTACAACCGAGGCTAATACAGAGACAATGGAGACCGAAAAAATCAAGAGGAGTACAAGAATGACAGAAGTGGTCTATATGTTCCTCCAAGGAATCGTGAGCCAGAGTCTAGTGGTTCAAGGGTGGAAGACATCAAGTGGTTCAAGGGTGGAAGACATATTGTCCAAGGTACTTAAGCATATGGAGGTGATAGATGGCCATTTCAAGGAGCTCCGCGCTAATATTACTGGTATGAATCAAAAGGTGGAATCACATGTTGTGGCCATTAAGCAGATTGAGTAGCAGTTGAGTTATATCTTTGTTGCGATGAACCAGAGGCAAAAAGGCACACTTCCCAACAATACAGTTCAAAATTTGAAAAATGAAAGTTATTGTATGGTGGTCACTACAAGGAGTGGGAAGGCTTTAGTTGATCCTCCGAGGCCGGTTGTGATTGATGATGATAGGATGGCAGACTCCGAGGATCAGACCTTGGTTGATGATTCAGTGGAGAAGACCGATCCTAGTAATGCAAAGGATCATGGATCTAGAAAAGATAAGGAAAAGGAGGCACCGCAAAAGATCACACCTATTCCTAGACCTCCTCCCCCTTTTCTATAGAGGTTGAAGAAAAAGGTCGAAGATGGGAAGTATCAGAAGTTCATTTCCATGTTGAAACAATTATCTGGGAATATCCCATTAGTCGAGGAACTTGAGCAGATGCCCGGCTATGCTAAATTCATGAAGGACCTTGTCACTACAAAGAGAACCATAAGCTTTGAACCTGCAGATAATTGGCACCACTGTAGTGCAATAGCATCCCGTTCTCTTGTTCAGAAAATGGAAGACCCTGGAGCGTTCACCATACCCTGCACTATTGGAGCCTTTAATTTTTCTAAGGCGCTATATGATCTGGGTACTATTATTAACTTGATGCTGCTAGCAGTGTTCAGACAGTTGGGCTTGGGAGCCCCCAAACCAACTACAATGTGTCTTTTGATGGCAGATCGCATAGTGAAAAATCTAGTGGGAATTCTCTATGATGTTAAATGAGAGTGGAGTCCTTTATATTTCTGGTCGATTTTGTCATATTGGACTATGAAGTTGATTTGAGGTCCCCATTATCTTGGGGTGACCAATCCTCGCCATCGAACGTGCTCTTGTTGATATGGAAACCGAACAGCTGAAATTTCGGTTGAAAAAATTATGAGGTGACATTCAATGTATGCCGATCCATGAAGCAGCCAAATGACATGAGGATGGTCTCAGTAATTGATGTTGTGGAACCTGAGTTTCCAATTATGTCCATAGAGGAGTTATTGATTCTTGAGGATTTAGCAGCAATTTTGATGAATGTTGGTGTTGAGGAGATCCATTGGGGTGAGGAGATAGTTAATGCACTTGCTGGTGTGGGGTCATACACTTATGCTCCAAAGAAGATTGATCTTGACCTGAAAAATTGGGTGACCCCACCGGCCAAGCCATCTATTGAGGAGCCTCTGGTATTAGAGCTCAAAGAAATCCTATCTCACTTGCGGTACGTATTTCTGGGAACCGATAACACTTTACCGGTCATTATTGAAGCTGACCTGGAGGAATGGCAAGTGGAGGCTTTGGTCTCCATTTTGAAGAGATATAAAAAAGCCATCAGGTGGACCATTGCATACATTATTGAAATCCCAGTCGGTATTTGCACTCATAAGATCCAGCTAGAGCTGGATTGTATTTCGAGCATTGAGCATGGTGTCCATATTTTCTGACATGGTGGAGGACATCATTGAAGTCTTTATGGATGACTTTTCGATGGTGGGTGATTCATTCGAAGATTGTTTGGCTCATTTGAGCAATGTGCTGTAGCGATGTGAAGAGACCAACTTGGTGCTTAAATGGGAAAAATGCCATTTCATGGTCAAATAAGGTATAGTGCTAGGCCATAAAATTTCTAGTAAGGGTATTGAAGTGGACTGGGCCATGATCGAAGTAATTGCTAGTCTACCACCTCCAATTTCTGTGAAAGGTGTTCGAAGCTTTTTGGGCCATGCAGGGTTTTATAGGAGGTTCATCAAGGACTTCTCAAAGCTTGCACATCCTTTGTGTAAGATGCTTGAGAAAGAGGAGAAGTTTGTTTTTGATGAGGCATGTCTGAAGGCTTTTGAATGCCTAAAAGAGAGATTGACCACTGCCCCGATTATAATGACACCTGACTGGTCTTTACCATTTGAGGTTATATGTGATGCTAGCTGAGTGGCCCTAGGAGCTATGTTGGGTCACAGTCGTGAAAATATTTTCCATCCTATTTATTATGCTAGCAAGGCTCTTAACGCAGCTCAGAAAAATTACACTGTGACAGAACAGGAGTTGTTGGCTGTGGTATTTGCATTCGAGTAGTTTTGGGCGTACTTGCTTGGAACTAAGGTGGTAGTCCATATAGTCCATGCAACTTTGAGATATCTGATGGCAAAGAAGGATGCCAAGACACGGTTGATTTGATGGATTCTGCTGCTACAAGAGTTCGAGTTCGAGGTAAAAGACCAGAAAGGGACCGAAAACCAAGTGGCGAATCACTTATCAATATTGGAACTAGATGCAGAACTTCGTGATGAGCTGGACATAGATGATGCATTCCCCGACGAGTAGGTTTTAGCTTCCTCACAGGATCTCATCCCATTTTTTCCAGACTTTGCTAATTATCTAGTGAGTGATGTTGTACCGAAGAACTTATCTTTTCACCAGCAGAAGAAGTTCGTGTCTGATGTGCAGAAGTTTTTATGGGGTGAGCCTTACTTATTCTGCATATGTGCTGATGGGGTAATTTGGAGATGTGTTCTCGAGGTGGAGATGTTGAGCATATTGGAGGCCTGCCACTCATCCCCTGTTGGGGGTCACCATAGTGGAATTCGCATACCCCACAAGATTTTGTAGTGTGGGTACTCTTGGCCAACCATTCACCAGGATGCACATGATTTCGCAAAGGCATGTGATGCATGCCAAAGGAAAGGAGGAATATCAAGGAGGCATGAGCTTTCTCTTACTCCAATCCTCGTCATTGAGCTTTTTGATGTGTGGGGCATTGATTTCATGGGCCCATTTGTGAGCTCAAACGGGATGAAGTACATACTTGTTGTTGTGTACTATGTTTCGAAATGGGTGGAGGCAGTTGAGCTTCCAAATAATGAAGGGAAGAGTATCACAACGTTCTTGAAGTGGAATATTTTTGCCAGATTTGGGACTCCCAGAGCCATCATTAGTGATGGGGGTTCGCACTTATGCAACCGGTTGTTTTGTACTTTATTGGAAAAATATGGGGTGAAACATAGGGTGGCAACACCTATCATCCACAGTCTAGTGGGAAGGTTGAAGTCAGAAATCGGGAGATAAAGACCATTTTAGCAAAGACTATGAATGCTAACTGGACAGATTGGTCTAGGAAGCTAGATGATGCTTTATGGGCTTATCGGACCGCATTCAAGACTCCTATAGGTATATCGCCGTATCAGGTTGTATATGGGAAAGCATGTCATCTTCTGGTTTAACTTGAGCACAAAGCTATGTGGGCGCTCAAGATTCTGAATTTGGACTGGAGCAAAGCCGTGAACTTGAGGCTTGATCAGTTGAATGAGCTAGATGAATTTCATTTGAAAGCCTACGAGAGTTCTAAAATTTATAAATTAAGGATAAAAATTCAGCATGACCGGAAGATAGAGAAGAGAGAGTTCAACCCGGTTGATATTGTGTTACTATTCAATTCTAGGCTTCATTTGTTTCCGGGCAAGTTGAAGTCCAAATTGTTTGGGCCTTTTCAAGTGGTTCAAGTATTCTCCCATGTGGCAATTGAACTGGAAAACCATGAAGGAAAGTGATTTAAAGTCAATGGTCAATGGGTGAAAGCATATCCGGGGAAAAGTGAAGAAATAAAGTTGTGGATCTCTGGGCTCTCGGTGAAATCTGAGTAATATGGGGACTTGCATCGTGCCGCGATGTTAAATCAGGCGCTGCATGGAAGGCATCCCATGGAGGTGTTTTGGTGAAGTCTGAGTAATCAAAACACCTGCGTCCTGCCTCGATGTTAAATCAGGCGCTTCTTGGGAGGAAACCCAAGTTTTAATTGTAAGAAAAATATAGTGTTCACGTGCGTTGATGTATGCAGGTGATTAAGATGGGAAATTTGAAGCTGAAACCAAAAATCTAAACTTGAGTTGCTGGTGCCAAAAAGCACAGAATGAGTCATCATCAGACCAAATAATTCATTAAGTGGATCGTGGTCACTGCCACAGAAAAAAGTGTAGACAATGGTTGACCAAATGAGTCGTTGCCAGTGACAACGAATCGTAGGGTCTTCCATTAAGTCTACTGGATCAAAGACGGAATTAAGCTGAAAAAGGTGACAATGAGTGACTTAAAAAATCATTGGGAATTCCAATGATTTGTCAGGTGACCCGTCAAAAAGCTACTGCAGTTCAGGGCCTATAACTCATGCCACAAGTCGTTGAGTAACACCACGAGCCGTTAGGTCCCAAGTAAGACCCTAAATTTAGTAAATTGAATGAACAACCAAACGAGTCGTGGCTCTGTTTAACGACTAGTTACGTGGGTTGTGGTATGTTTTTAATTAATTTCCACCTGACCTAACCCACGTACCAATTAGGGTAATTGGATTTTTAAATATACAAAACACCCGATTGTGCCCTCATATATTCTCACCTGCACTTAAACTGAATTTCTAACTCAAAATTTCCCACTTTCATCATCCCAAGATCACTTCTCACTCGCAAAGCACTCACACACTGTCACGACCCGAACCAAGGCTCGGATCGCAACACGGGACTAGGAGCCCCGGGGAGACTCCAAGTCGACCCATGACATAAGTATACATCTAACTCGGTCAATAAAATAGAATAACCAACAAAATAATCATAGCGGAAGTCTATATTTAACATAACATTAGAATACACAATCTGAAACTGAATACATCCATTTGTCTAAAAATCCACTAAACATGACGAGTTGATAGGACAGGACCCCAACTAACTAAACAAAGATGAATTGAAAGGACATAGAGAAAATGTTCCTCGGGAGATGAGGACTCACCACAATATAGATGCTAACTCCGAAGGCTGACTATGAACGGGCTAGGCCTGAGAGCTGGATCCTGTATCATGAAACGATACAGCATAGAGTATACGGTCAGTACGTGGAATGCATAGAATATGCAAGGTAAGTAAAACCACTTAAGTAAATCATTTAAAACATGCATATTATAAAATATAATCAAACAAGAATCTGAGAGTAGGGCTTTGCATGCCATTTTCTGAACTCATGATCCAAATATGTCCGAACTTTACATCTCAATTAAATGACCCACATCTGAAATTTAATAATCATAAGAAGACTGAATATTGGGTCAAACCTTCTTTAGAACATATGTAATTATATAAATATATATACATCAAGAATGATAAACATGCATAATCGAAATCATGAGGAACAATGAGAGACTCATCTTTTAACCGACATACCACAATAGAGCTTACGTGGTGCCAACTATTACACTCAAGTGAGTAGAGCCATCAAAAACCTTGCCAGGGCTAAGGATGATACTATGATATCAATATCAATCTCGTGGGTCAATAGGTCCAGTGATAGCTAACAAGGGAGGTCTCAAAGTAATATATACAATAGTATAAACCTACGTTAGCGCGTAGTTATGAGGCATAGGGTAATCGACCCTTTGCCTACCCGGTGCTAGGCACTACTCCGAACACATGCATATGCTCTACATTGTTTTCCAACGAAGCTCAACATCGTCTATTGATGAAGCTTAGTAGTTAAACACATCTCAAATCTAAAATTTATATATATGAGAAGCTTTAGCTCAAAACATACCACGAGCTATAAATAATTGGGAGTTTTAACTCCAAAACCATGCGGTAAGCTTAATTCGCGAAATCAGGAGTCATGCTCGAACACATAGGCATTGCCCAATACTTTAACATGCTTAGAAATACTCAATTCACATCAAAAACATGATTATAAATATGGGTAGCTTGAAAACATGCTTTTCATCACAATATCTCATCATAATCCTTCATTCATCACAAATCTCATCTTTCATGAACTTTTCATCAATGGGCTTTTTCATTCATAAAACTAGAAACATGATTTTTGATTGAAAACAATATAAAACTTGCCCATGCTTCTCAATTCAATAGCAGAAACAAATTTAAATCATACTCATGTAAAGAATACAAGAAAAACATGCAGTGGGTTAAAACCCCAAGAATTAGACATAGGAAATTCCTGATTTAGAGAGGGATTGGGAATGGGTGTGAAAGGATTCACCCATTCATAACCCTACATACCTGTTGGTAGCTGATTCTAACACTTCTNCCCATTCATAACCCTACATACCTGTTGGTAGCTGATTCTAACACTTCTTTAGATGCCCAATACGAAATTGAAAAGAAATTGATGAATGCTAAGCTTGCTCATCCTCTCAAGTCTTCTACCTTGCATGCATGAACTAATGAGGCCTAAAATGAACTTAACCCCTTTAAAAGTCACTATTCATAACTCAAAACGTCATAGTCTAGGCCTTAGAAACTTGGAATTACATAAAAGCCCTTACTAAATTCGTAGAAATTAACTGTTAGGGGAGTCCCAACGAGGAACCTCACGACTCATGGTCCCAGGTCACGACTCGTGGAGCTAGTCGTGAGGTACATTGCCTGAGTCTTGACAAAACCTTTCCCCTTTTGGACCACGACTCACCCCACGAATCGTGGGGACTGACCATGACTTGTGGGGTCCTTCCGTCAAGTCCACTACCCCTTTCCCTTTTCTTTTCTTAATCCCCCTCCCCACGACTGACCAAACAACTCATGGGGCTTGGCCATGAGTCGTGGTCATGCCCGTGGGGTCTCCTCTTCTCAAGCCTCCAATTTCTTTTCCCTGGACTTCCCCATGAGTCACATCACGACTCGTGGGTCGGTCTCATGAGTCTCCTCATGACTCATTTTGAGTCTGCTGCAAAATTTTTACTTTTTCTCTGTTTCCACTCCCAGGTATGATCTTTGGGATTTCGGGGTATAACAATATCTCCCCCTTGGAAACATTCATCCTCGAATGTTAGAAAACACACAAACAAGCAGAGAAAATGCAATCATCATCTCCAACTACCGATCATTTAAACCGAAAACTGACGGAATGACTACCTCTGATTCGAATCACATAACTGAAATGATTTCATGAATCATACACACATCCATATATGTAAAAGAAACTTGAGCACATGAACTGAACATGAAACTAAATAAAGCCTGAGTAAGAAACTGATACCTCAAGCGGAAACTGAGTCGGTGGAAAACTGTGGGTATCAAGCCATCATATCTGCTTCAGCCTCCACGTAGCTCCTTCAATATGCCAATCCCTCCATAACACTTTAACTGAAGCTAATTCCTTGTTCCTTATCCTTCGAACTTAACGATTCAGTATTTCCATCGGAACCTCCTCATAACTAAGGCTGTCTCTTACACCAACACTGTCCATTGGGACAACAAGAGCTAGATGACCTAAACACTTCTTTAGGAGTGACACATGGAAAATAGGACGCCCAGAAGCTAATTATGAGGGCAACTCCAATTCGTATGCCACCTTTCCAATGCGTCTCACAATTCGGTACGGGCCGACATAGCGGGGACTAAGTTTCCCTATCTTTCTGAACCTCATCACTCCCCTCATGGGAGACACCTTTAGAAATACCCAATCATCAACTTCAAATTCTAATTCTCTCCTTCTCACGACGGCATAGGACGTTTGATGACTCTGAGCAGTTTTCAACCTGTCCCTTGTCAACTGAACCTTCTCCATAGTCTCATGAACCGATTCTGGTCCTATTATTGCCACCTCGCCAATATCAAACCAATCAATGGGCGATCTACATCTCCGCCCATAGAGAGCCTCAAACGACGCCATTTGAATTCTGGAATGATAGCTATTATTGTATGCAAACTCGATAAAAGGCAAATGATCATTATAACTACCTTTGAGGTCCATCACGCATGCTCTCAACATGTCTTCGAGAGCCTGAATTGTCTGTTCCGCTTGGACATCCATTTGCAGGTGAAATGTTGTGCTGAGCTTACCCTGAGTACCAAGCCCTTTTTGGAACCGACTTTCAAAACCGAGAGAAAATTGGATATCTCTGTCTGACATGATGGTTGAGGACACCCCTTGCAACCAAACTAACCCTCTAGTTATCAACACCCGGAACACACCAACTACCCTGATATCGAAGTATACCATCTCCCCCTTTTGAGACGACCTCTACCTTTTGCTCCTGAACCACTTCCTACAACTTCACCAAGCTAGAATCCTCGTCTTGTCTAGCTTTCACACCAGTAAATGAGGATGATTCTGATCCATTCTGAACTATAACACCGCCACCGATCGAGGCAACCAAACGAACTCCTGCAATGCCTGCTAAACATTTTGAAGTCCCGAACCTCTGAGTTTTCCTCTTATGCTTAAGTTCAGGCCAAATATGCAATACGCTCGAATCCACCCAAATTCCTCCGGTCACAACCCAAACGCACAATCCTATCATGAAACCCATTCCGGACCGGTTGGAACCCTCAAGTTCCCCCTATAAGGTTGTTTGACCCTTATTTCACCGTGGTCATGCCTAGCTTCCTCAAAGCTCATAAATTTAACCAAGGTTCAAATCACTCTCGAATCACCTCGTAACCCATGCAAATTACCCAACTAAAACATAAATCACCATCCGGAACCAACAAATCTTTAAGAATCCAATTCGAGCTTGACGACCTGGATTGTTGACTTTGGTCAACCCCTCACACTTCAAACCCTTAAAATTGAAAATCTCACCCAACCCTCATTATGTCATCTCGGGAATGATATAATCCACCTCTACAAATCATGAATAACAGAATGAAGATATGGAAAGGTTCAACCTAGGAAAACAGATTGACAACCACAAAATGACCATGTGGGTTGTTACATTTCCTAGCTTGGCTAATAACTAGGCTTCCTAAACTATATCTAATATCTATAGCGGGGATAGGGAGTTATCCTGAATGTACACATCTTAACCATCATTTCCATAATGGGGAACATCCATAGGGTTTAGAGTAAGAGAACTATGAGCAAAAATCATTTAGGAAATCTAAGCTGGGCATATACCTGACATAGCACGATCTCATGAGCTGATCACATACAATACGAGCGTCATGACATAAAGCTAAACGGGAAATATTGGGATTGCTGAAGGACGGGGGTTGCCTATCATCTTAGGGTTCTGAACATAAGAAAGTCGAGCGTAGCATCGAGCGAAACATAAGAGAAACATCTAAAGGAGGAAGAATGGACTACCCCCCCATGTATTATCTATAGAACTCCCTTACTATAAAACTCAAGACCTGACCAGGCCCTTCACTTACCGTTTCCTTACCTTCCACGAAATAAATCTCATCTTAAAATACAAAAAGGGATTTGTACCTCTTAAAGTAGTTTTCGGAACCAACAATCATAGTAGGTTCGAGGGGAAAACTTATAACATACCCGGGACTACGTTTGAGGCTGACTGTCACTCGCTCTAGGTAACCTATGCTGCTAGGATGGGAGGTTTGCTGGAGCTGTTGGTCTGGTGATTGACACACCTCTACCCTCGCCCTGCTTAATAAAAGGGAAATTCTTGCGCATGTGCCCGGCCTACCTACATTTGTAGCAAGCATTGGAACCTGCCAAACACCGGCCTACGTGTGTTCTACCACATTTTGGGCATACTGACTGACTTGATAGAACTGCTGGAGGGGGATACGGGGCACAACCTTTCTAGCCATCTCGCTTGATCATGGGACAATCCTTTTGATTGTGCCCAAAATGACCACAATAGGAGCATACATCTGAACCCACCAGGTAACTTCCTAGGTGGTGCTTCCTGCAACGCTTGTAAAGTGGATAAGTGATCTCCCTTACCCGGGGCTTGTACCCTCGAGCTTGAGCTAGTGACTTCTAACGGGGTTGAGAGCGACTCCCATTAATCGACCCTTGCTGGGAGCTCTCTTAGTCCTCAGTCCTAAGCCTTTTGTGACTCCTCTTTTCCCCCTTGCGCTCTCCACCCAAAACCGAATCACCACACTTAGGAGGGCTCCTCTTCATGATTTTTTGAACCTTAGTAGTTGCTGTCTCTATGGTAGGGTTCGCAGGTGCAATAGCTTGTTGGCTAGGCTGGGTGATCATGGCCCGTATCAACACTCATACTGCAGCCCCGAGTTCTTCATTCGTAACCTACCCAAACATAGGACTCACTAGGGTTGGTGGGGCTAGCTGACTCTCGTTGTTGTTTTGAGATGACATGTTTCTGGACACGCGTATAACTCGAGTTATAAGAAGGGAGAGAGTCACACTCATGGCATGAAATAGAGTCATAAAAGAAGGAAACATTTCCTAAATGCCTCGTAGCCTCTTCCTCATAAGTGTGGCACGCTTCACACCCATGAAAAATTCTCTACTTAAGGCGGCTTTCAGACACCCTAGGACACGTCAAACCTATGGCTCTGATACCAAGTTTGTCACGACCGAACCAAGGCCAAGATTGCAACACTGGACCAGGAGCCCTGGGAGACTCCAAGTCAACTTATCGCATAAGCATACATCTAACTCGGTCAATAAAATAGAAGAACCAACAAAATAATCATAGCGGAAGTCTAGATTTAACATAACATAAGAATACACAATCCGAAATTGAATACATCCATATGTCTGAAAAGCCTCTAAACATGACGAGTTGATGGGACAAGACCCCAACTAACTCAACAAAGCTGAACTGAAAGTACATAGAGAAAATCTGAATGAGTCTAGTCCTCGGGCGATGAGGAATCACCACAACATAGATGCAAACTCTGAAGGCTGACTAGGAACGGGCTAGGCCTGAGAGCTGGATCCTGTATCATGAAACGATACAGCATAGAGTATGCAGTCAGTACGTGGAATATACCGAGTATGCAAGGTAAGTAAAACTGCTTAAGTAAGTAAATCATTTAAAACATGCATATTATAAAATATAATCAAACAAGAATCTGAGAGTAGGGCTTTGCATGCCATTTTCTGAAATCATAATCCAAACATGTCCGGAATTTACGTCTCAATTAAATAACCCACAACTAAAATTTAGTAATCATAAAAAGACCAAACATTGGGTCAAA
>JACEIK010000238.1:445197-461550 GCA_018107945.1 Datura stramonium | reverse complement strand
CACATTCATATAAAATCACATGAAAATGTATAAAATAACTTAGATAAACACGACTAATTTAAGTTATAAAGCATATCACGGGCATGCTATTTTTGCCCGTAATCAAATATAAATCATGTACCATGAGTGAGTGAAGTCTGATACTTAGTTCAATATTGTGTTGAGGATCTAGAACTTGTCTGGTTAGTCTTTGCATAGGTTTTAAGATGGTTGATTCGGAAACGATCATAGGCCATTTTTGTTAAGCTCATCCTTAGCTTAAATGACCTTACTGAAATGATGTGATTCCCTTGATCCCAATTTTGAGCCTTAAATGAACCGTTTTTCTTTGATTAACCGTGCCCATTTTTATAATGAACCTGTTTTGGCCTTGGTTCCTCCTTGGACATTGTGAACCTCAACATAGGCAAAATGCCTAAGTTGAGGGTGGATAGAGTAGAGGTGCATAAAAATTGGGAAGGTGAAAAGGGGAGAGAAAAGAGAAAAAAAGTATAAAACAAGGTGTGGTGTGACAAAAGAAAAGAAAAATTAAAAAAGAAAATAATGCATGAAGAAGTTTGAAAACACACCACACTTGTACAAGTGTATAAAAAAGGGTAAAAAGGGAGGAAAAAGAAGAAAAAGAAAAAAATGGGTGAAGTAAGTGAAATATGGAGCCGCATGTATGTAGTGCCAAGGAAGGGTTTAGTCACTTAAAAAGATTCTATGTGTACCATACCCAACCCGAAAGCCTACAATAAAAGCCAAAACAAGTCCTATAGTGATCCTAACCTAAACATCTGACAGACCGAAGTAGAGAAAATAAGGGCAAGCCTATGGTATCCAATATGCATTATTTGGAACTTCTTTGTGAGGGTGAGAGCCTAGCTTGTTTAGTCCCATATCATATATTTTTCGATATCTGTACATAGGGGACTTTGTTTGTTGTGAGGGTACATGGTTTGTGTTTGACTTTACCAGTGGTCTGTGCGAAAAGAATTGGTGATGATTTGACTACCTGTTAATAGGTAAATGACATGTCTTGATCCCTACTTATCATGTTTTATAGTTTCTTGTAGTGCATGTGCTAATTTGGTCACTGGAAAATGGTTAAAATCTTTTGGAGTCATAGTGCAAATTTTGTTTGATATTGGTTGTAGTGTCCTAGGTTTATTTTCTAGTTAAGCATTGTGTTTAGTTTTTCTTTTTCTTTTCCTGTGGACATGCAAAAGTCTTAAGTTGAGGGTGTTGATGTGTTGTGAGTTTACCTCACTTTCAACGCTTAAAACTTAGAAAATAGCATGGACTAAGGTGTGTTTATATGGATATAAGGCACTTTTACTTTGATTTTAGGGAAAATAAGTGTTGGAGCAAAGATGTGCAAAAGAAGCCTAAAAATGCAAAAAATCAGCCAAAGTACCAGTCTCAGTATGAGTCGTACCTTGATTGTACGAGCCGTACTGAGAACCGTGATAAAGTTCAGAAGGCTGAATAGAGAAGGCAACATACGACTCTCAGTACAAGCCATAACTGGAGTCGTGGAAAACTATAGAGAATTTGCACAAGGCAACCTCTTGGTATGGGTGGAACCCACGAGTTGTAGCACTTACATGCGGCCCGTACCATGAGCCATGATGATCTCCAGTGACTATTCAAGACTTCGTGGAATTTCAGACACTACAGACAGTACAAGTCATGGCAAGAAGGTATGAGTTGTACCACAACACTCGTGAAGCATTCCAGAAGATGTCAGAGTTCTCAGGAATAAGCCATGGATGCTTTGTATGACTCGTAGGAAGAAGGTACGAGTCATACTTGTTCCCAACACTTAGCCAAAGTTTCAGCAAGCTAAGGACGTAAGAGAGGCTTTTACGACTCGTATAATCCTGCTACGGGTCATATGACTTGTCATGGCACAAGTGACGCCAGTTATGGAAAATCTCCCTGTTAGCTTAAGAAAAGGTTTTTGATGTCTGTATAAATACCTTTTATGTTTTATTTTTATTACCAATAAATAGAGAATCAATAGAGAACATAGAATTGAGTAGCTTACGTGTGATCAACACTTCTTGGGAGCAATTCTTGATTTCTTTATCAATTGTTCTTGAGATTATTCTTGCATATTAAAAGAAGTTTTTCTCTCAATTATTGTTGTAAGTATTTAATCATGTGTTTGTCTATAAATGCATATCACAATCATACAACCATGAGAGGCTAAAACCTCCACAACTAGGGGTTGTGGGAACCATGGTGGATTAACAAACTAGGGTTGCACAAAAGTGATTCAAAACCAATGCACAAAGCTTGTATTGTATTCTCTTCATGCTNCTCTTCATGCTTAAATGTTTCTTAACAGTGTATAACATTAGAACTTGCCCGAATTCTTTACTTTCTTGAACCTAGAGAGGTAGAGATTAGGAAAAGAGAATTACAACAAAGATTTAATCTTGATGATCATTGTATTTACTTGAGTTATGGTCGCAGAAGAGTTAAATTTAGAATATATTGATAATGGTTAGTTTGAAATCGCTCATAAGACCTGACCCTGTCATTGAGTATAGTTATCCAATAGGGACAAACCAGTCATTTGAATGAACCCTAGTTATCAGTTCTACAAGTAAGCATTGGCATTTATCATATATGTATACCCGAAGTAGTTATGAACCCATGGGGAACATATACCCTAGTTATTTGCAAATATTGATTTAATTCACAGTTATAATCTTGTTTTACTATTGATTTCTTAAAAAAACCCAGTTTGGAGATAACTTACCAATAAGTTCGCTTACCGGTATTAGTCTAGATCTTACATATTCCCTATGGGTTCGACCCCAACCTCATAGTTGGGTTCTTTATTGACAACGTCTACTTCATACTTTGTTAGGAAGTGTGAGTTTGAGTTTTATAAAGGATTTGTTTCACTTATTTTACTAGTAGTTCATGCTATAGAGCGAGGTCATATGTATTACAATATCTAAGTCATGTTATTGTTTCATAGTATGACTATGCTGAGGAAGATGACTATGCAGTTGATTGGCACAGCCGTAGAAGAGGGTACTAGTCACCCTCCAGTGGATTAGGGAGTCAGGTCAGAGGCTCAGAGCGAGTCCCTGGTCCAGGTGCTATAGTTCCTCCAGTTCCAGTTAGAACAGTGACAAGTAGAACTCCAGCTCCTCCCGCACTAGTAGTACCTGAGTGTGATAGAGTCTTGAGGGAGCCGTTCAACTGATGGCTTGTATTACTACTGGACAGGAGCAACGCTGGAGCAAATGAAGGGACATAGAGGTCAGGCAGCTAAGTGTTCTAGAGTTTGTAATTTCTTAGGTTTAAGCCCTCTAGTGTTTACCAGATTAGACCCGAGTGAGGACCACTAGGACTTTATTGATCAAATGTATAGAGTGTTGAAGGTCATATCAGCAATAGGGACAGAAGGGGTAGAATTGGCGGCCTTCAAATAGTGTGATGGGGCTATTTTATGGTATGAGGCTTGGGCTCAATCCAAATGAGTCGATGTACAACGAGCCAAGTGGAGGAGTTCTTTGAGGCCTTTATGCACCAGTATTTACCCCGAGAGTTTGACAGGCTCAAGATGAGCAGTTTTTACACTTAGAGCAGAGCAGTATGAGTGTGTGCGAATATTTCCTTTGGTATAATTCTTTGGCCAGGTATACTCCGCACCTGGTTCAGAAAATGGAAGATAGGGTTTATCGGTTCGTACAAGGGCTAGGGAGCCCCATAGCTCGTGATTGTTTTGGAGTATCTACCCAGGAGCATATGGATATTGCACGGATACAGGCCTTTGCTCAGAGGGTTGAGGATTTGGTCCACATAATTTTTGATACTCGTAGGGGACAAGAGTAGAGGAAGGGGGTCAGAACTACGAGGTCTTATAAAGAGTCTAGTAGAGACTCTGGGGTTCAGTCACCCAGATAGCCAGCTCAACCTATGGAGAATTCACCACCTCAGCTACAAGGACTGAGAAGAGAACAAAGTTCAGCTCCATCTGATTCCTTATGTCAGGAAAGACCTCTGATACCCTCACGTTCTTAGTGTGGTAAGATTCATCCAGGGTAGAGTTATTTGGTTTAAGATTTATGTTATTATTGTGGACAGCCTAGCCACTATATGCGACAGTTTTTGATGAGGACTAGGGGTGACACCGCACAGCCAACGGGTTCAACAACATCATTATCACCCTTAGTTTAGCCTCTCAGGCACAGTTCTCATCCTGCAGCAGGCCATGGTAAAGGCAAGTGGGGAGAAGCTTCTAGTTTAGGGACAATGCAGAACCGGTTTTATGCTCTAGGTGGTCGCAAGGACCATGAGTCATTGCCTGATATTATTATAGGTACTTTGATTATATTCTCCCGTGCTGTTTATGCTTTGATTGACCCAGGATCTACTCTTTTGTGTGTTACTCCTATGATAGTGAGTTAACTTGAGATATCTCCTAAATTTTTAGCTAATTCATTTGTTGTATCTACGCCCATTTGCGAATCTATATTAGCTGAAAGAGTGTACCATTGTTGTAAATTTTGAGTATATAATAGATCCACATTAGCTGATCTAGTTGATCTTGAAATGGTTGACTTTGATGCTATTATGGGCATGAATTGGTTAGCGAAGTGTTATGATAATGTTGATTGCCGAGAAAAGATTGTCAAATTCCAATTTCCAGACGAGCCAGTCTTGGAATGGAACGGAAATGCCACTACACCTAAAGATAAGTTCATTTCCTACCTTAAGGCCCAAAATATGGTGTCCAAGGGCTGCATTTCTCACTTAGTTCGAGTTAGAGACTTGGCCAACGAGCCGTTGACTTTCCAATCAGTCTCAGTGGTAAATGAGTTTTCAGTAGTCTTCCCAGAGGACTTACCTAGAGTTCCTCCCGAGAGAGAGATAGACTTTGCCATTGATCTAATTCCAGTTACTCAGCCCATATTGATCCCTCCTTGCAGGATGGCTCCAACAGAGCTAAGGGAGTTGAAGGAGTAGCTAAGAGATCTTCTAGAGAAGGGATTCATTTGACCTAATGTATCACCTTGGGGTGCATCGGTGCTCTTTTTGTGAAAGAAAGATGGTTCATTAAGGATGTGTATTGACTACAGGCAGTTGAAGAAAGTGACGATTAAGAATAGGTATCCACTTCCCAAGATTTGTGACTTATTTGATCAATTACAGGGTGCCAAATGCTTTTTGAAGCTTGACTTGAGGTCCGAGTACCACCAGTTACGGGTTAGGGACGTTGATATCCCTAAGACTACCTTCAGAACCAGATACGACCATTATGAGTTTTAGTGATGTCATTTGGGCTTTACTAATGCCCTAACAACTTTTATAGATTTGATGAATAGGGTACTTAGGCCCTTCCGTAATGTATTTTTGATTGTCTTTATTGATGACATCCTGATTTATTCATGATCAGAGGCTGAGCATTGATGAGTTGGTAATTTACAAACTCATTAGGCTCTTAAGCAAGAGCTTTAGTCTAGTTTTCAAGTCATTTAGATGGATTTTATGCCTCTTTTTGTCTTTTTTTGTGCAGATATCTAATTTAGAGAAAAGAGCAAGAAAGAGAGAAAAAAGAAGGGAATCAAGTGAAAATCGGCGCTTCACCGGAGAAGACCGGCGAAATGCCATCCAAAAGCTGATGAACACTGCCTCTGGGAATCATAGCAACCGGCAAACGTAAACTTCAATCGACGACTCGCCAGTCCATTCTCCAAATGACACCAAAAATTGCTGGATCAAAGAGAAAAGAATCAGCATCATGCGGGTGCAGACCGATGAAACACCGAAGGAATCGCCTAAGGCTACTGGAGCTCACTGAAGGAAAATTAATTAGAGTCGGTAGTTCGTGGAATGTAATCGGTGAACTGTCGGTACTCCCACAAGTGCTAGAACACTTATCAGGTGTGAAAATGTCCAACTGAAAAAAGAGAGAGGTGGATACCCTACTTTTGGATATATTCTAGAGAGAAGTACTTTGTACCTATCAGATTTTAACTTTTAGCTTTTAAAACATTCTCTTGGTAGAAGAATAAAATAAGAATTCTATTGGTGGAAATTGAAAAGAATTGTTTTCTTTCTCCATAGCAAGGTACTACCACTGTTGAAGACTTTTTGTTGAATTTGATTTTGCTACTCCTATTATTGAATTCAATGAGTTTATTGATAAATGTGCTTCTGAATTTCTTGACTATGAGTAGTTAAATCAGTAACTAGAGGTATGTGGTGATGAATGCTTAATTAGAGTGGGTATTGTTAGAGTCATATCAATATTATTTAATTAGTGTAAATCTGTTAAATTCTCTTCAATCTATAATTGAAGATCCATTGTTGTTGATGTGGGTCTAATTGTTCTTACTTGATCTTTTCTTGCAAAAGAAGAATTGAGTATTGGGAGAGAAATAGGTTGATTTAATGGTGCCTAGGGGTTTGAAAGAACTCTAGCAAGAGGTATTTATGAGGTTGAAAAGCATCAAATTCCCATTTTCCCGAGGTTATTTACACAAATTGAACTTATGAGATGACCTAGCATGACCCTATTTAGTTAGCATATCATCTACACCACACCTCTATTCTTTCACATTATTGTCAACAACCTTGGTCGTTTTGCTATCTAAGTTAGTCAAATTAGAAGTTATATTCTTTTGTAAATCTCAATCTCCCCAAAAAAAGTTTATCTCCGTGTTATTTTCAAGTGGTGCAAACTAAATTCAATTTCTCAATCGACACTCATGCATATCATTCATTAGTCCCTGTGGGATTCGACCCCGACATCCGTCAGGATATTTGTTTTGATACAACAACTGTTTATGCTCTTTGTACGAAGAGTATATTTTGGATGTTATAAAAAATGGTATCGTTGTCGGGGAATTGAGTTGCGATAAGACATTAGTTACTTATTGATTCAAACTAGTTTTTCATTTTTGTTTTACATCTTGTTTTGTTTTTAGTTTTGTTTTTGTTTTTGTTTGTGTTTAGTTATATTTGGCATCATAGAATGAAAGAAGGTTTGTTGGTTGCAACTCCTATTATGATGACCCATGTCCCTATTGTGGAGAACCACACTATTAGCAAGATTACAAATATGCCCCTAGAAGGGAGATGAGTGCTCCTTCTCCTTCCTATGATGGGTATAGATGCACATTATATGGTAGTCATGGGAGACATTGGGACGGATGCCCAAATGGGGTCACTTCTCGTTATAGTGGCTATGATAGAAGTTGTGCTCCTAAGCTTGAAGGGAATGAGGCCATGGCAAGAGAGGGAACTAGAAATACATGTGGGTGCATGGAAGCCATGCTCCAAGCCTTTTTGGAGTGGGAGTCTAATTCGGAAAAGAATGACAACCCCTCCATGCCCATGGAATCATCAACTCCTCAAGAATAAATTTGTAAATCTCTAAAAGAAGCGGAGGAGACATTGAGGAGCGTAACAAGAAGAAGTGAACAATGGAGCATAGCTCAACTTGACTCATGGGAGGAAGCTCAAAATGATGAAAAAGGAGTCAAGGTGAGTGTTGAAGAAGTCATAGAGGTGTGCCAACCAACCAACATTGTCAAAATCCAAGATGCCAAGGTTAAGAAGTGACACTAGAGTCTCCAAAAGACATCCAACAAATCATTCTCAAGGACTCTAGTGCACTTGAAGAGGATGATGTCAAGCAAGAAGCATGCTTGAAAAGGGAGCGACTTAAACCGCCCTCTTATCATTTTTCAACATTGACCTTGGTTGACAAAATGGAAATTGAGGAAACCAAGTCAGTGAAGGGAATTGAGGAGGAAGATCAATGTGGCTTCATCTTAGACTATGCCATTCCAACAAGGACAAAGCACATCCCTCCTTTAAGGGTCAAGAAATACAAGATGCAACATCCATTGCTTGGCACCTTGATGCTTACACCACCACTCCTCAAGAGGAATAAAATAATGGATAAAAAGCTAAGAGTGCGATTCAAATGCTCAAAAATGGAGAGAAAAGTGGTGAAGTTGAAGTCGTCGAGCCACGACGTTAACTAAGGCACTCCTTGAGAGGCAACCCAAACGCTTTTACTTTTTGTTTTTACTTTTTCTTTTTTTTTGTTATACTTTATGCTTGTGTTGTCTTTGATTGTGTAGGGGAAACATGTGTGGAAGGTGATAAAAGTGGAAGGAGCTAAATTGGGCAACCGATGTTAGACTGGTGAAACGGGTCTAGGGGCACAAAAAGTCGGTCAAACACCGATCATGAGCAGAAGGCCCAGGGGGTTCTTTTACCTATTCCTTCCTTACGTTGTTTGACCATGTGTGTCGAGGACAATGATTTATTTGTGTTAGGGGTGAAGTTTGAGTAATGCACTTGTTAAGTGGTGTATGATATGGCCCTATGACAGATTGGATAATGTCATTCTTAAGGGAAAATCGTCATTACTTTCTAGTAGTATCGCCTTTTTAGATAGTAATCTTTGGATAAACTCCAAGGGTTTTCTTATACTACAGTTCTTTCCCAAGGAGTGATTTCTTTGTCTTTTCTATTTGTTGTCGAACCGATTGGCACTTCCCAATGATAGATTGAGAGGCAACTTTCTTAAGGGAAAATATCAAGTCTAGAGTCTTATTGAGTCTTTTGTGCACTTATTTAATGAGGTACCACCAACATTTCTTTCTTGGTGTTGTGCATGAGTTGTGAAAAGAAAAGAGGGTCATATAAATGTGAAAAAGAGCACTCTCTTGTCATGAATTATATATTCCTTTATTGGTTTTTTGATTTATAACTAGCTTGTTAAAATTCATTCTCTTAATGTGATGAAGGAAGGGTGTGAACTCCTTGGATTGTGATGCCTTGTGTGGTGAGGCTTTTTGCTTAATTCTTATGTATTCATAATTGTCTAGAACTTGCCCTAAGTGTTATTCAAGGCAAAATGATAGATAGGGTTGCACTTAGAACATGATCTTAGGTCCTCTTTTGTTAGTCACTTTACCTAAAATGACCTCCTTGAACATTAATATTTGGTAGCCAATGTTTGAGCCTTGGACCCTTTCTTGGAAACCAAATTACAAGCCTAATGTCCATTTTTGATCCTTCAGTTTGGCACTCATCATCCCTAATTGCTAGTAATGAAACAATGAGAAATGGATCTTGAAGCTCATGAAATGGGGAGCGATAAGGAAATGAATGTGAAATGAGGAAAAAGCCTAAGTTTGGGGGTTTGCAAGAGTAGGGGGAGAAATGAGAAGTCTAAAATTGAGTTAGCACCAAAATGGTAATGAGTTGAATGAATCGATAGGTTGAAAGACCTTGAATCATCAAAAGATAAAGGATGGTAAAAAGGTGTTATCTCTTACATAGATAAGGCTAAATGTGGAATTCATAGGTTGTTATACCCTGAAAGCCTAAAGATCAGACCCGGGAGTTAAACGGAGAAAATAGGATTTTATGCACTAGGTCACAGAATAAGTCGTCCTGTGACCCGTGGGGTAGACCACGAGTCGTGAAGTGACTCGTGGTGAGGTGCATGACTTAAGTGGGAATTTTTGAGTTTGGAGTCCCCACGGACATGACCATAAGTCGTGGTCAGCACCCACGACTCGTTGAGTTAGTTGTGGTCAAGGGTTATTAAAAGGTGAATGTTGAGTGACAATGTTCCCTATGAATGGACACAATGAATCTTGGTCAGATGCCACGATCCGTTAGGTTGGTCGTGGTCAATAGTTGATTAAAGACTTGAGGAGTTGGGAAGTGGAGGTAACGAGTGGTGAGCACGAATCGTGGTCACCAATGACAACCTGTTAGGTCCCTCGTGGGGACCCTTTGAGGAAAAGTGGAAGTGGACTTCACGTCAGCAGGCGATGACCCGTTCCCCCTGGTAATGACTCGTCCAGTCCCTCGTGGGGACTGATAGTCAGTTATTTTCTATGAATATAGTAAGGGCTTATCCATAATTCCTATTATCTTAAGGCCTAAACTACATCGTTTTAAGCTATGAATAATGAGTTTTAAGAGGGGTAAGTTCATTCTAGGCTATTCCTATTCATGCATGCAAGAGTAGAGGTCTAGAGAGGTGATCAAGCTCAATTTCCTTCAAGTTTTCATCAATTTTTCCTTAGGCAATCAAGGAGTGGTAAAATCATATTCTCCCAGGTATGTAAGGTATGGGTGAATTTTTTCACACCCATGCTCAATCTCTTTCTAATTCATGAAAATCTATATGTTGATCCAATGGGGTTTTAACCCAATGCATGAATTTCCTAAGTTTCTACCATGGATATGACCTAAGTATGTTTCTATTATTAAATTATGATTCATTGTCAAGTTTTACATTGTTTTCAGTTATAATCATGTTTTCAAGCTTTATAAATTAAAGTGCCCATCCATGAAAAGTTCATGAAACTTGAGATTTATGATGAATGTTCAAGTATGATGAGATATTATTGATGAAAAATATGTTTTCAAGTTACCCATGTCTATGATTATGATTTCAAAGTGAATCAAGTATTTTCAAGCATGTTTAAGTATTGGGAAAGCCCATATGTTCAACTATGATTTATGATTTCAAGTTAATTAGCTTACCACATGGTTTTGGAGTCAAGATTCCCAATTATGTTCAGCTTGTGGTATGGTTTGAGCCAAGGCTCCTCATGTATGATTTCAGATTTTATATGTATATGATTATTCAGCTTCGTCAATAGACGATGGTCAGCTTCATTGAAAAACAATGGAGAGCATATGCATGTTTTTGGGAGTAGTTCTAGCATCGAGTAGGCTAACGGTCAATCAACCCTATGCCTCAGAACTACGTGCCAACATAGGTATGATCAGATTATTTTGCGACCTCCTATGTGAGCTTTCCCCTGCCCCAAGGGGACCTTGAGCTTGATATGGATATCATGGTATTGTCCTTAGCCCTGGCAAGGCTTTGGACGGCTCTGCCCATTTGAGTGTGATAGTCGAAACCACGTAAGCTCTATCGTGGTAATGTCAGTCATATGATGAGTCTCCTATTGTTCCTTATGATTTCAGTATGCATGTTTATCATTCATGATATATATATATATANATATATGTTCTAAAGCAGGTTTGACCCAATGTTCAGTTTTACTTATGATTATCATATTTCTGCTTGGGTCATTCGATTCAGTTATGATGTTTAATTATGTTCAGATCATGATTTCAACAAATAGCATGCAAGCCCTACTCTCAGATTCTTGTCTTGATTATGTTTTATATTATGCATGTTTTAAATGATTTTACTTATTTAAGAGGTTTCACTTACCTTGCATCTTGGTACATTCCACATACTGACCGCGTTTCATGATACCGACTCCGATCTTCAGACTCAGCCCTGTCACTAGCCAGCTTCCGGAGTTAGCATCCGTCCTCTATTGGTGAGTCCTCATCTATCAAGGACCATTTGTTATCAGTTATCCTCGTATATCCAGTTTTAGACTTAGAGAGTTAGTTGGGGTCTTGTCCCATCAACTCATCAGAATTAGAGGCTTTTCAGACAATAGATTGTATTCAGCTTCAGACTTGGGTTGTATATTCAAATTGTTATGTTATGTTCAGATTTCCTCCATGTTTATTATGTTAAGTCTTCCGATTTACTTGATTGAGTTAGATGTATGTTCATGTCATGGATCGACTTGGAGTCTCTCGAGGCTCCTTGTCCTATGTCTCGATCCGGGCCCATGTTCGGGTTATGACATAGGTATTATAAGGGTAGCTGGTGTTGCACAAAAGATGAAAATGATGAACAAGTAGATATAAGGTGGAGTGATCTCAATAAGATGATGGGATGTTACAAGCGTTTGTAAAGGAATTAGGGAGTCTTTAGTCACTAAAGCTAAATATTTATCCTATCCTTACCCCTAACCTTCATTATGACCCGCAAGTACTAATTGATTTTGAGTGTAGCAACGCTACATTAGTAGCGATATACATGAAGGGCAAGCCTATGGGTCAATTTGTATGCACTTGAATTTCTTTGTGAGAGTGAGTGCATGTGTCTTATCTTATAATCCCTTTATGTGAAATGCTCGAAAATGTGTGGGATTCTCTCTTCTTCTGAGTGGCATCATTTCCTTGGGGTACATGCTTAAAATTGTTTTCAATAGAGAGTTATGATTGAGGCAAGCGTGTAGCGAACTTTAAGGAAAGCTTTGAATGTGAATTATCAATGATTTGAAATGCTCTTTGAACTTGTTCTCATGAACTACGCCCCTTGTGTGAATGAAAGGAATGCATGCAAGATGTGCTTGATGATTGTGGTCACCTATTGAAGCTTATGCAACATCTTTTGATTCTTTTCTTTTTCTTGAGTTGATGTACAATGTTTGGATTGTCTTGAGGCTTGATGATCTTGTGTGCAACTATCGTAGTGCCCTAAACTTTAGCAATGTCCTCTTGCGAAAGAATGTCTTGATTGGCCCTTGATGCAAAAACATATATATACAATATGTTGTTCATTTGCTCAACTGTAAGGAATTGCTTACTTAATGACAAGCAATGGTTCGAGTTTGGGGGTTTGATGAGTTGGTAATTTACCAACTCATTAGGCTCTTAAGCATGAGTTTTTGCCTAGTTTTCGAGCCGTTTATGTGGATTTTATGCCCTTTCTCTTTAATTCTTTATAGATACTTCATGTGAGTAGAGAAAGAATGAAATCGAGCAAAACACGTGAAGTTTGAGATGGAATTTAATGAGTTAGCATATAAAGGAGACGAGCCAAAGATAATGGAAGACTTGAGCTCAAAAAGAGGTGCAAGGACATGCTTTGAATTGGCTAAACGCGGATCGGGAAGAGCGAAACGCCGGCGAATTGCTGAAGTCACTACCCAGACTAGCTAACCAATCGGCGGTTGGCAGTTTGGCAGCGGCTAAATGCTGGTTGAACCGCCGGTGGCCACTGTTTTGTGTCACTTTTGGGTGACGGACTGTCGGTGCTCCACAGATTGGCACCGGATAAACACCGGTTCTTCACAAGTGAGGCCATCTAATGAAGGATAAAAGGTTCCAAAAAGGTCTCTAAAGAATCTAGAAACTTCAAGGGCATTTGGGGAAAGTTACACACAAGAAAGTACAGATATTTAGATAACTTTCATTGTACACCACTCATTCATTCAATAATTCATTCATCTTCCACACATCTTTTCTCCATAGAATTGTAGAGTTAGATAGGGCTTTTCTTCTTCTTTTTCTTTAACCCAGATTGCGGGAATTCCATCATTATTGTAAGAGCTTGTGAAGTAAATTTGTGAAGCTAATGTGATGAATGTGAGGGGAATCCTCTTGGTATTTTCTTTCTATCTTTAGATATGCTCATTTCCTAGATAGAGGTATATTTATGGTGGGTTTTTTAATTTGATTAGATTTTGATAAATTTCTCTTGGATTCTTATTGAAATTGTAGATCTATTATCTTCTCCCAAGTTATAATTGCCAAAATTGATGGTTTGCAAACATGAATTGTACTTTACTTTTATTGCTTTTGCTTGAAAGAGAAAGGTGAGAATTGGGTGAGAAGATATTAGTGAGGAATTGGAGTGTTACTGTGTGGGATTAAGCTAGAGATATTTAAAACCCACATTTTCACTCCATTAAAGGTCAAGGCTAGAAATAGCTAGTCCTTCCTCAAGCATGTGTGGTTGATAACTTGAATTGACTTTGGGGTTTGAAATAACCCAAGGCATAAACATTCTTATGGTTGAAAAACAAGAGAATGTGAATTATCCACTTCTATCTATGATAATTTTGAGTCTAACGCATTAAAGAAATTTCCGATTTAATTTTGCTCTCATCTATAGAATTCCCCTAGCCTCTCACTTGTGATTGCTTCAATTGGAATTCCCCTCAATTAGTCTTAGTTTAGAATTAGATAGTTACTTTTCCTTAATTCCCCCCTCCCCACACACACACACACTTTTACTTTTCAAATGTTGAACAATAATGTGCTTTAGTTTGAATTAGTTTATAACTCTTGAATTATCAGCTCAATTCTCTATGGGATTCGACCCCAACATCCGTCGGGATATTTATTTTGATATAATGACCGTTTATAGTCTTTCGTAAAGGAGGAGTGTAGTTTGGATGTTATCAAAGATAAAACTACACTCCTCTTTTATGAAAGAGCGTAAACGGTCATTGTATCAAAATAAACATCCCGATGGATGTCGGGGTCGAATCCCACAGAGAATTGAGTCGATAATTCAAGAGTTATAAACTAATTCAAACTAGAACGCATAATTTTTCAACATTTGAAAAGTAAAAGTGGGGGGAAATTAAGGCAAAATAACTATCTAATTCTAAACTAAGACTAACTGGGGGGAATTTCAATTGAAGCAAACACAAGTGTGAGGCTAGGAGAATTTTATAGATGAGAGCACAATTAAATCGGGAATTTCTTTAATGCCTTAGACTCAAAATTATCATAGATACCAGTGGATAATTCACATTCTCTTTTTTTTCAATCATAAGAATGTTTAGGCCTTGGGTTCTTTCAAACCCCAAAGTCAATTCAAGTTATTAACCACACAAGCTTGAGGAAGGACTAGCTATTTCTAGCTTTGACCTTAATGGAGTGAAAATGTAGGTTTTAACTATCTCTAGCTTAATCCCACACACTAACACTCCAATTCCTCACTAATATCTTCTCACCCAATTCTCACCTTTCTATTTCAATCAAAAGCAAGAAAAGTAAAACATAATTCATGTTTGCAAACCATCAATTTTGGCAATTATAACTTGGGAGAAGATAATAGATCTACAATTTCAATAAGAATACAAGAGAAATTTATCAAAACCCAATCAAATTAATAAACCCACAATGAATATACCTCTATCTAGCAAATTATTAGAGCATATTTAAAGATAGAGCGAAGATACCAAGAGGATTCCCCTCACATTCATCACATTAGCTTTACAAATTTGCTTCACAAGCTCTCAAAACAATGGTGAAATTCCCCCAATTTGGGTTAAAGAAAAAGAAGAAGAAAAGTCCTATCTAACTCTACAATTCTATGGAGAAAAGATGTGGAAGATGAATGAATGGTGAATGAATTATTGAATGAATGAGTGGTGTACAATGAAAGCTATCTAAATATATGTACTTTTATTGTGTGTAACTTTCCCCAAATTCCCTTGAGGCTTCAAGAAGCTTTGGAGACCTTTTTGGACCTTTTTACCCTTCATTAGAGAGTCTCACCTGTGAAGAACCGGTGCCAATCCGCAGAGCACTGGCAGTCTGCCACCCAAAAGTGACACAAAACAGTGGCAACCAGCGGTTCAACTGGCTTTTATCCACTGGCAAACCTCCAACCGCCAATCTGGGCAGTGACTTCGGCAGTTCGCCAGCGTTTCGCCCTTCTAGATTCGCGTTTAACCGATTCAAACCATGTCCTTACACCTCTTTTTGAGCTCAAATCTTCCATTATCTTTGGCTCCTCTCCTTTATATGCTAACTCATCATATGCCATCTCAAACTTCATGTGTTTTGTTCGACTTCATGCTTTCTCTAGTCATGTGAAGTACCTAAAATGAATTAAATAGAAAGGGAATAAAATCCACATAAACCACTTGAAAACTTTGCAAAAACTCATGTTTAAGAGCCTAATGTGTTGGTACATTACCAACTCATTAAGCATGCAGACCACCTGAGAGCTATGTTACAGGCTCTGCAGGAGCACAAGTTGTACGATAAATTTTCCAAGTGGGAATTATGGCTAACATCTGTGGCTTTCCTTGGTCAAGAAATTACAACTGAAGGTATAAGAATGTATAGTCCGAAAATAGAGGTGATAAAGAGTTAGCCCAGACCCTTGACTCCTATAGAGGTTGGTAGCTTTCTGGGTTTGGAAGGTCTCTATCGCAGATTTGTAGAAGGTTTTTATACTATCTCCAAGTCGTTGACAAAGTTGACTCATAAAGCAGTTAAGTTTCAATTGTCAGAGACATTCGAGTGCAGTTCTTTGGAATTGAAAGATAGGTTAACCTCACCACTTGTCTTGACTCTTCCCAAAGGTACAGATGGTTATGTGGTTTATTTTGATGCTTCCAATATTAGCTTAGGCTGTGTTTTGATGCAACACGGCAAAGTCATTGCCTATGCTTTGAGGCAACTGAGGAAGCATGAGAAGAACTATCCTACCTATGATCTAGAGTTGGCAGCGGTGGTGTTTGCGATGAAGATCTTGGTTCACTACCTGTATGGGGTACATGTTGATATTTTTACAGATCATAAGTGTCACGCCGCGCCTTGGGGGGTATGACTGGCACCTGGTGCCCTAGAAGGACCTAAACTACTAACTGGTGGGCCTAGGCATATCTGGTGCCTGGCTAGCTCTATCTCAGGTTCCTGGAAACAAAGGGCTATATAACGGCTGTAAACACAGCCTCC
>JACEIK010000238.1:416107-435396 GCA_018107945.1 Datura stramonium | reverse complement strand
CCACTTAAAACCGAAGTGGGGCTTTATATACTTGGGCCTGGACAGGCCCAACGTGTCACGGAGCCAACGCGGTGGCTCCGCCTCCGTGACACGGCGCCATTGCGGAGGGGCTCTGCCCCGGCTCCTTCCGCGATGGTTCGACAGGTTTTACGTCCGATCTTTTTCCGAGCCTTTTTCTAGCACGTATGGCTTTCAAATATGCTTAACCAACGTGCAAATAGGCCATTTAGATGCCGGGAATCTTACGGGGTGTAACAATAAGAACCTTCAGTACCTGTTCCAGCAGAGGAAGTTGAATTTATGATAGAGAAGGTGGTTAAAATTGTTGAAGGATTATGATGTTAGCATTTTGTATCATCTTGGGAAAGCTAATGTTATGGCTGATGCTTTAAGTTGCAAGTCTATAGGCAACTTGAGTGATATAGAAGCTGATAGAGTTGAAATAGTGAAGACTACATAGCAATTAGCTAACTGCATATTCGGTTACTAGATACTGAAGATGGAGGCATAGTAGTTTGAAACACCGCAAAATCCTCCCTGGTGTCAGAAGTTAAGCAATGACAATATGAGGATTCGGAATTGGAATTCATTTTACAAGGGCCTTGGTACTCAAGTTAAACTTCGCACAGCTTTTCACCCAAATATAGATAGTCAGGCTGAGCAGATTATTCAGATCTTAGAGGATATGTTGAGAGCTTGCATGATTGATTTCAAGGGTATTTAGGATGATCACTTTCCTCTCAAAGAGTTGCCTATAATAATAGTTACCACTTCAGCAATCAGATGGCTCTGTTTGAGGCTTTTTATGGGTGGAGATGTAGATCATCCATTAGATGATTTGAGCTAGATGAGGCTATGTTGATAGGGATAGATTCAGTTTATGAGGCTATGGAGAAGGTTCAGCTTATTAGAGAAAGGCTGAAAAATGGCTCAGAGTTCATCAGAAATCTTATGGGGATATAAGGAGGAGAGAGCTAGAGTTCACAGTTGATGATTGGGTGTTTCTAAAGGTATATCCCGTGAAGGGTGTGATGAGATTTGGCAAGAAGGGAAACCTTAGTCCCCGATATATTGGTCCTTATAGAATTTTGAGGCATATTGGAAATGTGGACTATCAGTTGGAGTTGCCTATGGAGTTAGCTTCGGTATATCTAGTTTTCCATGTGTCCTTGTTGAAGAAGTCCATTAGCAATCTAGCTCTAGTTTTACCTGTAGAGAGAATTGGTGTGAAGGAGCCTCACCGATGAGGAAGTTTCGGTTGAGATCCTTAACCGTCAGGTTTGGAAGTTGAGAAACAAGGAGCTTGCTTCTGTGAAAGTCTTTTGGAGGAATCATCTTGTAGAAGGAGCTACTTGGGAAGATGGAGCAGATATGATGGCCAAGTACCCTCACCTGTTTCCTTCTAAATCAATTCCAACATGAGGTACTAGTCTCCAGCTTAATACTATATTCAAATTCATGTCAAGTTCATGTCTCTTAGTCCCTTTCATGTCCTAGTATGCATGTATGTTTCGTGAATTTTATTCTATATAGGTATCTCAGTTTGAATTCATTCACTCCATCTGTAGTCGGTTCATAGCTTTCACTTTTGAGATTGCAGCTCTTTCCCTATCTTTTCAACTTTGTTAGCCTCAATTCGAGGATGAATGTTCCCAAGGGGGAGATAATGTAACACCTCAAAAGTTCCTAAGACTAGACCCTAGGTTTTGAGTATGAACCAGCAGAAAACTGGACTTTCCCCCTCAGTACGAGCCTCAGTATGGCCTGTGACATGAAGGTGCGAATCGTACCAAAACCTGTAGCAAGGATTCTAGTGAAATCAGCAAAGGTTTAACAAGAAACCATGACAGGATCCCATGACTTGTACCAGGATTCTATGATCCATACTGAGGAGTCGTGATAAAGGATTTAGAGATTTAACAACAGGGAATCAATAACTACGAGACTCAATACGAGCCGTGGTAAGGACCTATGGATTGTAGGTGGAGTCATGGTCACTAGGGGGAAGATTTTTAATGCGAGATCCTAAGGGTAGTTTCATAACTTCTTATGCTTTTAACTCCTAATTAGATTATTTTGGGTTTCCTAAAGGGTGTATTAGAGGGTTTTACTTAGCCTAAACTCTCATTCCACTCAAAAACAAATCTCTCGTAGATCTCAAATAACTAGGGTTCTTCTTCTTCTTATATTTCTTAGGTGTCAAGTCTAAGCAAGAATTCATCAAAGACAAGGTATGAGGTCATGAATAGGAAATTTCTTCCACCCTCATGCCGAATCCCAAGCTCAATTACATGATTTCAATTCCTTCAAATCTCCAGCTATAATTTTCATGAAATTTCTAAGGTTAGGCCCTTTTTGATGAAAACTCCATGATCTCTTATGAAATTGATTCTCCCATGATTCTATTTATGTTTTATGATTATAATTATGTGATTTCTATGAAAAACTATCATGAATCTCTATTTTCAATTTATGATAATTTACCCAATTATGTATGAATTTCATGGATCTCAAGCTTATATATCATGGCTGAATTCTCAGCATTATTTTCATGGCTAGTTCATGTACGTTTCAAAATTTATGGATTTCATGATTTCTAACTAGATGCAAAACCAAGTATGTTTCGATTATGATATGAACACTATGTACGTTTTGGGAGTAGTATTTAACACGACGTAGGCTAGAGTTTAGCGGACCTAGGTCTCAGAACTACATGCCACTGTAAGATAAGGAGTCCTCGCCAATAGAGAGTGTCTCCCTTGCCCCTAGCCTAAGGAGTCCTCCCCAGTTGAGAGTGTCTCCCTTATGCTACTAGGGCCATGAGTGATATCACATCTTCATGGTTCTTACTCTTGGCAAGGTATAGACACCCTCTTGACCAAGGGTATAGGTCGGCTCCATGATGCTCACTTCGAGTATGCCGGTTATGAGAATCTCCCATTTTTCCTTATGTTTTAGGTTTTTCATGTTCAGGACTTATGATATCATATTTTGTAGTGTATTTTGACCCATTGATTAGTTTATAAGTTTTACTTATGATTTCAACTTGTTAAGCTTTATGATTTCATTTCCAATACCTTGGGTCATTATACTCCAATTTATGATAAACCACTCATGTCTTATAACTATCTCACGATCATGATTTACATAATGTTGTCCTTACTCTCATGTTTTACTTATCCTCCATATCAGTACATTTAAAGTACCGATCACATACTTTTGTGCTATATCGTGTCATTATATAGGTTCGGTGATCAGTCTCAGCCCTATCGTTAGATTTACTTTTTCTCAAGTTCAGCTCAATTTTTGGTAAATCCTCGTCATTCGAGGGCGTCAGTTTTGGTTTATGTCCATTTTTATGTCTTATCAGTTACAGCATAGCAGAGCTAGTTGGGGGCTTGTCCCATCAGCTCATCTTATGTTAAGAGGCTTTTCAGACTATGATATATAGATGTTCAGTGGTGCTGACTTATTGTCTCCATTTACGCTTTGTGATATCTCAGACTTCCACTTATGATTCCTCTTATGATTTATTTGCACTTAGTGTATACTTATGCTTATGTCATGCACGTACCATGGGTTAGCTTGGAGCCATTCGTGGTTCTAGGTCCCATATCATGTCCGGAATCTATGCTCGGGTCTTAACACGTCAGGGATGTAAATCACAAATTACTCCAAATTAAATGATTTCACTAACATAAAGTTTGATGAAATAGATCCTAGACATTTGTGGTAGGTTCAATTGAACTAATTATTTTAATACCGGAATGAAAATTAATTGAAGCAATATGTTTTAATTGAGAAAATATCTCAAAAAGTCATCCAAGTATGTGAAGTTATTTAGCAAAGTCCTTAAACTTAATTTTATATCAATAAAGTCGCTCAATTAATAATATTTCTCTTTAAAATTACTCTAAATGATGTGTCATAAAAAAATTTTAACTCAGCAAAATAAATTGATCAGGAGATCTAGTGGGAACCTAGATGTGGTCACTCTAATATTTGATTTGTCAATTTGACAAAATTGAGAACTCCTCACAATGTTCTATCTCTTTCTCATCCTATAAATAACTTTTTAAAAGATGTTATTGAGCTTTTGACTGAAGGAGTATGGAACTCTGCTAAACTACATTAGGTTTTGCCTCAAGAGAGAGTTGAGCATATTCACATGAAACTGTTTGTTACCAGAGAGATAAATGAGTAGGATAGATCATGGTGGGTGATAACAAGTTATGGTAAATTCATTGTTAGTCATGCCTAAGAGACATCGAGGCAGACTGAGGAGAAAAAAAAAGTGTTTTTCAACATTTGAATTAAAGGAGTACCATTTAAGATCTCTTTTTTTCTTTGGAGACTATAGAGACTTCCTATTGATGAAGACTTAGTGAGGATGAGTTTTTCTATGGTCTATAAGTGCAGATGTTGCAATGGACCTTATTAAGAATCCTTTGAACATTTATTTATAATCTACTATTTCACAGCTAAGGTCTGGTAGACCTTTGCAGCAGCTGCAGGAATTTGGGGACCTTGCATACAGTTGGGATTTACTGTCACTATGTGTTGGAATGCTTTAGTTTCTAGAAAATTAAAACCTATATACGAGGCTTTACAAATTTTCATTATGTGGTAGATATGGAAGATGAGGGACATTATTGTTCATGGGGGTGAAATGTTTATTCACAAGGTAGTCTATGAGATTGGTAAGAATGTCTATTTGCTAACAAGAGCTGGATATCCTTGGCTAAAACACATACCAAATAGTGGACTTTTGTAGATCAATTCCTCGAGAAGTATATTTTATATATAGAAGGTAAGATGATTTTACGGAGGAAACCTGACGTAGGTTATTTCAAATGCAATTTTGATGGGGCTTTTAGCAAAAGTCATGGTCCAAGTTCTATAGCTTTCTGCATAAGGGATAACAATGGTACCCTAAGAAATGCAGAAGCTAAAAGAATACCTAGCTGATGTAAATAGTTTGGTGGCAGAAGCCAAAGCTATGATGGTTGGTTTGGAGTATTGCATTTTCAAACATTTAAACCCATTGGTAATGGAAGTTAATTATTTGACTCTGCAAGAAGTGTTAGATGGAGTTTGGAAGGTTCCTTGGAACAACTTTTGAAGTTAATGAAATTAATAGGATTAAGAAAATTAATAGTGTTGTAATGGAGCATGTATACAGGGAAGCAGACCAACTTGTAGACTATTTTACTAATCTAGTTTTCTATTATGCAAGTACAATAGTATATACTTTATTTCAAAAACTTCCAAAACATGGCAGAATTACCAACATGAAGAAAAATTAAATAACTAACTTGAGAATCAAAAGATACCATGTCATGACCCGAGCTGGGATCCCCGATCGAGGCATGGGACCTAGATCCACGAATGGCTCCAAGTCAATCCATGGCATGTGCGTAGCAATTCAGGAGCATAAATTAAATCTTAAACGCGAATAAATGTAAGACCACATAACATAAAGCATATAACAAGAGAATACATCACAATACAGAATCTCAAACTGAACACACTAGTCTATGTCTAAAAAGCCTCTACTATCTTATGAGATGCTGGGACTAGCCCCCAGCTATCTCCAAGTTTGAAAATAAACTAACATGAGCAACATAACTAAATGAATATCTCTGGAAGGTGGGGACTCACCTAACAGGGGCTAACTGGACTGATACGGAAACAAGCTATCGGCAGACTGAGTTGGATCACCTGAACCTATGTCATGAAATGATATAGCATAGAGTATGCCGTTAGTACTTTTAATGTACTGAATATTTAAGGTAATTAAGACATGCTTAGTAAAACTTTAGTTGAAATCATGCATATAAAATCAAAAGATCATGAAAGTAAGGACTGCATGCTAAAAGTTGTATCTGAGATATACATACGGGTAAGCTGATTATCATAACTGAACATAGTGACCCTAGATTTAGAAATATAAATCATATGACTTGTATAGCTGAAATCATAAGTAAAATCTCATAAACTGATCAATGGGTCAAATATAATGTAGAATACATTTTCATAAGTCATGAACATGAGTAACTGAAATCGTGAGGAACAATGGGAGACTCATCATAATCGACAGCATCACAATAGATCTTACGTGATGCCCCAACTATCACGCTCAGCTGGGCAGAGCCGTCCAAAATCTTTTCAGGGATAAGGACACTACCATGATATCGATAACAAGATGAAGGCCCCTTGAGGCAGGGGAAAACTCTCTTGAGAGGTTCCAAATATAAATATACCTACGTTGACATGTAGTCTATGAGACCGAAGAATCTTGGAACCCCAAGCCTGCTCGGTGCTAGACCCTACTCCCAAAAACGTGTATAGTGCTCCCATTGATTTTCAATAAAGCTGAAATCAAATTTATACATAGATTGAAATATGAACATTGGGAGTATTGACTCCAAAATATATCATAATCTGCATTGGGAGTCTTGACTTCAAAATATATGATAAGATGATCTTATTATCCTTGGCTAAATCATGAACACATACTTAACTTGTGTGGGCTTTCCCAAATCATAAAATCATGCATACTTAAAATATAATTCATAAGTTAAAATCATGAATTATTAAGTTTAAGAATTCATAAATATTCATGCCTACTTTATAACTCATGATACTTGAAATCATGGGCTCATAAGCTTGAAATTCATAAGTCGTGCATAATAGGGCATAATCTTCATAAACTTGAAATCATAAATTAGTAAGTAAATTGAGAGTAAAAACTACCCTAATAGACATAAATCATTAATTGAAACGTGAGAGAATTCAACCCATAGAGAAAGCATGGATGATTGTATTGAATTGGGTTAAACCCTAGAATTTCAAATTTTAGAACTTGAGAAGTAGGAATCATAAATTTGGACTTGAAAGGGTATGAGGGTTGAATAATTTCCCCCATTCATAATCCTACATACCTGGGTTGATAGTATCTTGACCTTTCTTGAAGAACCCAAGAAGATTTGAAGAGGTTTGAAGAAGAACCCTAACTCCTTTCTTAAGAGAAAGTCCCACTATCGATCTTTCGGAGAGGGTGAGGATTTAGGCTAGGTTAATTCTTTAATATGAACTTAATGAAGCCCAAAATGATGTCATTAAGGAGTTAGAAGCATAGAAGATTACAAAAATGCCCCTGAGAAAAAGTTCTTTAAAATCTACTCACCCAGTGCTATGGATCGTACCATGACTCGTGGTGACATACCACGGGTCGTGGTATGCCATTCGTGGCTTCTGACAGAATTAAACAGCTTTTTGAAACTCTTTGTATGGGTCCCTGGTATAAATCACACCTACATACCACAAGTCGTACCATGACTCGTGGTGACAAGGTTGATCCTGTCTACCAAATCTGATAGCGCTTTACTAAATTGGCCATAACATTTTACTCCAAACTCCGATTGATGTAAGGTCAGATGCATTGGAAATAAGACTCAAAGGAATTCAATTTTATATGTTGTATCATCCAAAAACACTTCGTGAAATGAGAGTTATGATCACTTAAAATTTACCATTGTAAGAACTTTCATGAAAAACTCAATCAGTAGGAAAGCTCTCAACCCAACTTTATGCTAGAGGCCCCTTATCACCTTAACTTGCATCAAATGCACTTATCACACTTAAAAATTGATATTAACACCTTTTTTTCTTAAAATTCATTGGGTTCGGGTCTATCCATATATCTATAAAGGTTCCAAACTTAGCTTGAAAGTCCGAGGCATATAACATCTCAACTCACAATTGCTAACAATGATTTGTACCATCATATTACAGATTGTACTAAGCTTTGTAGCTACTGATCCTTCTCTGTAAATTTCTCTGAACCTCCTACCTACAATCTTTCCTTATGACTCGTACCATCCTGGTACGGATCGTAGAATCTAGTCGTGGTTTCCTTGCCACTTTCTGGTAATATCTCTGAACTCATACTATGAGTCTTGGTAGGAGTCATACCTCTATGTTATGAGTCATACTGAGACTCGTGCTAGGATGTTACACTTGCTTGCTTCCCCTCTGAACCTCTTGCGACAACTATTAGTACAATTTACACCATGCTCCCACTAGTCGTATTGTGAGTCGTCTTGGAGAAAATTTTTAGTTTCTCTGCTGGTTCCGATTCCATATCTAAGGTTTAGTCTTACGAGGTGTTACACACCAAAATGCTAATTTCAACATGCAAAAACTTCTACTTCAAGAAGATGCAACACAGGTAATATAGAGTTCAGATATAGAGAGTAAACAAAATAGAAACCAAACTGAGCAATGACAAAGGATTTATAAGACATAGTAACAGTTCACAAAATAATACTACTATAGTCCAATAGGTACAAAAAACAAAATAAAAAAGGGTAGAGGCTCTTCGAGATTGTCTATTTTCAAAGATACAAAGACCCATTTAGTTACTTGAACAAGTCAATTATTGAGTTTCTATCGATCCTGTGGTATTTAGCATCCTTCGAAAAGCTCAACCTGTTCAAAGACACTAATTAGAAGATTTTATCATCTAATACAAAAATTAGGCTTTGGTTCTGGAGATGATTCAGATAATCTTACCAGAAAGAACACTATCATCTAGAAATCGAGCTCAACCTAAAAGGGGAAGAAGTCATCGAGGGATCCCAATGGCACCTGGTGAGAGCTCTTAAGGTAGGTCTATCTAAAAGATTTATAATATAATTAGGAAGATGTTTTAAATACCAAACATGAGTTATTGCAAATGCGAGTTTGATGTAGCCCATTTGATACCTTCGTATCTAAAAATCAACAAATTCGCCCTAAAATGGAGTAGTTTGAGACCTTCAAGTTGTTGATTAACAATTTTGTTCATTTTAAGCTACGATTAATATGGATATCTCAGTTTCCTACCTTGCATGGTCAGAATCTAACCATCGAAGCTCAGGAGGTAAAGATCGTGATTCAGATGTGAAGAAGAAAACTAGCCTTTCCTTTTCTTATCTATGTTTGCATCTTTGTTTTTAGTATTGTCTGTAGTTGTTTGAAAGCGGGTTTGGACTATCTTTGGCCCAATTTGGATCCATTTTGTTTCTGTTTTATTCGCTGCATTGTTTTTGGCCTTGTTTATTTGTATTTTTGAATATTTTATTTATTTACGGATTGGTAGCATTTTGCCACTTTTAGTTTTTTAAAATAAAGATATGAACCCTATAAGCAAAATATTAAAAGATTCAAAACTCACCCACAAGTCTAATAGATCAAAATATCAAATCAAACTCTTCGCAAAACTCTTCGAATAATAATAATTCTCGTAAATTAGTTATATAGAATATTTTAAGTAAATATTTCAGCAAAATTATTATTTTTTTTTTAATTATTACTGATGCTATAATAAATTAATTTTTTCACAATATATTGCTTAGAAATAGAGCTTCTATTTTCTGTTTAAAAACAATTATTTAATTACTATCTTCAATAAATTAATACTTTATGTTAGTGTTTGATAATATATTTTAATTTCAAAATGAGTAAGTCATATCTTTTTTTCTATAGATGTCCCTATACTTCATGACTTAAACATTAGATTAATAAAATAATGTCAATATCCATAATATAATCTAATTTCAAATAACATGCGGTAAACTTTTTGCATAAATTTTTGGTAAAAATTATTTGGATATTAAGTTGTTTTTTCTTGTAGATTTAGATAAAACTTCTAATATTTAATAATTTAAAATTTTAGTAAGATTTTTGCTTTATATTAATTATTTTCTTAATATTCCAAATTTTGAAAAATACCCTAAATTAATTAAAAATTATGTTTGAAAAGAAACTCTTTGGTGAATAAGTTACCATTCGAATAGAAATAGATTGCACGCTTTATATAATTATAACATATTTTATATAAATTGTGGTTAAAGAAATATTATGATTTTGAGAATAACTAAAATTAAATATCACCGAAGATTAACTCTAATTCCGTATAACATAACCGGTCTATGCTCATATTAAGTTTTTAGTATTTTATTAGTTGTGAGATTCATATCTATATGGCATAAAAATTAAATTATTTCAATGCTGACAAATTTTTTATATTTATCAAAAAAAGTAATTTGTTTAAAAAAAAATAAAACAGTAATTAAATATTAAAAATTTAATTTTAATAATTTTTACTAAATACCTCACGTATAATATTTTTGAAGTATTTATAGCCTGTTTGGTCAAGGTTCTAGGAGGCCAAAAATGCTCATTTTTAAAAAATAGCCAAGCCAAAAGCTTTTTAAAATAAGCTCGTTTAAAAAGCAGCTATAAACCTGTTTTTCAAAAGCTAAAAGTAGTTTCTCCCCAAAATCACTTATTTAAAAGCACTTTGAGAAAAATTTAATTAGAAGTATTTTTAAAAGCTCGTCAAACACTAATCGTCGCTCAAAAGATTTTTGATTTATCGATCAAAACACAAATTATTTCAAGAAAAATATATTTTTTAATAAATATTTAAAAACATAAAAAATATTTTTAAAAATTAATTTTAAAATTTCGACCAAATAAGCCTCCCGAGAGTTCAGAGCAAATCTTTACGAGATGATGTGTTTCGAATTGTTCTAGATAAAAGATGAATATTGCCAAAACAAAAGGCACAACAATACTTCTTGGCCACCTAAATGGGAAAAAAAATAGAATTACTCAAATTGATTTTCCAAAGTAAGGTCATACTTTTTGCTGTCCAAAACCAAGACTTTCCTTTTTCCCGACTGTAGCAAATCAAGATTCGAATGTATGTATTAAAGAAACATCCCAGACCTACTCCGTCTTACGTAATCCCTTGTTCTAGCTGACCTCTTTGATTGCCCGTAACCTTTTGTCCAACACATCATCTTCTAACAATTTCCTCAATTTTATAATAATATTTCTTGATTATAGAAGATTGCTGCAATGATCTACTCTATTGGTTTTGACTTCATTTCCTTTGTCAATTTCTCAATTTAGCCTTCCCAGTACATAAAGTTTTAAACCTTTCTTCCTTTAGTCCAATTCAACTTCTTTGTCAATGGATGAGACCCTCATAGTCCGTGTAGAAAAATCAGAACCCCAAGAACAGGAACAAACTTCTCTGCTCAAATCTGAGCAGACCCATGAGTCCCAAAACCATGAAATTCAAGAAAATGGAAATGGAAATACGGTCTTGATCATGATCGTGATCATGATGACACTGATTTAGATAAAACCCTTCAGAAACATAGAATTATTTCTCACTTTGTTGGGTTTCAACCAGTCTCTGTTTTAAGCTTTGTGTTGTCATGGGTTCTCTTGCTGTTAGGGGTTCTGCTTCCTATGGTTATGCTGGAGCTCTCTCTAATTGTCCTGGATGTGAAGGGGGTCAAATTAAGAGCTTGTTTACATGGTTTCTCAAGCTCTTCTAGCTGCTGCATCTTGATTTGTCAACCTTCAAGTCATGTGGAATCAGGAAGTTCCTCTTTGTGGATCGCTACAGTGGCCATATGGAGCGCTTCAGTGAGCAATATCATAAGAAGATCTCTGTAAGTGCTTGTATCACCCATATATGATAGTTGAGTAAATTTAATAGATTATATTCGCTTTGTAGCCCGTCGAAATCACTATTTTTTTATTTCGTTAAATAAAAATCATTCAATTTTACCTCATTCACAAAAGAATTTTCATAAAAATTCGCTAATATATTATCTAAAATACGAAAACAACAAAAATACCCCTTAAGTTTGGAGAGTAAGGCTCAAAACGCATCCCCCGAATATACCAACAATTTAGATACTTTAAACTCATGACATTGAAAGATATTTCATCTCCATATCAAATACTTAACAAATTTTAATTGTTAAATTTACGTAACTATAAAAAATTAATATAGGACTCACATTTAGAGGTGTTTTTTTGCAATTTTTTCTTTTTTTAGTTTATCAGAGAGGATATGGGCGTAGCCTTGTCGTGTATAATTTATGCCATTTTTGGGACAATCTTAGAGACCTCTCCCCAAAATTTCGCTTCATAACATTGACTTCCCATATGCGACATATGATACCACATTTACTTTGGTTATTTTGATTTCTCTCAGAAATTCTATTAACACATTTATCACTAATTAATGCAAAAACGTGTACTTCAACTTATCTTTTCCAAATAATACTATTTTATTTAATTAATTTTATAAACATGTTTTATTAGTTTCTTCCTTATTTATTTTATTCACTATTACTTGCCAATAAAAATTATACTAAAATGAAGAATAGGTATTTTCTTTTAAAGTCAGTTTGCAATACTTAATTTTAATATATCAATCATATAAATTCTAGTTAAATGGAGTTTTCTTAATCAATTCTTTTATGAAATAACCTAAATATCAAGAAGTGAAACGTCAGGTATAAAATTTTAAATTTAACATGCCATCATTTTCAAATCTTCATAAATCTTTCGCCTTCCGTCCCGACCCCCTCCAAAAATCATCCCAAACTTTTAATTTTTTTATTTATTTTATAATAAGTAACTTTATTTTGTTCTTTTATTTTTTAATAACTTTATTTACTAAAAATATTATGATTTACATCGCATATTCAATGTGTTAATAATAATGTTCATAGAAATTATTAACAAAATAATTTTAAAACTATATTTATTTGTTTGATAGATATACCGATAGTATGAAAAAGATGTTTATATTAAAAGAAAAGAAAAAGTCTATAAATTAATTTAAGAAAATAGTATATTAATAAAAGGTAAGTAGTGAAAATATAATTATTTCACATTAACGATTAATAATTCTTTTTTTTCTTCTAATTTACTTTTTTCAATTTTCGTTAAATTTAGTAGATAAAATTTGTCAAATATATGAAATAATTTCTTTAGCAAAATATTGACTAAAATATATTCAAGGGACCATTTTGAATCTACCCTCAAATTTAAGGGATATTTATGTTATTTTTCTTATATTTCAAGTAGGATATTAACCAAATTTTGTTAAAATTATTTTTGCGAAATATGAGCAAACTCAATGCATTTTTGCGTAACAAAACAGTTAATAACGATTTTTCAAAGAATAAACAGTTTCGACGACCACCCGTCAAATTTACTTGATAGTATGCTAATCTTGCTTGTTCCTGTGAATAGGATAGAAAAAGGAAAGAAGTAAATTTTATTTCCATGGAACCCTTCCACCAGATTAGTTTACTGATTTCAATTCATTCAAAAACAGTAATGGAGCTGATAAGGCTTTCGATACTTATCTGTTACCTTCTTGCGTTGGTGTCAGAAGTAGGTTAGTGGAAGTAACCAATTTTTGTAGGTGGCTCCATTGCGAAAAGGCCAAATAACCCTGATTTAGTATGTCTGTGATGCCATATTTCCTTATTACATTATATTTCACTTTCCACATGCTTGTTTGTATTGATTACGTGGATCTAGCTTTTGTATATTACCTGGGAGCACTTTATTATATGAATTATGTTGGAAACTCTGTCGTCTTTAAAGATTGTTGGTGTTCCTTTGATGACTTCCCCTCCGGGATATAACTAATAAAATAAAGGAATTTGAATGTGAATATTAGAAAACGAAAAGCAATAGTGACGGGCAAAGATGTTTGAAAGATGAGTTGAGATGTGAAAGTTGGAAAGTTTTGTGACTCTTTCCTAGACACAATTGGGAACATGGAGGGTCTAACGCTTAAAGGACTAACCCAGCTGATATTGATGGTTTAATAACCACATCCTCTCTGCATGAGAACAGTTGTAAAATGTAGAGGAATAAAACCGCTCGATATTCAAACAAACATCAAACTTAGGTGCTGTGATGAAAGATAAAGTACTTAGCTTTCCCTGTAGCAGTTTCATCCATGCTTCCTTTTCTTTATGCAAGTTGACGGGCTACCTGATATGGCTCAGAAAAGAAAGTAGTATTTACTCTACCTAATAAAAGAAATTGGCAAGACTTGGATGATCATATCTCTGTATGCCTGGACAGGTCATGAAGTCAAACTAGATTACCTTATCAAATAAGTAAGTACATTAATAAATCAAATTAGGTTAGCTTACTAGCCTGGTTTCTAATTTGGACTTCTTCACTTTTATTAATAATATATTCACACGTCTTATTTAGGAATTAAAACATTTACTGTATTTTGTTTTGCAGGATTCTGTTCGTTTGCTATTATTATGGGTGCTGCCATGTTTCCTTTTGAAGACTGCACGTGAAATAATTCGCATTTTATATGTGCATCACGAGTCATGGTGGCTGCTATTTCATTAGCTTTTGTTTCATCATGGACTTATACCACTGGAATTTTCTTGTTGGCTTCTGTTTTGTTCCACCTGGTCTGCAGCTGCAGATTATACACTTTGATGACTATGTGAAGTTCTTGGAAAGGGAGCCTGATTGTTTTGTTTTGATACAAGAGCACGTTCGTCTACGTTATTATCTCTCCAAAATTAGCCATAGATTTCGAATCTATCTTCTGCTGGAGTTCTTAATTGTCACTGTGAGCCATTTTATGACTCTTCCAGACAACTGGTTATACTGGGCTGATTACTTACCTCAATGCGGTGGGGATTTTGCAGTAAGTTTTGACTGTCCTTCCTTTTAATAGAAAAAGTTATCTGCTGTAGTTTTCTAATTAATCTGAAATGCAATTATTTAGAATGTATCGTGGTCATCACATTGGTTAATGTAGTTAATTCTCAATCTTTTCATACTTATTTGAGAATCCCGTGAAAACAACTCTTTCTTGAAATCTTTTCATGACTAGGAGGTAATCAACTTTTTATTTGCATGTCCAATGTACTTCTGTATGTGCATTTTCATGTACTTCATTAGCTGTCATGATTCACTTCTTTTTGGATGGTGTTTTTCTAAAGCTCAACTTTCAAGGCTAATTTTCCATCATTCTTTCCTCGCCTTGTCTTCAGGTCTCCTCGTTGTTCAGGTTGTAGGGGGTGATCCTTTGCTTGAATGCTGCTGCAAAAATATCCCACAGAGCCCAAGGTATTGGATCAATAGCGAGTAGGTGGCATGCTTTGGCTACATGCACATCAGGTGAAGCATCACAAATGAGAAACTCAACTAGCATGAGTTACGTGGAAACTGCTAACCGATCTAGCTCATTCTATATGAACTTCTCAGAAAGTGATTTGGAGTCAGTAGATTTTGTAACAGAACCAACAAATACACAATTACTTTTACATGTCTTCCTACCAAAAGAGACAAGCCCTAGGTATGTAATATGATTAACTTTGGTAACACCTCAGTGCTGAGACAGTACCAGGATTCCTTGTCTACATACATGTTTGCAAAAAGTTGAAGTGTTTAATTATTTAGTAGGTAAGGCCATAAATCACATGCAAGATACTCCTCATGCAAGCTTCTCTGAAAATAAAGATTCACTTTTGATGGAAATATGGGCTTCTCTACACAAAACTTTCTATATTGTGCAGTTGAATACATATTGTGTTTTTGCTTGTTAACGTCATGCCAAAAAGACCTGAATGCACTTTATCATCTTCTTGTATCGTCCTCCTTGTTACACGGCTGCAAAGATATTACCTGGTGAAGCTAAAATAATAATTCTCTAATCCTGTAAACAAAAGCTATTTTGTAATTATTTAGAGTTTTGGTGAACTTTACTGATCTATTCCCAGGTAGACCTAAGTATCTTTATGTTTCTCCAGACTAATGTGATTTTATTTTTATCTGAATTGATATACTTCAGTTACCTCTCTGTAAAATGGCAGTCTCTGCAGGTCAATCTTCAGATATCATTTACTCAAATGTTGGTCATTACCCAAAACTCTACTACTTGGATGTTTAATTTATGAAAAAGATAGAAAAAAAGGTTCCCTGCCTTTCAAGGTCTTGGCAACATATTGCACTTCTATCTGATCAAATCTAATTTATCTCTCTTTCTCCCTAACCTGTGGTGCTATCATTTGATTTTTCCCTCCCTTCTCCATGGAATGAAAAATGTCAAATGGAGTGAAATTGATACCTCAATCCCAAATAAGTGGATATTGAAGATTAATATAGACAACTTCAATTCCTACTGTTGTATGTTGCCCTCTTCTGGTTCTGTGGCATTTGATCTCATGCAAGTAAACTCACTTTATGTATAAATTGTTTAGCAGTGATGTATTTGCAGACAATCCTGGAGGAATTACCATATTTGGATGGACAGTTGATAGAGGTCTCATCAACACAATCTTCTTCATTGAATTGACAGTGGTAACATTCATCCTTGGAAAGACCATAGTTTTTACAGGTAACTAGGTTCGTAGTGGTTTTTGAAGATACCTTTCAGATGACTTTATTGGGTTTCCTGAATGCTCTAGTAGCAAATGCTGCACCTCTATCTGAGGTTCATAGTGATGTACCATTGAATGGGACAACAATACGTCAATCCATCGGCAAGTGGAAGGGTCTCAACTGAATGATTGTTGCTTTTGATTATCCATGAAATATTTTCCAAAGCTAAAAGCTTGACCATCCTTCTTTCCATTCCAAACATATTCATACTCGCCGGTTCTAGGTGCTGTGCTGGCTGTTTCTCCTCCATTCGTTTAATTGCTTTGTTTCATCCTTATTGCTCTCTTGAAGTTAACCCTGTTGGTTTTGGAAGAAAGGTGAGGTTGAGGGGTGTTGTATAAAGAATGAAAGGGGAAGGATTCTTTTCTGAATCAATTAAGGATGTAACATGGCTCAAGTAAGAAAATTAGTGCCCAGGAGGATATGAGACAACTGTCCTGATGTTCATATATGATTTGTATATGTGTCTAGTAATCAAAGTCATATGATCTAGACATTTAATGTCAATATATTTGCCAATCTTGGCGAATCTTTTTCTACTGAACATTTGAGCAAGGAGTCATAAAGGCAGAGCAGATAGTTAAAATGTAGTTCACCACAAACTCGTAATTTCAGGCGAGACATGATGTCTAACCATTAGATTTGTTAACTCATACTTAGGGGAAAATAACATGGTCAAGTTCGTTTTATCAGTATCAATGGACTTCACAAAAATTAATGTTATTTGTTTCTTTATACGTTGTAACATTGTTGAATTGATGGCAAAGGTGAATAAATCATCGAGGAGAAGATTTCTCACATAAGGATAATTATTACTTCATAGAAACAACGATTTGTTTAATTTTTGCTAACATATACTTCTGGAGAATTTTATTCATTACTTAAATAGATTGAAATTGTACTTCATGTAGCAAAAAGTTTTAAAGAGAAAAACTAGAAGGAACTGAAAGCAAAAATACACACAATAGAAGAATAAAGAAAGTAAATAATCAAATATAATTAGTTTGGTTTCCTTTTATGTCAAGATAGAACCGTAAACACCCTGTTCGTCTCACATAATCTTCCACGAACAAAGATAAAAATTCAAAATCTTTCGTGAATAAAGATAAAAATTGAAATAGTCAACTAACTAGACTATCGTAATATATACAATGGTGCTGTGAGCTAAAATCAAGCAAGGATGGAGAAAACAAAGAGCTAAATCCAAATACCACGTGGGAGAGTAAGACTTCTTTTTTGTTTTTACTAAGATTAAGACGCCAACATCTCGACAATTAAGATGTCAGACCAAATCTCAAGAATTTAATGATAAGCATCGTTTTTTTTCAACATTTGAATGTGCGTTATTTTATTTATTTGTAAATATATTAAATATACTATTCAAATAAAAAAAAAAGTAATTAAATATTAGAAAAAATATCAATTTAATAAAATAAATTTATTATCTTATAAGAAATAAAATATTTATGTTTGCTTGTGATGTTGAGATGATTTGTAGTGACGGGTCGGGTAATGCATGGTGTTAGTGGCTAGTAATCGCGGGTGGTGCCAATTGCTAATGCTTATAATGACTGAGGTAGTCAGGTGCTGTACTAAATGACGTGACGACGATGGTTGATAATGCAGGCGAGGTAGTTGGTGGTGGTGGTGACTGGTGGTTGGCAATGGTTATGGTGGTGGTGGTGGTGACTGGTGGTTGGCAATGGTTATGGTGGTGGTGGTTATGATGATAGATGTTGTTAATGGTGGTGACTCGGTGGTCAGGATGTGAAAGTGATGGTGAAAATTATTCATATATATACCTCTTAATGATATTACTTTATTCCACATCTTAATAATTAATACCTATTCTATCGAAATAAGTGCTTTAATTTTAATTTAAAACAATACAACTTAGCCGTATCTATGTCCTAACTATCCTATCTCGTAATCTCCATTTGCTTTCATTAAGATTAAGACGTATGAATCTGAATGTACATCTGAATGATTAAGATGTCATTTCTAGATCCGAACACTAAATGATTAAGATCGTTTGTTTTTCAACATTTGAATGTGTATAATTTAGTTTATTTGAATTATATTAAATATAACATTTAAATAATTATTAAAAATATCAACTTAATAAAATAAATTTATTATATGGTAAAATAATATATTTTTGTTCGCTAGCAATGACGGAGATATTTTGTAGTAATGATAGTGGTAATGATTAGTGTTAGTGGCTAATAATGGTGGTGGTGTTGATAGTTGCTAGTAATGTTAGTGGCTAATAATGGTGATGGTGATAGTTGCTATTAATGGTGATGATGATAATTGTGATGATGGAGGTGGTTGGTATTGTATTGGCTGGGTTAGTGGTAATGGTTGATAGTGGTGGTTATGATGGTGAAGTTGGTTGCTATTAGAGTTGGCAATGTTGATGGTGGTGACTGAAGAATGTGTGGTGGTGATAGTTGGTGGCGGTGCTAGTTCTGACGGTGGAGATGGTTGGTAATGAGGGATTGACCGTAGTAGTGGTAGTGATTGATAGTGATTGTAGAGGTGGTGGCAGCGGCGACAACGATGGTAGTGGTTGGTGGTCGGCAACGGTAATAGTGGCAGTGGTTGTGATAACAGAGGTGGTTAATGGTGGTAGCTGGTAGTTGTGGACAAAGTGGTGGTGAAAATTATCCAGACAATCATACCTCTTAATGATATTAAGACTTTGTTCAAGATCTTAATGATTAAGACCTATTTAGACCAAATAAGTGTTTAAATCTTAATGAAAACAGATGCACTTAATAGCCTAAGGTCTGAACCATTCAGATTCAGACCTCCATTAAGTGCAAACAAATGAGGTGATCTCTGTTCCAAATCTTAATGATTAAGACCTATTCAGACGAAATAAGTGCTTTAATTTTAATAGAAACAAACACACTTAATGATCTAAGGTTTGAACCATTCAAATTCAGACATTCATTTGTTTTCACTAAGATGTTGCTTCTAGATCTGAA